>OY294021.1:22208996-22620837 GCA_958510785.1 Exephanes ischioxanthus
TCAAAATAATTTCGTAAACTCTTCATAGTGCTCAAAATAAAGCAACTTACCCTTTACCGTGTGTAAACAATTAAGACGTTAACCCTTCCTCGTGTTTAAAACAATGTCCTTAACCCTTTAATGCCTTACACCTCATGTTTAAAATAACATCTTAATCCTTTCTTGTGACCACAATAATATCGGTTTATCCGTGTTCAATAATAACCGTTTATTTCATGTTCAAAATAAGGTCTCTGCGTTTTCTGTATGATCAATATACGGTCTCAACGTTTTCTTCATGTACAAAATAATGTCAACCCTTTCTTGTGACCACCATGGTCTTTTAATCTTTTATTCCGTGTTTTTATTTTATTTTGTACACGAGATAAACCCTTTTGACATTACTTACATCTGTGCGAATGGGTATACATATTTGATTAGCAATTAGTTGTAAGCAGTTTCAATCGTTGTATGCTAGGTAGTGAGTGTGCCTGTTCAAAATAAGGTCTTAACCCTGTTTCGAGTACAAAATAATGTCTTCATTCTTTCTTATATTCGAAGTAATGTCTTAAACCATTCTCCTCGTTCAAAATAAGATCTCGATCCTTTATCGTGTTCAAAATAACATCAAACAATTTGTTCGTTTTCAAAGGAGGTCTTAACCCTGTTTCCAGGGTTCAAAACGAGCTCAAACAGTTTGTTCGTGTTCAAATGAGGTCTTAACCCTGTTTTCGGGGTTCAAAACGAGGTGAAACAATTTGTTCCCGTTCAGATGAGGTCTTAACCCTGTTTTCGAGTTTAAAACGAGGTCAAACATTTTGTTCATGTTCAAATGAGGTCTTAACCCTGTTCCGGGTTCAAAACGAGGTCAAACATTTTGTTCATGTTCAAATGAGGTCTTAACCCTGTTTTCGGGTTCAAAACGAGGTCTTAACTACTTTGCGGGTTCAAAATGAGGTCTTAAGACGTTTACGTGTTCAAAATAATGTCTTAGCCCTTTTATTGTATTCGAAATAATGCCTATGACTCTTTTTCGTGTTCACAAGAATTTAAATTTTTATTTTTCAACGCATTGCCTGTGAGATATTTCGTTACTATTCGAATTGTTCGAAGCGCGAGCGCTGTAATCAGGAAGCATAAATAACTCGTTACTCCATTCGCGGCATGTGCGAGCGGCGTTCGATCTCCCGGACACTCGAAACTCTCGTGTTTCCGCGAGTCGTTTTATAAAATGAAATAAAAAGTCAACGCGGCGGCGGGACAGAGACAAGATATGCGACAAACTTCGGGCTATGGAAAGGGATGAAAAAGTCGCGAGCAGATCCCGTTCAGATAAATTAATTCGTTCGGGCACGTATCGATTGCAATCGCGCGTGTGCTCGCGAGTTTCGCGGTACGAAGAGTAATAAAAAAATTAAAAAATAAATTGAAAAAAAAAAAAAAAAAAAACAAGAAATTATACGATTTCGAGCGAGTCAAGCTCCATGTGTCTCTCACAAAATCGCCAACGTCCGAATTAATTAACTTTAATCTTAATTGTAGAAAGTTATGTCCTCGGTGCGCTTCTCGCTTTGAATAATGAATATGAAAAAAAGTAATTAAATGTAGAGTTCAAGAAAATAAAGACAAAACATTAAAGTACGATTAAAATAAAGTTTATTGTTCTTGTGCTCTAACTAGCTCGGTCAATTTCGCCGACAGCAAGAGTCGCCGCTACGACGAGACGGAAAAAGTAACTTTGTAATTGCAGTAGCTGCACTGACAGAAGGATCTCATAGGAAATAGGGGAGAGCGGGGCAAAATGGGTCAGTGGGGCGAAACAGGGTAATGGGGCAAGGCGCAATATTCCATACTGAGAAAAAAATCAATTGAGTCAACAAAATGAGCGCTTACGGGTGGCGAAATAAATGTTTGGTCGATCGAACGAAATAATTGTAGTAAGTACAGAAACATTTGATTCGACGGCCTGTTAGTTCGATCAACGAGGTATTCCTTTCGACCAACCAAACATTTGTTTCGCCACCCGTAAGCGCACATTTTGTTGGCTCAATTGATTTTTTTTCGGACAAAATGGGGCATTGAAAAAGTTATTGGAAAATTGAGTTTTACCGCACTGTCCGTTTTGCTTCACTGGCCCATTTTCCCCCCTCTTCCCTATGACTATATCGCTTAAGAGATATTACCATAGCACATAGTACTTAGGCACTAGGGCGCCACCTACGATAGGAAGTATCGAATTTATAAGAATTTTTTGTAGACATAATGGTAAAGATTCTTGAAAAATGTGAGACTTTTCGCCATATGTGGCGCCCTAGTTGCGTACTATCATGAGTGACGGTAATTTTTCTTAGATGATCGGTAGTTTTTACTAGATCCTCCTTTCAGTGTGCGTATCATCGATCGTCCCACTGAAAGTTTTCCCTCTTTAAAAAAAAACCAATTCTACACAATGACATCGTGCTTGGCAAATGCTCCCATTCATTTTCCTTGTTGCTTCCTCGCTGAGGAAACTACATCATCATCTAAGAAAAATTACCATAGCACATAGTAGTGGGAAACGAGGGCGCCACCTATGGAGGAAAGTCTCAGATTTTCGAAGAATTTTTACCATAATATTTACGAAAGATCGTATAAATCCGGTATTTCCTACCATAGGTTGCGCCCTAATTCCCTACTACCATGTGCTATGGTAATCTGTCTGAAACAATATCGTCATATTTACTAGATCCTTCTGTAAATGTAGTAATTTATTTTTGTTCTGTCAAGACCAGTATTTTTTATTTATTATGGCCTTTATGTAACTCATGCATTAAAATCGCTACTTTCCGTGTCTGCACCCAGAAAAATAATTTATTTGACGGCCACCGTTTATTTGGTTTAAGTAAAATATTTATTTGATTTAAATAAACATTTATTTAAATTAAGTAAATAGTTACTTAAATGAAATAAATATTTATTTAAATCCAATAAATATTTTACTTAAACCAAATAAACAGTGGCCGTCAAATAAATTATTTTTCTGGGTGTGCCGAGAGTGGCGTAAGTGCGGCTTTGCAGCCACGAGTTTTTTAAATTCCCGGCGCATGCGCAGATCGGCTCCTTTGCGTGCGATTTACTTCTGGAATACAGCGCCACAATCAGCAGGTACGGAGTAACACTTCTCCAGCATTCGGTACATAAAATATTATGCGATGCTAGTGCGGTGTAGCGAACATCATACGCACAGCGTGCGTATAAAGTTCGCTGTAACGCACTTGTATCGCAAAGTAGTACTATTATACAAGAGGAGAGGAGAAGTGATTGTTACACAAATTTTTAATTCGTCAAGATTATTTTTATTGTTTTAGCTCACGGCTCGTAGGACGTTGAACGACGACTGAGTACAATGCGCGGTTCGAAGAGACGCGCACATATATTTTGAAGTATCGATGCGCGCGCAGTTTCGATGCAGAAGGGATCGGTCGAACGAATCTTGTGCGACAAACTATTTTTGTCTTAAGGGGATGCTCGAGCTGTTTTTTCGTTTTTAACTTGCTTTTCCTGTTTTACCAATTTTTCAGTTCCGACTTGGCATTGTTAATATGCTACGCATATGGGTCAAATCATTCAGGATTATGATCTTGACATAAACGCTTCGGTGTGCAGTCGAATTTTGATTGAAAACTTACAAGGATTTAAGAAAACCGAATATTATAGTTTGCGAAAGTGTAGGGGAGAGTGGGGCAAAATGGGACAGTGGGGTAAAACGGGACAGTGAGGGCAAAACTCAATGTTCCAATGATTTTTAGATGCCCCATTTTGTCCCAATGATATATCCGGATTTTCCAACCCGTTTTGCCCCGCGTACCTCCATTGCCACCATCCAAAAGTTATTTGAAAATTGTTTTTTGTCTCATTATCCCGTTTTGCCCCGCTGTGCCATTTTGCCCCGTTCTCCCCTAGACTAAGTGACCGGAGTTTACACTATGCATGATAATCTCTTGAGTGAGCAACTTTCCGACGTTTTTGGAGTATTCGGAGAACTTAACGGAATCGCCATGCACGCTCTTTTGACGTATGCGGGATCTAGAATTTTTTGTATTCAACAGAACGGATGCTGTAGACATTTCAGCAGCCATGTTGGTTTTCGCGACAGTTTATAATATACGATTTTCTTTATTTTTCGGAAGATTTCGACCGAAGTAACAACGAATAGTGAAAACTATGAAATCGCCTATTTTCGTCGGTAAAACAGGAGGGTCCAGCAGCCCCTTAACGTGTTGCTTAAATCTCTTCATAACCATGACATTTTATGGCGGAGTGAATCGTCAAACACAAAGATGAAACTTAGCTGTGGCAGTCAATAAGAAGAAAAACTTCCCTTGCTGCTGTTGCAGACTGTTGCTTCGATTCTTCTTGTTGCATTGAATACAAAATGTATTACTTGAAACTCAGCACAATTGAATGTAAAGGTGTGAGCGGGTAGAGAGAAAAGCATGGACGAATAAGAATAAGAGGAAGAATGAAGAAGAAAAGGTTGATGATGCGGGCGCGAGCTCGTGCGAGCTGTGGCGCGTGCGTGTTGCACCGCCACGGAAGCGGCGAGCCATATAGTCGGCCGCATGCGGCGCAGGTGGCCTTTTCCTCCGCCACCTGTATATCACTTCCATCTCCGCTCGCTTCTTATTCGATTCCATACCGTTCCCTCTTATAACCGTTTTTCGCGATTACGCCAAATTCAAATGAAAAATAATTATACATAAAGATAATTACGCATTTATAGTGCGACTCCAGAGATTAAATTATCATTCGAAATTTTTAGTGCACGAAAGGAAACATTCGAAAGTTATCTCGGCAATCTCGTCGAATCTATCGTATTCCTTTAGCGACTCGATTCATTGTCACGGAATCGCTATCGTATGCTCGATAATGGTGATATTATTTTTTTTGATAATTGCTTTCACGTAACCTTTTCATATTTATAATTCTTTGGAACAGTTCGTTACATTTCTACACTGTAAAAATAAATCGTAAATTTAATGTACTCGGACTTGAAATTTGCTTATATTATTTGCATTAATTGAACAACGTCGTACTTCTATGAAAAATAAAAATACCAGATATTAAAGTTACAAATCTCTTGCCCAAAATTTACAAAAAATTTCATTGAAAAGAAAAGTTTTACTGTAAAATTGCAACGCACGTGGGTGTGGAATTTCAGGTACAGTTTATGTAAAAAAGCTTCCAATACCATCCATTAATTTAAAAAAAAAATATATTTACAGTGTATTTAAGAAAAAAAAATTTACAAATGTACTATTACTCCATTCTTTGGCGACGGCGCAACGGCAAACTATTACTGTACTTTCAGAATTACACTGAAATAAATATGTTACTGGATAGCAGAAAAATACTACCCAGTAGCATTTTTAATATTTCGTATAAGGATAGAACTAATTATTGTAAAGGTTTATAGTATAGTAATATAGTATGTATATGTTTATAGTATTGCAATAAGTAATACTGCGATAAGAAATACTATCGAGATATTAATAATGAAACAATGCTTTATATAAAAATTAATATCCATATCACTTCAGATCGCTGCCATTGCCACGTACTACATAATGTCTACTATTTAGTCACTACGTGGATTGTATCAGCTAATATCTGGGTATACAATCATAAGTATTCAGTTCGTAATGATGCCCTGAAAGTAGTTTGTAATGCGATGTTTGTATCCAAGAATATCTGCGATTCCCTGGTGAACATATTTCTCTGCAAGCCTCGGAAAATTTCTCTGAAATTTCGCTGTAAAGTCCTCCGAATTTCTCTCGCTTTTCGCACTTTTCTGAGAAAGATAACGATTTTTATGAATCTAAATATTTCTAATTGTTCTGAAAATCTCTGATTTTCCCTGCCAACTTCTCTGAAAAACAATGACCTTTGTTGATACTCTAAGCCTGTTTCTCTTTTATATTCAGAAACTTTTTTCTGAAATAGTCAAATTTTCGCTGAATTTCTCATGCAAAGTATACATAAATTATTGTTTACTGTTCACTGTTTGTAGATCAGATCTTAGAATGAACTCGTCAGTTCTCTGAAATTCTTTAAACCCATTTTATCTGAAAACCAGAGTTTTTCAGAAAATAAATTGCATTTTCTCTGAATAAGTCTGCTGCTATAGTGCTGCTGCTGTAGTGACTATTCTCTATATAGTAAGCATTAGTAATTCATCTCTACAATAAATGAACAGTGGCGGCAACAATATCATAATGCAAATATACGATTAATTATTGTATACAATAATTTCCACATAGTAACGATTGCAATGTTAGATATCACGAATCTTAAAATGTATTTTTTCAGTGTACTACTTAGAACTGCTTACTCCTTAGGACTGTCGCTGTCGCTGTACGTTATACTGCCACTAGCGATAAAGCACTCTTTTCGTACTACATCCGCTTCTATCGCCAAATGGCTTTGGCTCCGATTCCTTCATTTATTTACATTCAAAATGTAACGTGCCCAAAGCCAACAACAAGATTTATTCGAATTTGCATTAATTGCTCGAGGGTTCGAGAAATCGTCGGCGAAAGAAAGAGAGAAAAAAAATAAAGGGACTTCCTCGTTAAAGCACGAGGGTTTGAGGGGCTCGTGCGCGGCACGCGAGCACACTGTGAAATCCGTCGAGAAAGCGCAGCGGTATAGGAATCGGGGGAGGCTCATCGGCTGTACATCGTACACATTATGTATACATATATACGGATACATCGGTTGGCGTTTCGTCGACACGGTCTCACGGATAGCGGGTACGAGGCTATCTTCACCTGCACGACATATGGTGTCGGTTTTAGAGGTAGACGGCGGACCATGGTACAGTTTGTACATAACACGCCGTTGCCCGACACACGAGGGCTGGTCGGTGGCCCGTGGATGAAACGAGCGAGGGGGGGGGGATGGGCCGAAGGGCGGTCTCATCGCGGCCACCCGAATAATTCGCCGGGGTTAATTCGTAGCGCATCTCTCTCAACCCCTCGATTCACTTCCGGTACTTGACCCGGCACCCGCAAGGGGGGTCACGCACCGTTGAAATCCCACTATCTGCTATAATAGTCTTTCTCTCTCCTCCCGTCCATTGCTCTCTTCTCTTTATCTTGTCCTCATTTTCTACGGTCCGACGATCGCCCCCTGACCCACGAGGAAAAATCGTGCGGAAGGTGATTCACGCGTACGTAGATTCGACGGGCCTTATTTTGAGACTTTTAAAGATTTTGCTTCCTCATAGAGAAAGCTAAAAAAAATCGTGATTTCGATGTCAGTATTGAAAAAAATAGTCTAGAATAGGGCTGTACAGTTGAGCCGTCTTAGGTGGCTAAAAAATCTTATCCGGCTAATGGACATTATATTTTGGCCAGCTAAGCCGTCTTAGCCGGCTAAGATGGTTTGACCGGCTAAAAATCAGCCGCGGCTTAGCCGGCTACGATTGTTTGGCCGGTTAAAAATTAGCCGCCGTTTAGCCGGCAATTTTGCATCTTTTTTACGCAGCACGGCGAAACTTTCTTATCGATAACCATCCGGCTTCAGCAGCGAATCGCAACAGTATGAACAAAACGACATCAATACCCGTCGATATTGTCAAATTTTTTTCTTAGCAGCAACTTTAAAAAATTTTAATTGTTAAAAAATCTGTGACACGAGGGGGTAAAACAATATTCAGCTTACATTCGCCGCAGCCCATAAATCTCGACATTTGGAGAAGGGTAGCGCGAATTATCTCGACGATCGACTATGCGGGCTTTTCTTGCCCAAAAACGAGTCACCGACGATTCCCCAATGGGAACCGGTATTGAGAGCTCCGGCACGTTCACTCGGATCGCGGTCCATGCGCATTCCATCGCGCTCCGCAAACACCACAGAAATGTCCACACGCCGTTCGCTCCTCATTAATAAAACATCCATTAAGTCCAAGCATGTTTTGCGTCAAACGCGAATTGTAGTACTCCCCGCTCGCCAGGGCGTGGCTTGGTGTCTCTCTTGATACTGCTGCAGATTTAACTTATACGGCGTCATACAAAACGGCCAGCTGCACACTATATCCGGAGACACTCAGGACGACGACCAGTTTAATTTGTCACCCAAAACTTCGTCGCCTTCGAGGAGTCGCACGACTATATGTATGCCATGAATCTTGAACCTCATACGATCGCTGATTCCATTTTCTCCGCGAAAATCACTGCTTCATACACAGACAGGAGGAATTATGAACGACTCCAATTTCATGGAAGAAAACATTGACACACTGAATGGCCGGTTTTTCTGATCAAGACATCCGTCGAGACATCCGACGAGACATCCGACGAGACATCCGACGAGACATCCGACGAGACATCCGACGAGACATCCGACGAGACATCCGACGAGACATCCGACGAGACATCCGACGAGACATCCGACGAGACATCCGACGAGACATCCGACGAGACATCCGACGAGACAAGATTTCATGGAAAAAATAAGAAAGATAGTGTATCCAACGGGACTTTAAGACCGTTTTTCGGGTTTGTTACGGGGCGAAGAATACTGCGAAAGAAACACTATAAAGGAGTTTCCGAAATACTCTGCGAATTAGAATTGACACATTGCTTCCTCATAATTTCTATTCTCTTTTCGATGCATTGCGGATGAGCAGGTTGTTTCTTTTTTTTCCATTCGCCAAGCTGTCGCCAATGAGGAACCTGAAAATTAACCAGTACACTCTCTCACCCAATGCTTCCCAACCGACAATGAACAATGAGGAAACAATGTGCAAATTCATTTGCAAGATTTTTAAAACATCTAACATAATTCTGTCACTAGTAAAAAGCAAAAAGGAGTATTCCATTTTGTGACTTTCTATACATTTTTCCGATACAAAAAAAAAAAAAAAATGAAAGTGAATTAAAAAATCTGAAAAAATTCGTACGTATTCAGAAAAGTGAACGAATCATTTTTGTAAAAAAAAGTTAGGATTCCGGGATATTTTTGGAACCATTTCATTTTTCATGAATTTGTTACTAACATTTTGGAATTGTGATTATGCAAATTTAATATTTTCAGCACCTTTAAGGGGAAATGAAACAGCTACGCGTGCGAGAGAGATAGTTGCAATTTTCAAATTAACTTTATTCAATGGTGCTAATTTTTTTGATAAAAAATGAACTCGGGCCGGATGCGAAATTACCGTGCGCATTCGGCACGAATTTGCTTTTACCTCAAAAAAATTAGTACCCTTGAGAAAATTTCATTACAGTTTTCATTACCGACCGCGATATTTCACTTCCCCCTAATATGCTTGATTTTTTTCAGACCGTTGTACCATCAGATCAGATTTAGGTTGTGTTCAGATTGTTGTGCTTCGTTTTTAATTATTTTTGTTTTGTATATTTTCCTGATTTCTTTTTTTTATACTTTTTCGGATACTGTCGTTTGATTTTTTCGTTATATAGTTTAATTTTAAGTTTAGTATTTGTTATTTTCTCATTGTATCGGATTGTTTGTCAGGGCATTTTGGTTGTCAGCCGTCGTTGTACGATTTTTTGGGCACGGTGTCCTTAGAGGGCTTGCCTCTGGACACGAATAAAAGAACGATATTTTATCCTAGCATCCAGGAGTGTTTGCAGTTCCCTCTCCTTTTTCTGAAACCTATGCGAAGTGAACACTTTTAGTTTTTTTTTCTTCCTTTTTTTTTGTGTTTTCTCGTTTTTCCTTCCTATTTTTTGTTATTAATTTTTTTTGGTTTCTTTTGTTTTTTCCCTTCCTTTTTGAGTTTTTATGTTTTTTTTTGTCTTTTTTTGCGTTTTTCTCCCCAAGTTTTTTTATTAATTATTTTTTAAATGGCTGGTTGGGCAAGTCTCAAGCTGACTTTTTTCGGTCTGCGGAAGGAGGGGGCGTGGCGTCATACCTCTTTTTTGGGGAGTTTTTTCCGTTGGGTTTTTCCCTTTCTTTTGTTCTTTTTTCTTCTTCTTTTGTTTTTTTCTTACTTTTTTTTGGGTTTCTATGTTTAATCTTTAAGGTAGTCCTCGGGAATAGCAAGGACTACCTTAAAGTTTACGCGCTCGGTTCACCGGAGGGTCCTCGGGGCGCGCACAGCTTTCGAAGACAATTCAAGAGATCCAAGAAGAGCAACGAGAAGAAGACGATGAAGTAAGATTTGACGATCGGCAAAGAGCGGACGAGTGCTTCCGCTAGGACTTATTTGGCGAGATGCCGGACAGGCGGCTCATTTGTCATGGGAGGACGAGAGGAGAGAAACTCGTCGGACGAGAAGACATCCCTCGAGACACCACTCGGCCGAGATCGCTCGTAACGACCAACGACAATGAACTGTCGAATGTGCGGGACTTTTTGGAATTTTTAGCTGTCCGTCGCGCCTTAGCATAACCAGAAGATCGAGGATGATGGCGAAAAAAAAACTTAAAAAGAAGTGGGGTAAGATGAATTATCCAAGAGGATCTTGTCCTCTCGTGCCTCTCGTGCAATGAACCCCGGAGCCAATTAATGACCACTCGGTTATCCATCTCGACCACCTGACTGACCATGTACCACCGGGGAGCAGGCTTCCATTGTACGGGCCGAAATATACTGCATCCGAGAGTCAATATCGAAGGGGCACAATGGGGCATAAGCTTCGACGGACCATAAGGCGAAAACCACTGCGGCGAGTGCCGTGAACACCTCGCCTCACTCTACTTCTCTTCCTCCTTTGCCTCTCTCAAAAATTATATACATATATATACGTAAAAAATAAGATAGGGTCGGAGAATGTATTTACTTGGAATTAGCCACGACTTTTTTTATTTATTTTTTTACCTTACCATAAGCCATACCGAATGAAAAAACCGCACGGAACTCTTACGATTCGTAGAATTTTCTTTCGTGTCCATACTTTACGATCGACGGATCTATAGAGCTTTGACCAATGTTTGGAGGGTCGGAAGTACTGTTGACTCAATGAAGCAATCCAAATGGGAGTGACTAATATTTTACGGGTTATTATTTATTTATTTATTAGAAAACAGCTGTTGCTATGCTACGACGGAAGGATTGCAATGAAAAAATCATTGTAATAAATGATAATTATAACTTTGATATTTTTCAATGTCATGATATCGTTTATTCATGATAAGTTAACGTACAAATCATTATATTGTATTATTAGAAAGAAGAATAGTAAAACAGCTGTTGAAGTGGATAGGCGAATGTGCCATACGGATGTGACTTTGGCCACGTGGCCCATGCGATATTCGGACTGCTGGCCCGTTGTCAACCGTTCCCGAAGATCGATCTAACTGAATAAAGATCACAAAATAATGTTTCCTCTGTTCACCGTGAATGTTAGGCTCTCCAAGCCGGAGAAGGCACGAATGCCGTCTGGCGTTCTTTCCTCGGAAGCGTTCCTCTCTCTTCATTGCAATTTATTATACAAATTGTTTCGACAGTCAGCTCTACGACAAATAATTAGCGGCGAAGATTGAAACGATTGGAACGATTGGGGTATTTTCAAATATTATTCGGTTCATTGAGAAAAGTTTAATTTTCACACAAATATTCCAATTCTCCCTTAGGTGATCCACCATTAACTAATCCATCGAATTCCCCGCTATGTTGCGATCCATCCAAAGTTTGGAATTAAAAATCGAGCTTCCAGGAATCTTCAAAAGCGCTAGGGAGGGTCGATGGGATTTGATGGATTGTCGGAAGATGGGAGGAGATCGATCTCGCACTACGGTGATTAGCAATTAACTTGTGGATGGTCCGCCTTTTGGATTATCGTTGAGGGTGGTTCGGTGGGAAAAAGCAGGGCAGGGACGGGGGGGGGGGGGGGGGGGTGCAGAGGAGACCCCGTACAGTGTTGGCCGGAACCCTCCGGTGTTCACCCCCGATTTCCGCTCGTCGGAAACGTCATGTGGCACATTAATTGGAACACGGCGCGGGGAACAAACGAAAAAAAAAAATGATTCGTTCCCATTCTCCTCTGAGCGTCGACCCTGTGCTGTATCGAGTCCGAAGTCTCCTGAAACGTTCACCACGTCCATGGGTCGTCGAAGAAAAATACCGACGCGATTGATATCTCAAAAAATCTCCTTTAGGAAAGAGTGGGTGACTGCCGGACAGTGGGTAATACCAGACAATGATTAACCAGTTATCGCCATTGCCTCGTTCTACACCTGTTGAATAAACCAAGAAAGTACTTTGAATACTTTGAATACTTTGAATACTTTGAATACTTTGAATACTTTGAATACTTTGAATACTTTGAATACTTTGAATACTTTGAATACTTTGAATACTTTGAATACTTTGAATACTTTGAATACTTTGAATACTTTGAATACTTTGAATACTTTGAATACTTTGAATAGAATTATTTGAAATTTCGAATATTGACACAGCCCTAGATATAGCGATTGCCGATACCAGCCTGAATTACCATATGAAGCTGATGTGGCGCGATTAAAAAAATTAACTGCCTGTCGGCCGGGGCATAAACGAGGAATGATTATTCGTCTTCGTTCTCATCTGAGCGTCGACGCCGTGCTGAAGATATCGGCTTCGAAGTATTTCGCATCGTTCATCACGTCCATGAATGTTTAGAGCAAAATGCCGACGCGTTTGATATCTTTTTTTGTTCATTTCTTGTCGGGAAGAGTGGGTGGAAACCGGACAGTGGGTAATAATAACCAGCAAATGATCACTCAATGATTGACATCACCGCGTTCCACCGTCACTCGCGTACGATGGTTGAAAAAAAAAAAGTAAAGCCGGAAGGCAATGTTTGCCGGCGAAGGTAATAAACTTTAGGCCACCGTAGAGTCGTAAAGTTTTGGGAAAAGGGACGGCTTATTCTACAGTTTTTCTGCGTCTCCGTTTGGTCTCGGTGTGCCGTCTGTTACGAGAGACGCTCAGCCCTTGACGATGAAAGCGTTGATGGTTCGTGGTGAGCGCGTGCCATGTGGCGAAAAAGCTGTTTCCTTCGCTGAGTCTCCGGTCCGGGTTACGGATTTTCCGGTTGGCTCCTCAAATTAGGAGGAATTCGTGAAATATAAACACACACACGAACAACGGTGGCCGGACGAGACCCGATGGTCTCCGGACTTTATTGTAACGGTACAAAACAAAAAAAATTCATCGTCTCCCTTTCGGGTGTGAAATTCCATTCTCCATTCATAAATTCGCTGAAACCGAGGCTGTAATAAATAAAGGTAATACGGAGACCGAAAATTGGAATGAGAAAAAAGTAATATTGGAATATATCGAATAAACACCGCACCGTGATACCGTATTATGAAATGGTGGAACAATGCTACACACAATACGCATGTCAATAATTACTGTAAAAAGGGCTTTGTCCCGTATGTACATAGATAGATAGAGAATTTATTGATACTGGGATAAATTCCTTAAGTACCATAGCATTACACACCCGGAAAAAAAATTTATTTGACAGCCACCGTTTATTTGGTTTAAGTAAAATATTTATCTGATTAAAATCAATGTTTATTTAAATGAAGTAAATAGTTACTTAAACCATATAAACGGTGGCCGTTAAATAAAAAATTTTTTCCGGGTGCATCGGTTGCGAATAGTTATAGATTTGTCCTTATTCTAATTATAGAGTACAGAGTGTAAGCAAACAGTGCGATAGCGTATGGACATAAATAAATAAATAAATAAATAAGTTGTGAATGGAAAAAAAAATGAAATAAAATTAAAACTGTTGCTGGGTTAAAAAATAACGGGTCGATAAACAGTCTATGCACTACGACGAGACAAAAAAATCGGCGAGTTCAAGATGCTATAAATTATACGATGCACCGGGGCCGGTTGAAGTGCCAGCGGAATAAACTAATACGGGGCAGATGTTACTTTGTGGCGTGGGTTATATACATTTTTTCCCCTATCGAACCTCCGTCCGCATCAATGCTGGTAGGCATAGATCGTTGATCCTAGATTCCTCCGATAACCGATCGTCATTGTCAACGGTTGGGAAAAAAAAAAGAAAGAAATTCCGGTGAAGCTTATTGACTTAATTGGTTCACCCTCAGTTGATTAGAAATAGTACATTATGCTACAAAGGAGGAATGTGCGTTTTTTCATCGACTGTGAATTTTGATGCCCAAGCGACGCGGCGCCAGAAATTCACACGAGGTGAAAATGCACTTCCTCCCGAGTGGCACACGCTATTTTTTCCCGACTATGCTAAAAAGTGGCCACATTTTTGTATGCCTACAACGGCACAATCTTTAGCTGCAGAGCCGCGTTCAGGAATCTATTCGGGCAACGAGCTCGATTTTTTTCTTCGTACCTTTTTCGCACGTTTTCATTTTTTTTCTGCAATTTTTTTTGCTGTTTTTATTTTTTTTTTACATCTTTTAAAATTTATTTCCTTCCGCTAAAATCACTTTTCTGCCCGCTAAATCACTTCTCTGCCCGCTAAAATCACTTTTTTGCCCGCTAAATCACTTCTCTGCCCGCTAAAATCACTTTTTTGCCCGCTAAAATCGCCTTTTTCCCCACTCGTCAAGAATCGGCCAGTTTCCACCCGCGTTGCAGAAATGAAAAAGGGCCTTGTTAGCATAGTATACAATTTTTTTCCCGACTATGCTAAAAAGTAATCATATTTCTATGCCTGCAACAATCTTTAGCCGTGGAGCCGCGTTCAAGAATCTACACGGATAACTAGCCGTCTCTCTCGAATATTCGCACGATGTATCCGAGCGCGTGTGCTGAGGCTCACTTTTTGCCCGCTAAATCACTTTTTTGCCCATTAAATCACCTTTTTGCCAGCTAAGTTCGCTTTTTCCTCCGCTGGCATGCAGGCATGAAATAAGGCCTTTTTAGCGTAGTCAGGAAAAAAATCATTTATTTTGCCTGATTATAATCGTCCAATTTGGTGACTAAATTATCGACAATCGTAATAATATTGCTTCTTTTTTTTCGTGCACAATAGCCCACAGCTACAAACGTCGTACGATCGATAATTAATCTACTCTTCGTAGCTTTTATTGTTACTGGAAACAAGAAAAAAAGGGGCTTTGTGTTCCGTTCTATCTATATCCGTCGATTTATACGATAAGAGGCGCGTAACGCTCGATCGTGGAAATATATGTTTCCTTTGTTCTCTCCGATGCATGCGACACTTATCGTCATAATTATTGTCCACCCTCATCACGCGCGATTTCCGAGAAAAAAAAAATTACTATTAGCACCGACGCCAATCTCATTAATTCAAGCTGTTGTCTTGTCAGACCAAGATCGAATTATAGTGAACAGGATAAATTTTGATGAATAATAAATAAATGAGAGCGGTAAACTCCTTTCGGCAACTGAAAGGGAGATACTCGAAGAAGGCTTTCAGTATTCTCGTGTAGAGTGCTGTTTTAGAGGTGATTTTTGTGTATGTAATATATTCGAAACTGTTCAAGTTCCCTCTCAGATCGAGTTCTCCTCTTCGAGTGATTTATGAGCGATACTAGATATTAGTGAATGCCGAGCTAAGAAAACCGAACTCCATCCAATAATATATACCGAAATGTGATACCAATACGAAGTGATACGAAGTGATATCAATTATTCTCAAAGATTACCTTTACTTTTACTTTTAGAAAACTATACCAAAAATATGTGCATATACATCGAAAGACTATATCGAAGAGCTGTGCAAAACAAACAATCGTAATGAAGTTATCTGATCTCATACTATTATTATATTATCTGAATTATTTTATGTAAAAGGGCTTGTCCCGTAAATACATAAATAAATAAATAAATATTATATATTATTGTATATTATATATTATTATATATATATATATATATATATTATTGCGTATACCTGTGTACGCAAATAGATACATCTGTAAATATCAACTAATCATGATGTTCAAAATAAAAAATTCAACTAAGCGGTTCTTCCGAGCAAATACATGCTAGATTTAAATTATGGAAGTCGCTAATGCACAGACTAGGCAGCAGGCGCACTGTGCATTTTCGTTTGCTAGCCTACGTCATACATCTATATCGGCCCTCGACACGTTCGCGTCAGTGGTTGTGAAAACGATTTACGGGATATCGGGTGTGAAAAATGGACGAAGAAACAGTGCTGTTGTTAACGAACGCAGGCTTAGAGAACCATCGGAAGAAAATTTGCCAGGTTCGACTCCTTTATATCTCCGCAGATTCCTAAACAAATACTGTATATCGTTATGCCGTATAGTAATTGGGCAGTAATAGATACATTGTATATTAGACAATATGCATGTTGGATCGACATCCTTAAGTAATTAAGACCAAACCTGTATAATTTAAAGTTCATAATAAAAATGTGTTAATTAGATAATGTATCAATTATTTGATTTTCGCCTAAAACAAAAAACCAGGGGTGGAGAAATAAGGACAAATCCATTATTCTTCAATGAAAACATTTATTTACAAATAAAATGCATATTTTATTCACAGAAAAAAATAGTTACTATAAATAAATAATGCATTTGTTTCAACTACAACATCGCATTAGATATAAATAAATACACTAAGTAGATAATAAATAAGTAGATAAATAAAAAATTATACTTGATATAAGTAAGACGCTAGTAGGCAGATATACAAAGAGGATAGTTTATTTGTCTGACTTAAATTTTATTTGTTATCAGCAATCTTTTCTCTGGGTGTACATTTATATATATACATATATATTATTTATTCAACCTGAGGCTCTAGGACTACGTCCCTTGAGAGCCGACACCAAAATACATGAAACCTCTCTCTCTCTCTCTCTTGTATGAATACATACAAGCGGCAGTACAGAAAAAAAACACGTGCATCTTAAATAGAATCCTAATCGACCGAATTACAATGTTGGTCACATAATATTAAATAATAATTACTGAGAATTAAATAAACAAAATCTTGGATTAAAAAGAGAATTGAGAATTAAAAATGAAGAGTTAAAAGTATATATATATATATATATTTAATACTTCGTATGGGATGAGAAAGTAAAAAAGTGGTCACATGACCAGGAATTATCCCACAGTAATTCCAGTAACAATATATTGCTTGATATCGGTCGCACGATCGAGTTGGTTCTATTAATCACCTTATCAAACAATCTACGATTGCCGTTCTCGACGTTTGGCTAACACGAAAAAAAAGCTCTGACCAAACAGTCGTCCCTCCGGGTAATTCGAGATATCTGAGAAACTTTTCGGCATTACTTTATTCGTAACTTTGATTAAGCACCCTGTATATTTCAGCTTTAACGAAAGCCAAATTATTTCAATATCCGAAATAGTTTGAGCTCCGATGAGATTAGTCGAATAATTACGATGCAATGATTCCCTCTAATCCGACATTATTGAGTCGAAACATTGAGCAAAATCCCTCTCAACAGTTCGATCTCGGTGACATCAAAGGTGTATTGTACACAGCTTTTATTTTAGTATCGTTTTTTTATCGAATCCGAAGGATGGAACGACGAGTGGGCGCGAGGGTCTGAAAAAGGATCGTTTCCCGTTCGAGTTTAGGGGGGCTTTTAGTTTTTACCTGCGCCACGTGTCGACGCGTGCTGCATCACGAGACAGTTGTGCCTCTCTCGAGCGAATCGTTTCCGTCTGTCGCGTAATACAGGGTGTCTCGAAAAAAATGTACATTTACATAAAAATTCGTCTAGTATTGGCTGAAGGACTGCGGTCGATGACCAATTGGCAACATGCAATGTATAGGTAAAAAGAGAAAAGTTTTATAGGTATTAAAAAAATTTGTTACATGTTATGAATTGTTAATAAACTCACTACTAATACTTCGTCTAGAATCGTCAATACGTTTCGTATGCCATTTTCTATTTCAGCAATAAAAAATGGCAAGTAATATTAAATAATGAATGAGGCTTTTTTTATGGATTCTGAAATATATGAAGATAAATATTGGGTCGTTTCGTAAAGTTTAGCATGTAACGGTGAAAAAAAATTCACATATATAATAATTCAAATAATTCGAATAATTCGAATAATCCGAATCATTTGGATAATGAATTACATTTTTTTTATTATTAGAGTTACTCAAGTGCTTCGAGTAATATGAATAATTCGAGTACTTCGAGTGGTTTGAATACTGCGAATACTTTTGAACATTCAGTTTGAATTTTGATTAGAATTATTAATATGATTATTAGAATTAATAATGTTTAATTGCGGTTGAGTTATTTGAAATTTCGAATATTGACACATCCCAACATATAATGAGTGCCAATATCGGCCGAAATTACCGTGCGATGCTGATGTATATGATGCGATTTCCAAAATAAAATGCCGTTCGTCCCGAATACAGACTTTAAAATAACTCCCGACTGCGAAAAATGACTTAATGAAAAAAACGAAAAAAAAAATGAATAAAGCTACGACTTAACAAAAAAAAAAATGATAAAGATATTTAAATAATCAGCGATAAAATATTAATTTTCATGGAAGCTCCCTCCAACCCGAGGCGACTCCCATTTTAACTGTCTTCCGATTATAATGAGGGAATGAATAATAATTATAACTCATAGATTACAAATAAAAACTGTAATTATTATTTTATGATTATTACTATTATTATGTGAAATGACAAAAGACGGTGGCACATCTCGCTGAAATTTTGATATGGTCAAGCAAGCTTTTTTCGAAATGTACCTCACTGTAAAAAATGTCTGCATGAAAATTAATGTACCGGCATTGGACATTTTTATGAATAAACTGGAATATTAAATTTAATATACAAATGCTATGTACAATGAATGTACGGTCAAAAAAATTATAAAAAAGTGGCCTTTTCAATAAAAGGTCTTAAATAATACTTAAAGTATTTAAAAATTACTTTCAAAGTACTGTAATTTTACATAATCTTTGTACATTAAATGTAATATACTGGTTTATGCATAAAAGCTTCCAATACCGGTACATTAAATTGACAATTTTTTTCTACAGTCTGAATCTCTATGAATCGCATCGAGTCGTAACGAAACCTGAAAGAAGACATAGATCATGATTTGAAGAAACTGCTTGCGAAAATGTCATCAAGAAAAGAATAACTCCGGTCTTTTGCCCTTTGGGCAGTCGAGAGTTAAAAAGGATCTGAAGAGACATAACACAAAGTCAATGCCCTGGACATTACGAAAGACCCACTCACGCGATTTTTTGTTTTCATGAGAATTGTATGCCTCTTACATTGTACCCCACTCTGATTGTTATAACTTTTCATAAGACTTCTCGGTACTCGTTGCATTCATTGTCCGAAAATATCGGTATCCCCCACGCAATTCTCGTTCGGTTACGTTACGACTGCTTATTTTTATTATATTCTTCCTCTAGCTTCGTCATTCTCCCTCATTATTATGCCGCTTGACCGGGAGCAAAAATGAAAGATCGGCAAGAGTACTCATATGCAGATAACAGGTGGTTTAATCCGTCGGTCTAAGGATCGAATTTAAGTCATCAGTTTGAACTTGAGATCGAACTTAAGATCAAAGTCAAGCCCGAACTTAAGATCAAACTTAAGATGAACCATACGTCCGAACTTAAGTCCGAACTTAACATCAAACTTAAGATCAAACTCAAGTCCGAAGTTAAGATCAAACTTAAGTCCGAACTTAACATCAAACTTAAATCCGAACTTAAGATCAAACTTAAGCACGCAATGAAGTTCGGGCCAAATTTGATCTTAAGTTCAAAATAATGTCTTAAAATTCGCCCCTAAATACAATGTCCCCAATCGTAATCCACGTTGAAACGAAGTAGATGAAGGGGATTTTTGGGGCCTGATCTGAGAGATAAAAGAACGGGGACGGCCTATTTTTGTACACTTAGCACGTAGTTTCTTCCTTATTTATGCATATCCTCAGCTCATCCGTTTTCTGAACAATCCAGCGGCACGAGCTATACACCAATGTACGGAGCCGTAAGTTGGAAAGAGCCGGGGCGGGTTAGACGGCAAATAAAGCAACAAAGATGCGACGCACAACGCCACGCGCCCTTTCGCGCCCATCTGTCGCGGTTCAAGTTGTTGCCGGACCCGCGTGGGCCCGACTTCGCCGGGGACACCATATGCCCTTCACGGACCTGTGTGCACCTCAACACTCACTTCTCCGCCAGTTGAGATCTTCGCCAACGGGGCTCGATGATTTTCTTTTTTTTTTTTTTTTCGAAAAAAATTACTGCTTTAAAAGCATTGGGCTAGGAAGTGTTCCGGTTAATTTTTGGCTTCCTCGTCGAGGAAGCTTTGTTAATAATGCCGAAAAACAAGGAAACGATCTGATAATCTGTTTACAACATTTTAATAAAAAATAAAAAGTAAATAAAGGTATATTATGAGAAAGTAACCGGAAGGAAAATAAATATAAGCAGATAATATATTAAAAATTCGCGCTGATCGCTAGTTGAGATCTTCGCCAACGGATCTCGATGATTTTTTTTTTTAACAAAAAAATGACTGCTTTCAGAGCATTGGGGTAGGAAGTGTTCCGGTTAATTTTTGACTTCCGGTTTGAATTTTTGATTGATAAGCTTTGTTAATGATGCCAAAAAGAAACAAACGATCTGATAATTTGTTGACAAAATTTTTATTTTTTAAAAACAAACAAAAGAATATTATGAGAAAGTAACCGCACGGAAATGAAATGTAAGCGAATAATATATTAAAAACTCGCGATTAAGGACTCAAGTCGATGGCCCAGTTGGCAATGTATATAATCCCTTTCAGATATAAAATTAGAATAACAAAATATAGAACATTGTCAATAAACTTTTCTTTTACTACTACTCGTGTATTAAAAATGTGTACATTAATAATATTTATATTATTAATGTACACATATTTATATTATTAATGTACACATTTTTATATTTTATATTTTATATTTTATATTTTAATATAAAATATAAAAATCTCCACATTTTTCAGTGAAAAAGCATCGCTGTCGATGCGTTAAAGTTATAAATAAAAGAACTTACAATTTAATATTGAAATTTTTTTTTTTCGGTCAATCAGCGTTGCAGATACGAATTATTAGTTTTATATGGAACATCGCACCTTCTGCCGCACAATAAAAGTTGCTTTTTCGAAAATAATAATAATAATTTTAAAAAATAATAAAATATATACTTCAAAAATATATTTGTTGCGTATATTTTATTTCCGTGAAAGTGAATTTGAAATGTTTAGATATATTACGCAACAGCTATCCCCGGACTCCGCATGGCATTTTTCCTTATACCTGAGTCCCATCGTCGTGGTTCCTCTCCGATTGTGCTGTACAATAGAAATTTATGATTTACCTTTTCGGGGCCCCACATTTATTTTCATTCTCTGAAAGTGTCTCCGACGCTTCTCACCCGTTTGAATAACTCGAAAACATTGTGCGGCACCTGTATCCCGCTGCTATATAGGTGGTTTACCCGTAACTTTTATGATTTAAAGAGCCGACCTCTTTCACTTCTTTTATACCTCGATAATGGCGCGAAGGCGTCTCCTCGAGACTGTGAATTTTCGAAAAATGCAAAACTTTTCACTCACTCCCACGAATATTGGCCGTGAATAGAGACCAATTAGCCAGTGTTATGTAAACCGTAGCATTGTGTTCGGGTTACCGAGCGTTGACGATGGAAAGCTCGTAGGAACGAAGGGACGAAAGACCAGAGACTCGTCTGAAGGAGCGAAAGGAATTTTCCACCATTACAAAAAATTTTCACGCATTTTTGAAATTTGAAAAAAAAAAAATCTTCCGATAACTCTCATGCTTTGTGCTTTAATGTATTCAGTGTTCTAATTTTATTTTGTTTGTCGATGAATAGCTCACAAATTACACATTTGGGGGTGAGTCAGGAAAAATTTACCGGCTGAGTCATTCAGGGAGCTTCACAGATTTATTCGGCATATTTTAACGTTTGTTTAAGACGCAAAATAAATCTGCTACATTTATTTGTCGTGTTCAAGCAAAATTCAAATACCGGGAAAAATTTACTTTGCTGCAATTTTAGCGAAAATGCGTAAATTTGAATTTTTAATGATCCACGAGTTACAGACTGTATTTGAACAATGGGTTCAACATAATACAAATTTTATAAATATGAAAAATAATATAGGGCGCTGGGGGGGGGGGGGGGGGGGGGGGGGAGTTAGGCAAAATGTTCCAGCTGAGTAATTCAGGGAGCTTCATCGATTTACAAAGCATATTTTATCGTATTTTTTTAAGCCACAACATAATACTGCTACATTAATTTGGCACGTTCGAACTAAATAATAAAAATATGGGGTGAAATGGACTTGCCGGTAAACGCAGTAAAAATGAATAAACTTAAATGACAAAAAAGTCATTACCTATACACTGTATTGATATTATTTTTTAGACAAAATATCAATTTTTAAAATACAAAAGACAATGTACGCGCAAATGGATCTTCCTTCGGATTCCGTAAAACACCAAAAATCAATTAGAGGATATTGAATTACCTTTAAAGGATGGGTCTTAGACGGTTCAGGAATCGTATTCAATCTTGATTTTTTTCCGCGTATTCATTTTTACCCATCATACTTTTTTAACTAAGATTTCTGTTATATTTTTCATAAAAGCATGAAATACCATTTTCATTTTTTTTTTTTATTTAGAAAAAAACCTTGACATTTTTCGTAAAGGATATTCTTTTGTTTGAATGAATCTTGAATTTTCATTTCTTTTCGTCGATCAATAGCCGTAAAATTAAATATTGCTAATTTTTTAACGAAGCATTTTGTCAAATCTTCACGCGTAACACAATTTTCACACATTATTAAGCTTTGAAAAAAATTAACAAATATAAATAAATGTTTCGATATGTTTTGTATAGGTTGTTCTTTGTGTTTGAATGGATTTTGCATTTTCGTTTTTGTTCGTCGATGAATAGAACCCAAATTAAATGTATAGAATTTTTAAACCAGAAATTCCGTCGAATTTCCATTTTGGGTTGAATTTCCTTTGTCGAATTTAATTTTATTCTCGAATCACACAGACACTCCCTTTATTCACGCTCGAAGAATCTTCGGGAGAAGAATTCTTTTTTTTATTTTTATTTAACGAGTAAAAAATGCACTTGGTATTGCATCAATGCCCGCATAAACCGGAAGACTTTTCGCCGAGGTGATTGGGACACCTGTTTCCACAAGACCTCCCGAGAAACTCTCAAGATAGTACTTATTGTAGGCTTTTGTCGACATTCTATCGTATCGAATCTTGTTGAAGAAATAAAATTCTTCAACAAATTTCCCGGAAACTTTTTTTTTTATGAAAATGATTCGTTGATTTTTCTGACTCCGTATGGATTTTTTCTGATTTTTAAGTTCACTTTTTATTTTGTGACTTTCTACACATTTTTCCCATGTAAAAAGAAAAAATTTGTAAGCGAAATTAAAAATCTGAAAAAATTCATACGTATTCAGAAAAGTGAACGAATGATTTTCATAAAAAAGTGAAGTTTGCGGGAGATTTGTTGACCAATTTTATTTTTCATCAATTTGTCAATAAAGTTTAGAAATTATTATTATGCAAAATTAATGTTTTTAGCACCTTTAGTATGCTTGATTTTTTCAGATTTTTATACCATCCGGAAGTGTTTGCAATTCCCTCTCGTTTCTCTGAAACTCATGCGAAGTGAACACTATTCGCAAGGACTACCTTAACGATATAGAAATAAACGAAACTCCCACTCATTTTTGACATTAAATATTTAAAAAAACTCCCATCTGTATAAAAAATGAAGCACAATAAGATCCGACGATGTTTCGAAACCGGCGAGAAAGAATATGAAAGCTTGAGCGATAATGTCGTCCGTTGTTATTTCCATGCCTCCCACCTTGTTCCTCGCCTGCATGAGGAGATTGGTCATGTCGGGTCTGACGATGTCCCTATCCTAGCGCGCCCTCACGGTGTCTTTGACGAGCCTCTTGAAGAATCTGTCGGTCTTTCTCGTCAGAAAGCTCAGGCCCAACATTCTCATGAATCTCGGCCACAATCTCGCACCAATGAACTTTAGGATTCTCCACCAACCGCCGAATTTCACAGCGTCCTCTCCATTCTCGTAAAACTCGTTCCTAGGATCCTTCATCGAATCGACGCTTATACCGCATGCGGATGTAGCGATTACGTCATTGGTGTATCTCGTGTAAGCGTCCTTCATGTCGAACTCTCGCCGGACTTCTGGATGATCAATAAGATGTATTACGAAATCCGTTGAGCAATTCGAGACGAGCTGAAACATGTACTTCATCTTGTTGGCGGTGAAGGATGGGCTGAGGGTCGTCCACATTTCCCGCCAGCGATCGTCCTTCAGCGAGACTATGTTTCTCGACAGAAGCGGATCGAATTCCTCCTGGACGAAGCTGCGATTTTTCATTTTTCAAATCTAAAGTTACGTGGAACATTGGTAGCCCCGAGAAAAAACTCCTTGAAATTCCACGCGCCTAATGTGGTCCGGCCTATTGCCGGACCAATTTCACCTCGACGTGGTTGAACTTGGAAAAAAAGAATTGCTAATGAATGCTCGCGAGAGTTGATCGCTGCGTCCGGGTTGTATCGAAGTTTTCAACGGTCGATTGGAACGTGACCAGACGATTGTCATAACTCGAAGAGCCACGTAACGGTGTATACGGAGAGTAATGGTTTCAACGTTGTTTGGTACGTGCCGGTGGATATAAGTTCGGTCATGAGAGCTCGGACCCGGAATAAATTCGGGCGAGGGTAGCATTCCTCTGTCCGTCACCCATTAAAGGACACGGGATCAATTACCAGTTATTATACTCGACCCGATTATCCAGATGGCCGGCGGCCGATCTTCTCCGATCGTCATCGTCGGCGCACACCGGTCCCGCACACGCTTCGCGCACTCGAGCGATCAACGCGACGACACACTATACGTGCAAACGCCTACTTCTACCTTCTTCGGGGTTTTTTTTTTCCTCTTCCCTTTTCCCGTCCGCGTCGTCTGGCAATTTTTTCTTCTTCGATGCCGGTAAACTTACGGGCTCGACGAAAAATTGAATTTTAAGAGGCCTATCGCCCAAGAAAAAGAAAATGTTACTCGAGCTCCGATCGTAAGGTGATCACCCAAGGGAGAATTCGAATATTTCATTCAAAATATCCACTAAGATTTTTCTCAATCAGCCAAACATCAGAGGGAGCCCTTCAATTAGGGGTGTGCTAGTAGTCGAAATTTTCAATAATTCGACCAAGATTGAATGTGAATAGATTGTGTGTGATCTTTTAAAAATTCAAATCAAATGTACGAAAAATACGTATTAATAAAATAATTCAGTGAAGTAGTAGTCAGATGTTGCTCGAAATTAGTCCATTTATCCGAGTGATCCGAGTTATCCGAGTTGCCCGAGTTGCCCGAGTTTCCCGAGTTGTCCGAGCTGTCCGAGCTGTCCGAGCTGTCCGAGTTGTCCGAGTTGTCCGAGCTGTGTTTATTTATTTATTTATTTATTTATTTATTTATTTATTTATTTGTTTGTTTATTTGTTTCTACGGGACCAGCTCTTTACACAGTATATACATGTACGAAAGTGGAAAAATGTTCTAATTATGTTCGAGTCGTGTTGGAGTTGTGTTCGGGTCGAGTTCGAATTATTCGAATCACTTGCGACTTGAGTTTAATGAGGGTGACTTCCATTCCAATGGTGATCCAATGATCACCATTACCCTGTTCTTCCCAAACTCTAACTCACGCAAACGTGAACTCGAATTAATAAGTGGATCGAAGAACAGAAAAAAAAATGTGAAAACTCATCAACGTTTACTGTTTTTAGAAAGAAAAAAAGATTGATCCGTCCGTGCGTACCCGGATATGGATCGAGATACTCGTTAAAATCAATTGCTCGAAACTTGCTTGTAAATCGTATCGTAAATCCATCAAGAATCCTGTCTCCGTTGGGTGTGTAAATTGCCCTTAATATCAATACTCGTGCCCGTTCGCCCGCGATAAATATAAATCGTCCTCGATCACGGGGTTGAAGATGACCAAATAAGTTGAAAAAAAAGATCGCGCATCTGCGTCTGGAAATACGACAGAGTGAGAAAAAAAATTCGAAAACGGTAGAAATTAATTATTGGCGCGCAAGGCGTTACCGCTAACGACGCTAAAGTACAGGGTGGAAGGAAAAGAGGCTTAGCCGTAGTCTCTCACTTAAATCAAGTGGATATAGAATATCGGTTGCGATGGACTCGTGCTTTAAACAAGACTCCGCTGAACGTTGCTAGAGGGGTCTTTCTCGTCGATTCAATTACCCTGAAACTGCTCGTATCGTCGAGGCTCGCGAAGAAGATCAACGCGAAAGACCGAAAAATAATACCCGAGACTCGGATCAATGAAGAGTTGAAAAACACAAGCCCCAAGCCAAATGGCGCAGCAGCTTCGCATAGAAGATTCTGTGCTTGTTACCGAATAAGAACTTCAATGTGTTCGCGACATCAATATATTTTTGTCGCTTCAACGACCGTAAATGGTGGTGAACCTATTATTACCCCAACAGTCTAGACGATGATGGTTATCGTTACATTTGGTTAATGTGAAAAAATAACAATACACCTACTTATGTCACTGAAAGACGATTAAATATCTTGCAGTTGATATTTAAAATAGACGAGTGCAAATTATAGATGGATCTAATATTCGAACCGAGTCGAACCGAGTCGAACCGACTCGAACCGAGTCGAACGATTATTGAGAAGGGTTTACTTTGCACTTAAATATTTGAGTTCTCCCTTACGTGATCCCAAGTAGTTCACTCCCCCAGGCAACAAGGATAGATGAACGTTTTCAATCAGCGAAACGTCTGAATGAAAGGGTCTGGATGTCAGACGATCCAAAGGGGGTGAATAGACGATACGCGGGTGAGGACAGTAAGAAGATCCCAAGAAGGTCTCCTCTGAACGTTCGTATTTCAACCCTCAATTATCCGTCTAACCCGTTCAAGCGTTGCCTTTGAGAAGGGTCTACCCTAAAACGAGTAATCAATGCTTCAGGGACTTCATTCATGCTTCTCGTCCAGCGTATCGTACTTTTGTGACTTCCTCGCTCATTCAACGAACGAAGTCACCCCGACTCCTCAATTGACAAAAATGTTAATTTAATTTCTCCAAAAACAACAACGATATTACATCCGATCCCTTTGAGCCTCCCCACTTGCGATAATCCGAAGAAATACATTTTTTAAATTAATAAATATTCGACAGTATCTTCGCAATCGCAATGCAATTCTGACAAACTATAAAGTATCTCCTTTCTTAAATATTTCATAAAAAAAGGCGGCTGTGGAAGTCAGCGTACACGAAACCGAGCGGTAAAGAGAGATTCTTGTCGACCTTTTATCATAACTGAATCGTATATTCAGTTTAAAAAAAAAAAAATATATATATATATATATATATATACACATCTCGTGCCCTCCGAGTCGCGGTACACTGTACCACGGTAAATGATAATTGTGTAATTGGTTATCTAATTACCGCAAGAGAGGTAAGCCGGCGATATCACGCGAGCCTCATCGGTTGAATGCGATGATCGGTGGGTACGATGTATCCCGTACTTTTTCCAAGTTGCGCCGGGAATACCTACCGGTGGTTTATACACCTGCGCTCCGGAACTCGTTCAACGATTAAGGCGCAAAAGCGGGTGAACGCGTGTATCTCAGGGTTACACGATGCGAGAGGGAGGGAGGAGAGACTCTCTCGCGCCGTGCGCGACTCTTCGATCGTAATCCGAGCGTACTCGACGGAAAAGGAAAACCTCTCATTAGTAGCAAGAACCGTGGAGCGCGGTAGCGCCTCGTTAACGCCCCATTGCCCCTTCCCCCTTTCGATAGTGCGACTGGCTCGCGCACGCGCGCAGGTTGCGCATTGCCGTAGCGACAAAGCCGAGGCGACGGCACTTGCTCTCGCTGTTTCTTATCGCCGACAAGGAGACGGTACACACTACGCCCGAGCGAACCCCAGGCGGTCAGGTGCAACGAGAGAAACTCGGTGACTCGCCACGTTCGAGCGTCAAGGATGCGATCGTGATTAGGGTGGAGACCAAAGTTTTCATACTCTACACAGAGACCTGCCCTTATAATTGGGGAGCGCCAGCTTCGACGCACAAAAGATGCCAGTCATATTCAGTCGTTCCAATCGTCCAGATCGTCCCGATAGTGCCGATCGTTCCAATTATCCGAACTATTCCAATTATTCGAACTGTTTCAACTATTCGAATATTCATTCATCTATAACCTGCAGACCTCTATTTTAAATATCGAGTGCAAGATTTTTAATGGTATTTGAGTGAATTAAATTAAGCAGGTTTATTGTTATTTTATCACATTAACAAATGTAACGACAATGAAAGAGTTCACACCACGCCCGAGCGAACTCCAGGCGGTCAGGTGCAAAGAGAGAAACTCGGTGACTCGCCGCGCTCGAGCTTCAAGGATGCGATCGTGATTAGGGTGGAGACCAAAGTTTCCGCACTCAATACCGAGTCCTGCCCACGTAAACGGGGAGCGCGAGCTTCGACGCACGAAAGACGCCGGTCAGGTGCAGCGATCGGGAGAAAATCGATTGATCATTCGAGGTTTAAATTATCAGCTTTATATGTATAATGTGTGCGTGTGTATATCGTTTGGAAAGTTGTTTCTTTGTACGGCACGTTGACTCGGGAAGGTAATGAGGAGAGGAGGGGGGAGATGTGGGGTGGGGCGAATGCCGCTCACCTAAGAGGGATTCTGATGATAGTAAAGCGTCCGCGAAAACGACTGTCAAAACGACTGTATCCGTGTCCGTACCAGCCGCATACGAGCAGCTTCCAGGGAGGGCTTTCAGTCAGGTGGTTTTACAATTAATGCGCGAATGTACTACCGCGAAAACGACTGTTCAAAACACCTTTCAGTCTGGTCGTTTTTTTATTTTCAACCGAAGATACGACCGCATTAAGGACAACCGGACTGAAAGGTCTTTTGAACGGTCGTTTCCGCGGTAGTTCGTCCAGTCATAATATGTAAAACGACCTGACTGAAAGGTCTCACTGGAAGCTGCTTGTATGTGGCTCGCACGGACGCGGATGAAGTCGTTTCAACAGTCGTTTTACCGGACGTATTTTTCTCCGAAAACGAGCAGTCGTTTTCTCTGATAAGCTCTGGAGAATACATAACAACAAGGCTTTGGCAGGTGCAAGTCATGCCGCGACATAACACTACAAAATTTCCGCCAGGGGAAACAAATCTCTCATTTTAATAATGAAAATGAACGACAATAAAAAAAACTGTCAATGATCCGCATGCGTTCGGTTTTTTGTTATTGTCTTTTTCGCTTCATCATCACGTGCACTTATTACGCAAGGTTACGATAATTCGCTTTATATCCAGGTTTGACTTTAATTCGGGTGAAATCACTTAAGTGGACGCCCGTGAAACGCGGTTCCGCGCCCGGGCGTAATGACTCCTCCGACGCCAAATGATAAACCCGACGTGAGACTCTCGCCCTCCTTCTTCTTCGGTGGTAAAAAGATATCCAGCCGACCGAAATACGTAGGTACGTGTGTCTCGCCCATGCCAAAAAAATACGCTTCGGGTCTCAGTAACGCTTCGCCAATTTCCATAATTTCATCGGCATACACCCTACTTATAACGCGAATTCGGCAAGATCGCTGTGTATGCGTGTGTGTCTCGGCGCGCCTTCGTTTTCCCTTCGTTCGAACGATCCTGCGGATACGCTTGTCCACTGAAATACCCGAGAAATCCAAGCAGTGCTCGATCCCATTCGACCGACCGACAATTTTTTTTTATATATGTATCTACCAAAACGAACGGAAATCTCTATATATATATTTATTAATTTGTTGTTGCATTTCCATCGTGCGCCCTTCCGGGTTTTTACGGAACCCCATCCCGATTCCCCCCTAGCACTCCCTACCCGCACTCAGCTAAGCTACCTACACCCAGAGAAAAGATTTCTTTATAACAAATAAAATTAATTTTAGACAAAAAAATTATATTTTTTGTATATCTGCCTACTCGCATTTTACTTCTATCAAGTATCATTTTTTATTTAACTATATATGTATTATCTACTTATGTATTTATTTTTATCTAATGCGGTGTTGCAGTTGAAACAAACGCATTATTTATTTATAGTAACAATTGTTTTTCTTCGAATAAAATATATATTTTATTTGTACTGCATATTTTTCATTAAAAAATAATGGAATTGTCCTTATTTCTCCACACCTGGTTTTTTTTGTTTTTTGTTTTGGGCGAAAATCTGTACGCAGATTTATAACGGTGTAGAGAGAGCAAATATTACGGAATTGCAAAGATTTGCAATTCTTTCAGCCGTCGAAGTTCTCTATGACTGGCAACTGATCACACGGAGAAAAATAGTTCTGTTTCTCTAACAAAATGTAGATTGTTAACAATTTATTGTTGTGGCAGCGAGAATATTTGGCTGCTACAGCAAAATATTTGTTGCCACAGCAGAATATTTGCTGCCACAGTAAAATATTTTGTTGTCCCTATGTTAACCAGGTAACTGAGTTGTGGTAACAAAATTCTTGTTGTCCCAACCATTTTTTTTCTCCGTGCACCGCACTGATAATTTGCGACTACACACTGGTGCAAACTTTAAAAAAATACAAACAGAGTTGCACACCGATAATTTGCCATTGCACCTGCGTCCTACTCTCCGCTAATTGTAACAGACATCTCTTGACCGCCAACGTCCACAATTTTCAATTTGTTTGTATCCTCATGGAGGAAGCTTTGTTATGATGAAAAAAAAATTTCGAGATTTTAATGAAAACATGTTCAGAATGTTCCAAAACATCGAAAAATCACATTTAGAAAAAGTGTCAGGATGTATGTGTGTGTGTGTGTGTGGGTGAATCAGACGCGAAAAATTCAAATCGCTATAACTCGAGAACGCCTCGACCGATCAAGCTGAAACTTCACGCACAGCATGTGTGGTTAATAGTCAATGTTTCTGCAAAATTTTATGGAAAAATGTTCAGTTGTTATTTTTGTTAATTTTACAATTTTATTTAATTCAATTTTTTTTTTCTTACTGTCTCGATCGATTTTTTGATTTTTGTTCCTGCCGAGGATGTTTTCTTAATTCATCATTAATTTCGCGCCGACGACAACCGATGTAAGCCATCGACTCGCGCTATCGATACGCTTTCATCGGTAACTTTTGGACAGACGATATAGTGTGTGTATACATATATACATATATAACGATAGCTGTCCACCGCTTGGGCGTAATCGGTCGCGTGTGCCGGGGTCTCGCGGTCTGCCGCGAGTAAAAGAATGAAACATCGGTATCCCCGCAAGTAGCTAAATTGCCCGGAGTCTCTCTGGAAGAACCGCTCGCTCACCGTTATGTGCTCGGCCACGCTTGATTTCACATTCTGATGTCGAGCCAGAAGGCGTAATTGCCAGTTTCGCCTTTGTCTTATTGCCTTCGTGGCCAACGGGGATGACTCGGAGGCTGATGCCCGTCCGTGACAGACCGAGACTCCGATGCAAGTTCAATTGGCTTCATATACGCGTGTGGTCTGACCGTAACAAATGCCGTCGCCTCTCCCAATATCTTCGGGATTTGGTTTATTTTTTCTTAGATTTTTCGTTCACCGGGATTATTTTCGCCATCGCAGCTGACACCCTCAATAAATGAAAACGAATGGGTGTATCGGAAAGAGGAATACTGGGTGATATGCACTGCAAAAAAAAAAATAATAATAATTCGAATGAAATTTAATGTACTGGTAGTGGAAGTTTTTATGCATAAACTGGCATATTACATTTCATGTACAATTATGATGTATATTAAAAGCTATAGAAATACTTTACTTTCGACGATTTACATTAATTTCACTATAAAATCACTTCAAATTCAATAATTTACTTTAATTTCACCGTAAAAGTTCATTCTTTTTTCATCACAATTGGACCTTAAATTTAATGTATCAATCACTGGATAAAAACTTCCACTCCGGTGCATTAAATTATTAAATTTACTATTCTTGCTTCCTCAAAGAGGAAGCTTTGTTACAGTGAAAAAAAATTTCGAGTTTTTGATGAAACCGTGTTCAAAATGTTCCAAAACATCGAAAAATCACATTTGAAAAGTGTCCGGATGTATGTGTATGTGTGTGTGTGTATTCGTGTACGACTCAGCGCGGAAAATTCAAACCGCTATCGCTATAACTAGGGGAGACCGGGGCAACATGGCACAGCAGGGCAAAACTCAATTTTCCAATAATTTTTGGATGTCCCATTTTGTCCCAACGATACATCCGGATTTTCAAACCCGTTTAGCCACACGTACCACTATCGCCACCATGCAAACGCTATTGGAGAATTGCGTTTTGCTTCATCATTCCATATTACCCCGCTCTCCCCTAGTTCATACCAATAAAATAAAAAATAAAAGTAAATAAAACATACCAAAGACGCGCTCTCGATATACTCACACAGATACACACACGCACACACGAACGCACGCACCCACACTTTCGGACATTTTTTCTAAATTTGATTTTTCGATCTTTTGAGACATTCCGAACACATTTTCATTAAACATCAGGAAATTATTGTTCCCTCCCCCCCCCCCCCCCCCCCCCCCCCCTAAAACAAAGATTCCTCTATAAGGAAGCAAGGAAGGACAAACTACAAGTCAGTGAAACTTCGATTTCCGGTTTCCATTCGCGGCAGCTAGATAGTAGGGGGAGAGCGGGGAAAAATGGCACAGCGGGGCAAAACGGGATTATGAGACAAAACGCATTTTTCCAATAACTTTTGGATGGTGACAATGGTCGTTCGTGGGGTAAAACGGGCTTGAAAATCCGGATGTGTCGTTGGGACGAAATGGGGCATCCAAAAATCATTGGAAAACTGAGTTTTGCCCAACTGTCCCATTTTGCCCCGCTCTCCCCTGTGCAGAGTCCGCTGGGTCACAAAGTATGCCCAAAAACGGACTCGCGAAGCGTCGCGTTTGTTCGAGTGCATTCGTCGATGCAAACGCATCGTCGAGGAAGAAACGTCGGTGACGCGAGAGGAAGGGAAGTCGATCCGTCGAGAAAATATCTGATCGGAGGGATCGGGAACGATGGCATGTGTAATGTGTGTCGTATGCCGGGCGACACTGCACCTGTACGCCATTTACGGGTTTTCGATGCTCGCACTCGATCGCCTTCTCTCGGAATCTTCGATGTTTTTTTTCTTTATTTTTATTTTCTCTTCGCCGTACTCGTGCAGTCGTTGTCTCGCGGCGAAGCCGCGACCGGAGGTAGAGAACCGGGGGTAAACTCGACGTTTCGCTGTTCGGCAAAGCTCGAACGTCATGGGAGAGACGAACATCGTGTCACTTGTGTCACTCCATCGCGATTTCCGATAAATAACCAACGTCCAATGAGTCCTCATCGCTACACCTGGGGCGTTTGATGTTGCGTTATTGAGACTCTTTATTTTCGTGGCGGGCCGTTGAGTAAAGAGTTTCGCCTGGTATGAATCGCGACTCCCGAGGCGTGCGCTCGAATCAAACGATCCGCCGAGCGACTGCAAAGCAACGGCTGCAGAAGCAGCTTGGCTGTCCGGTCAACCGAAGGTGTCATTACCGTGGTCAATCTGTATAACTCGAACGAACGATCGTCTCGTATACGGAAAGATGAAGATGAAGAAAAAAAAAAAGAAAGCACGCGAAAGAAGGAAAACGTGATCTGGGATCCCGCGAAAGTGGCGTCAGTGAAAGCGCAAGAGGAAGAAGAAGAGGAAGAAGAGGACGAGAAGGCGCCACTGTTGAGAGAGAGAGGAAGAGAGAGTGAGAGAGAAAGCTTCCAACCTCACCGTTCGAAGAGATTCAACCTCTCGGAACTTTCTTGATAGGCTTTGTGATAAGATTGGTTTTCGTAAAAGCCGATCAAGTTTAATTCCAGCATTCGGCCGGCTAACTTCCGCGAATAGAAAGTCCAGAATACTTGCTAATTGTGCGGCCTATCCGATTTATTAATCAATTCGACACCTGGCGAGAATTTATGTGCGGAAGAAAAAATTTGAGTCATTCGAGTCATTCAAATCACTCGAATCATTCGAGTCATTCAAATCACTCGAATCATTCGAGTCATTCGAGTCATTCGAGTCATTCGAGTCATTCGAGTCATTCGAGTCATTCGAGTCATTCGAGTCATTCGAGTCATTCGAGTCATTCGAGTCATTTGAGTCATTCGAGTCATTCGAGTCATTTGAGTCATTCAAATCACTTGAGTTATTCGAGTCATTCAAATCACTCGAGTTATTCGAGTCATTCGAACCATTTGAATCATTTGCGCAATTCAAATCATTCGTATCATTTGAATCATTCGAATTATTCATCCTTGCATTTTTTGGGTAAATCAACATTTCAAAAAAGAAACCTTCACGACCATATATTTCCATGTATTGTTTCGCGCCGAATACGAAAACGAGGTTGGTTCTGGTCCAGCGTCAAGTGAAACATTAGTAATGGCAAAAGAAATAGTATATACCTGAGACATATAGTATACGTCTCAGGAGAATGCGACTATTTCTATCAATCTTAAGTTGGCCACAGCCGCAAATGCATGTTACCCGAGTTCCGGCATTGGCACGGTGTGTAATGGATGGAACTTGTGGGTGCAACAAAGTAACAAAAGGGATACGGCCCGTAAATAGTAAATAGTAAATAGTAAATAGTAAATAGTAAATAGTAAATAGTAAATAGTAAATAGTAAATAGTAAATAGTAAATAGTAAATAGTAAATAGTAAATAGTAAATAGTAAATAGTAAATAGTAAATAGTAAATAGTAAATAGTAAATAGTAAATAGTAAATAGTAAATAGTAAATAGTAAATAGTAAATATATTGTGCAACAAGGTTCGCAATCGCCAATTCGACCCTCGTTGCACATCATACATTTTATAACAAGTGCATGAATCTGCGGCACTTGGAATGGCAGTCGCGCGAGACGAACACTGAAAAGTGAGGTTATGTCTCCGGGGACGAAAACGTCGATAGTAAAATCCCAAGGGACGAAAGTGAACGAAATGCGAACTGCGCATGCGCGACTCTGTCATTTCACCACAGGTTCACGACTGGCATGCAATAGGCCACTTTCGGCTCGCAAGACTGCCATGTAAAATGCCGCGATTCATGCACGTGTTACGAAAAGAATATAATTTCGACAAAAAAGTTCGACCGGGCCTTCTTAGGTCTTATTTATGACAGTAAACAATTACCCATCCGTCCTAATAATCATCATTTTTTTAAATCAAACAACTTGAAGCCAAAGAAAAAATTTGCAGCTTTTATGAGAAAGCCACATGAAAATTTTAATTTGCAACTTATATGAGGAAGCCATATGAAAATTTCTATTTTCAACTTTTATGAGGAAGCGACATGAAAAATTTAATTTTCAACTTATTTTAACGTCAACGTAGTCTTTGCCTTTTATGCAAAACGACTGGCCGATTCAGGTTCAGGGCGAAAAAATACACCGATGTCTTCGTTTTGTTAGATCCGTGCACCTACGTCAATTAACGAAAATACAGGGTTTTGGAAAAATATTTTTTTTTATTATTAAGTCAATTATCCAATATTCACCGTTTTGTGGCCACACGTCTAATGTATTTTTCCCCCACCGATGACGAGTCTCCGAATTATTTTACTCCTAGGGCGACACTTGATACATAAACTCGTGTCGGACAAAAAATACAACTTCGTCAAAAAAACAAAAAAAATTCAAAATCTCATAAAACTTAAACAATTAGAACAATTTTCGCCAAATTTAATACCAAACATTGTACAGTATTAGTCCATTCCCGTTTCAAATTTAAGATTGATACCTCCAAATTTACTGAAATTAGACAATTTTTAGTCATTTTTCAAAAAACTCAAAAAACTCAAAATCCCATATAATCTTACCACTTTGATGGATTTTGACCAAATTCAATACCAAAGATCTTTGATCAAAATAGTATATTTATGTGTAGTTTTAGGACGATTGCTCCAAATTTACGCAAGTTAGAGCTACCACAGAGAATTTCCAAAAAATTGAAAATCGCATAAAATCTCCATTTGGGCCTCAATGTTCACGAAAATAGCACTGAACGAAGCGACGTGATCGCTCTACTAGTGTACCAAATTTCAAATCGCTGTCTCAAGCCATTTCTGAGTTATAGTCATTTTAAACGATGCAACTCTGTCACATACACACACACATACATCCGGACGCCAGCTAAAAATCATATTTCTCGACGTTTTAGACTATTTTAAGTATTCTGACATTAAAATCTCAATTTTTTTTTTTTTACGAAAACAAAGCTTCCTCCATGAGGAAGCAAAAATCGATCGTTCACAGAGTAGAACATTTTTTCCCACGGTGAAGAATTAACCATTTGTTTTATCATTTTTTATTGCCCCCACGTGTGAACCGGCACAATATAGTGTTAATTCTAACTTGGCCCCGATCATCCGATCGTCCGAGTGCGCGTCTTACCCTCGCGTTAACATCTTGTTTTTTCTCTCTATCACTTCTCCTCTAATGTCATGCGGGTTTCCGGACGTTCTATCCGACCAACTACCTTCTTCATTTTATCATTTATTTTTCTATCCCCTACGTTCCATTTCTCCTGTGCCTACATATGGGGAGGGGGTAATGGACAACTAAGCGGTTCAGGTAGGTTTAACCATCTTCCACAACATGTTTGAACTATTTTTCAAGACACAGAATGAATCTGCTACACTCATTTGCCGGTTCCGTATAAAATAAAAATAGAATATGGGGCAAAATGGACTTCCCATCGATCGTAGTGAAGATTAATATTTTTGAACGCTGCAAAAAATTCACTACGATATAGGCTGTAATTCAATTAGTCGTAGTAGTAGTAGTGAATTTATTGACAATACATACAAACAATGGAACAGTTTTTGATACACAACAGACTTAAACTACAAATTTGCTGCTAATTCAGTCAAATTTCAATTATTTTCTGGAGGAAATAGTAGATTTTATAATCATGAAAAAGTAATGGAGGACGAAATGAATCGCCACTTCGGATTTGGTGAAATAAAGAAAATAATTTTTGAGATTATATCGAGGGAGTTTTTTTCTCGCAGATCTATAGATCGAGTGGAATGTGGTGGGTTCCTTGGTATTTAGGAATGAGTCTATTTTGCCCCAACCTCTACTAATATACAGAACATTATTTTCCATATCTAAATAATTCATTTTTTTTGTTAACAAAATATTTAATTTATAGCCAGTGTCATTTGCGTTTGTAAATTTGTCATTAAAGTCCACTTTGCCCCAAACTTTTTATATTTTATTCGGAGATCCCAAACAATTAAACCAGATTAATTCTGTAAAAAAAAAAAAAAAATATTACAACACCTTCCGTGAATCGTCGAATCGTGGATCCATTTTGCCCCACTCTCCCTTACCCGTCTTAACACCACCGGTTCTCACGCTCCATCGGTTTTCCCGTTTGTGTACCGCGCAGTAAAACATTTATGTATTACCTTTTATTTGAGGAGCGGGTGAATTCATTTTTTTTTTTTTTTTTTTTTCGCGCAGTTCTATAGATCGAGTGGAGTGTGGTGGGTTTCTTGGTATTTTGGAACGAGTCTATTTTGCCCAAACCTCTCCAAATGTACACATTATTTTTCATATTTAAACAATTCATTTTTTTTATCAACAAAATATTTAATTTACAGTCAGTGTCATTTAAGTTTGTAAATTTATTATTAAAGTCCATTGTGCCCTATACTTTTTTTAAATATTTTATTCGGACATCCCAAACAAGTGCACCAAAGTAATTCTGTATTAAAAAAAAAAAAAACACCTTCCGTGAATCGTCGAAACTTCCTGAGTCGCTTAAGTGGTTTATTTTGCCCCGCTCTCCCTTACCCGTCTTAACACCACCGGTTCTCACGCTCCATCGGTTTTCCCGTATGTGTACCGCGCAGTAAGACATTTATGTATTACCTTTTCGTTGAGGAGCGGGCGAATTCATGGCGAGAAGAAGCGAAGAAAGAAAAGAAAAAAAAGAACGTTCCCCATCGGTAAGGGTACACCTGCGAAGGCTTGCATGTAATTAAAGGTATATCGTTGCGCGGCACGGGAACTTCTTTATTCTCTTCATTGGTAGGCGAACGAAGACTTTGGACGGTGCGTGGGCAATATTCCGTAGGTCAGTCGAAACAACCCCGGTATATGCATGCATTAAGAGACGCCTCATCGCTCCTTCCCTCACCGGAATAAGATCGGTACCGGGGATAGCGTTCGGCCACATCCGGTTTCCCGCGCGTCCATTAAAGACATCTCGCTCGCGCTTTGCAATCATTATCCTCGGTTTCGTATTTTATTTGGATTAAAAAAAATCGAGTCGATGGATGAATCGTGTCGATATCATCCATCGCGTCGAAGGGAAGAACATTGAGGCACGATTCGGTGGGAAAATTGTGCACTCTAAAAATAAATTGTAAATTTAATATACCGAAACTTGAAATTTGCTCACAATACTTACATTAATTGAACATTAGTGTACTTTTTTGGTACACTGATAAAAAAAATACGGCTGAATCAACTAAACATTCGGGGCAGTGACGTTTCAATAAATATTTTGTTGGTACACTTAAAAGATTGGTTAGTTCAACAATTTTTTTCAATGACCTCACTAAAATATTTTTGAGGCATTAAAATATTTTGTTCGACCAGAAAAAATATTTATTTGAACGTCTCTGCCCGAATCTTTAGTTGATTCAACTGCATCGTTTATCAGTGTACGATTAAAATATCAGACATTAAAATTACAAATATTTTGCCTGAAATTTTCAAAAACTTTCATCAAAAGTAAATATTTTACTGTAAAATTGCAACGCACATCCGTTTGAAATTTCAGAAACAGTTTATGTAAAAAAGCTTCCCATACCGTTCATTAATTTTCCAACGAATCTTTTTTACAGTGTGGCGATTAAGGCCCTCGCGCTGGCGACCGGAAGCGTGGAATTTCAAGATCGGATTATCGTGGAGTTTGAGGGGATTAAAATAAAAAAATTAACGTGCGAATGAATGGGCCTACCCGGGTATCAAATGGATCGATTGAGTTGGATGATAGAAAAAAAAAAAGAATGTGTGGAACAAATTCAAGCGAGGATGAAGGGAAATTGTCATCAGGTAGAGGATGTTACGGAGGACGAATGCATTGAAATTCATCCACTTAGCACTTAGAGGAGCAAAGTCGTGTTTATTCAGCTGGAATCCTAGGGATGTTTCGACCGCGCTGGGCGAATTGTTCTTACGGGAAAGCTAAGCATGTACGAGTGCGAGAGAGACAGAGTTAAAATTTTGAATCCATTTTTCTCCGGAACAATTCTATAAAATGAAAAACGAATTGCGGGAGAACTTTGATTAACTGCGTTAATCACATACGCAGTGCGACCCGCAACTCGTTTTAAGTTTTATAAAACCCTTTCGGAGAAAAAGGGATTCAAAATATTTTAAGGTTATGTTGATCTTTACCTCAAGCTAGGGCTGAAGAATACGCTCAGCAAATTTCAAGTTGAAATATATCGCGTTCGTAAACTTATAAATTTGGCCGATGGAACCGACGCCGAAGATCAAACCTTAATAAATATTTCCGTGTTTAATAAAGATCGTTTAGTAAACATACCAAGTTTGGACGTTCTATCTTTATAATTTTTCCGTATATAAAATTGGTGAAAACTCGAACATTTGGCCTAACCAGCTAGAAACCGCCCTTACCGAATATGAGGGCTGAAAAAGAAAAAAAAAAGAAAACGTTCGAACATATTCATAAATTGACCTCAAGGGAATAAGTTTCCTACCGTTGGTCTGAACTAGCCACGTTGGAAAATGGCATTTGTAGACTAATTAAAGTCACTATAATGTCCAAAGCACTCCGAAAGAAACGTTGCTATGTTGAAAATTGAGGCATATATTATATCAAACCATTAAAATTTATCTTTTCCGTCAACTTCATTGATCATCCGTTAGTTCATTATATCTGCGATATTTAGTTCCAAATTTACTAATATGACATACGAGACGCATTTCCTTAAAGTCTTTCTTTTGTGTCAAAGACGAAACATTTCACTTCGAAACATGCGTATCGTTGTCTGTAGTTAAAATACGCCGCCCGTCTGTCCTCAAAGCAACGGCCACGTGTGGCGGAATAGTTTCAACGGTTGATTCTATTCGAAGTTTTAACGCCACTCGGGAACAATAACGAACACTCGCCGACATGGCACCTGTGGAAGAGACAACACGTGCGGCCTGGCGTGCAAGTACTCGTCAGGTGCACGTTCTATTTATTCCCCGTTTAACCATAGAAGTTACCATGCGTATCTGGCTAATGGGCATCTTTCACTGTTTGCCAAAGAACACAAAAAAAATCGCCAATCTGAATCTTTCAGAAGAGCCCAATAATGGTGATCGTGGGCTAATAGGAATCACTCTTGTTACAGTTAATTCACAAATAATCGATTCAAAAAGCTCGAACAGCTCGAGCAAGTAAAATAATTTGAAAAGCTTGTAAGATAAATATCCCGGTAAGCGACCACGTACCAGTAATCGACCAGTCAGCGGGAAAAGAGCGATAAATAAGACTGCACCCAGAGAGAAGTTTTCTTTATAACAAATAAAATTTATTTCAGACAAATAAATGATCTTTGTGTATCTGCCTACTAGGATTTTACTTGTATCAAGTATGATTTTTTATTTAACTATATATTTATCATCTACTGAGTGTATTTATTTGTATCTAATGCGATGTTGCAGTTGAAACAAATGCATTATGTATTTACAGTAAATACATTTTTTAATTGAAAAGTCATGGATTCGTCCTTATTTCTCCACACCTGGTTTTTTGTTTTAGGCGAAAATCAAATAATTCATACATTATCTAATTAACGCATTTTCATTTTGAACTTTAAATTATACAGACTTGGTGTTAATTACTTAAGGTCGTTGTCCAACATGCATATTGTCTAATATACAATGTATTTTTACTGCTAAATTACTATATGACATAACGGTATATACTAATTGTTTAGGACTCTGCAGAGATATAAAGGAGTCGAATCTGGCAAATTTTCTCCCGATGGTTGTCTAAGCCCGCGTTGGTTGACAACAGCACTGTTTCTTCGTCCATTTTTCACAGACGATAACCTGTAAATCGTTTTTACAACTGATGCGAACGTGTCGAGGGCCGATATAGATGTATGACGTAGGCTACAATATGTGCGAGCTACAATTTATTGAAGTTGAGAATTTTGCTTAAGGGAGTCGTCCCGTGTGAAGGCTCTTTTTTCGCTTCTTTGAGATTTTTTTTTTGGCGAACTAAATAAACATACCACTGCGAACTTTTCACCACATATTTATTCATATTTTGGGCACACTTTACAATTTTTTCAGCCCGAGATCGTCGCTCATTGCTGAAGTACACGGCATCTTAGCCACTCATCTTCAAAAAAAAGTTTTTTGTGTTGACCACGATTGTGGGGGTTCTGCTTATCCGAAACAAAAAAAAACAAACGGCATTTTAATCTGTGAAATATGAACTAGTATTTCAACTAGGATTATAAAAAAATATTAAAAGGTACATTTTTGGCATCTTGTTGAATATTTCTTCGTGCATTTTTTTCACGACTTCTTCAACATGAAAAAAAGGCTCCATGAATCAGAATTATCCTAGTTTGCAAAGTGTCTACATGAGTACTGAGTAAGTCAATCAAATTTCAAAGGAATTCGTTCGATAGATTTCGAGATATCGTGGTCACCATTTTGAAAAATACATTTTTGGGAAAAACGCGCGCATCCGCAACGAACGACGATTCCGGGCTGAAAAAAATTTAAAGTGTGCTCAAAATATGAATAGATATGTGGTGAAACGTTCGCAGTTGTATGTTTATTTAGTTCGCAAAAAAAAAAATCCCAACAAAAAGGGGAAAAAGCGCCTTCACACGGGATGACTCCCTTAACGTGTCGATTACTGCGATATTTATCTTACCGCTTTTTAGATGCTTTAGATAATTCAGCTTGTGCCCAAAGTTTCAGCTCGAACCCTCCAAGTTTGCGACGGTAAGTATCTTAAGGCTGTTTGGGCCACAACGCGTTTCTGTTCGATTGTTATAAAATTTTGCTACATTGTAGGGAAAGACCCACTGAATCGTTTGCAATTTTTTCAGATTTTTTGACCGTGTAGTTTTTTTTAGTAATGCGTGTACAAAGCTACATAAGGTACCGTGCAAACGTTTCGGAAATTGGTTGGTAACGACAGAATTTAGAGATTTTCTCCCCCGATTTCTTATAGATTCGAATAAAAAACCTACCACAGCGCAGGGCATACTATCAGACAGATTGTGTCCAAATTTAAAGAAGATTCACCGTTTTGTTTCCGAGATAAATTCAATAAACGAAAGACCCTATCTTTGTGTAGCCGCTTGCTGTGTCTCTCACTCGCGTTTCTCACTCGCACACTGACTAACGCAGTCAGCGAAGCCCCTCTTCCGTTCCCCTCCCGCGATTTTGGCCCAAACATCCTTAAGGGGAAGTGAAATATCGCGGTCGGTAATGAAAACTGTAATGAACTTTTCTCAAGGGTGCTGATTTTTCTGAGGAAAAAGCAAATTAGAACCATTGAATAAAGTTAATTTGAAAATTGCAACTATCTCTCTCGCACTCATGGCCCCGTCACGTGACTTTCACTTTACCTTAAGGTAGTACTTGCGGACAGACTGAGCCCACGTGAGTGCAGAGAAAATTGAGAGAGGAATTGCGAACACGTTGTTTCGAATGGACGATAGTCGAATATTTACGCCGTCGATATTTTTAATGGGCGAGAGGGCCGAGAGGGACGGTCCAAAAAGGCTTTTATGTAAAAGCGTAATTCTTCACCTTATAATGAAGCCCTTAAGCGTACCAAAAATGTGCTGCTTCCACGTGTGTGCGAAACCTCGCGGTTACAAATGAAGCGAATTAAAATAATCCAAATGCGGTTAAGGAAGTGCACCTTCGTGAGGTTTCTCCGTATGCGCAACGATGAAAAAATAAATAAACCAACGAGTTGCACTGGTTGCAAGGCGAAGTTTCGCGAAGTCCTATAAAAAGGACGATATATCTTTTTGATGGTCAACGGGAGTACATTCCCGTCCATTATACGGTATACAAATCGTAACAATTTATGTACACCTTTCACTCGATTAAGCATACTCGGGTTGCGTGACTCGGAGTCCACAAAAAAAAAATCGTTCTATAAATCGTTTCTGCGATGAAAAGAAATGTTTCTTTAAATTTTGTTGTCACCGAGTCTTGCAGTAGGTCGAACAACATTAGGAGACCAAAAGACTATTTAGAACTATATTAATTATATTGATTCGAAATCTTATAAAAATTATAGAATTTATGCCCGAATAATCATAGGCTTTGTAGAAGCGTGTATAATTTTTAAAAATCTCTTGACTCCAATTTCCTTTTAAGAATTCAAAGAAGTTTCCGTGAATTCCATGCGCGTACTCTAACTTTTTTAAACCCCACCGCGGCATCAGCGCTTCAAGGATCGTTGAAACAAATTTTGTATAAATTTGCCGGTCGACGAACGAGGAAGCGAGAAATCTCATCGTCGAAGAGATTTTTTTGGTCTTTTTTTGGTCAGAGCAATCAAGCCGCGACGATCGTGCCCGGTCCATTGTGGCCCCGATAATAAGGTGTCACGTCTCTCCGAGTTCGAAGATGGCGTGTTTCTTTATTGCATCGGGCGGTTGCAAAAATCGCGGCAGAATTTGAATAATTCAAAAGGGGCTTTTTCGGGGACTAAACGGAGGTCGAGGGAACGACAGACTCGGAGTTGGATTCCTCGGCGGGAGAGTTCGATGCCACCACCTGTCCCGACTTTGGACACCGCAGCCCCAAAAGCCGACCGATGGGGTTCTTGCTTCGTACCACGTACGGGCCCCGGTCAACATAATGAAGCCCTAAAGAGGAAGAGGAAAGAGCGTTGAATCACGAATCTCGAAACGATGAGCGACGATTATGCCGACGGTTCGAGCGCAAAAGGCGAAGAATATGGACCCAAGGAGAGTAAAAAGGATTTCGCGAACTCTCACACAAGCGGGATCCATTTCGAGCTACTGTCACAGCCAAACGAAGGTACGGAAACGTGGTAATCGTTTTGGGGCCTTTAAGTCGCCAAGATCTCATCTGACGATATTTTTACAAGAGATCTTTTTTGTAGAATGTGAACTCATCTATAAAAAAGGTTGTATGCATATTTTTCGTAGGATGAACCATTCGCGAGAAAGTCACGTCTCAATCCTACGCAGACCTGAGGAGACTGTCTCTATGATTGACTCCCTGTTATCGCGGAATAACCGGACAAGGACTCGTCCCATAGTAAATATGCAGAAGCCCTTTTTTGTAGAGGATGAAATTATCTACAAAAAAGGTCCATTGACTATTTTCACCTAGACTCAGCCGGTTGGAAGAAAACACCCTTGACGTTCGTCCAGCGACGAGGTCTCATAAAAATGTACTCAACGATTCGACGAAAATTCTACTTCACCGCTCCGAAGGGCCTGTTCATCTCCTTGCGCTCGGATGAGCTCGTAGACGCATACGGGTGCGCCTAATCAAGTGCTTACGAGATGTCGGCGAGCAGGGGGTTCACCTGTGCGGCAGGTGAACCGAATACGCTACGTCACTCTCTTCGAGCTGCTCGTGCGCGAGACCGCTGCTTCTTACCGAAGCACCCAGCTCGATTTGATGACGACGAACAAAAGAGTGCCTCTGCGAATTAATCACGGATGAGAAGGGGGAAAAAATGGCGCTAATGAATTTGCGCGCCGCTTCCTCATGGTTCGAGATTGCTTGCAAAGTATTGGGCGAGGAAGCAAGGAAACCGGTTAATTTTTGGCTTCCTCATTGACGAAGCTTTCCGAATGATTATTCGGTTACGAACTTGGACTAAAAATTAAAGATAATTATTAGGAAGCTTATACGATGTGCAAATTTCAGTTTGTTGGGTATTTTTTTTACATTAAATGGGTACCCCATTTACATTGTCTCTACATCTTATTTCAATGAATCCGAAGGGGCAATCCATTATTAGGTCCTATATTATTTTTTTATGCTGTAATTCATATTTTGTACAGTAGGTAATGAAAATACGGCCTACACCTATTTACTATTAGATAATTAATTAATAACTATGGGTAATTAATTTTTCAGAATTAAAATTTGACTAATCATCAGCACGATTTCAGGTAAGTCTATTTTGCCCCATATTTTTTTTTCGTGTTTCTACATCTTGCCCGGACGTACCGAACGAGTGTAGCAGATTCATTCAGTACAAAAAAAAGGTTTTCCTTTTAAAATCACCACTACTTATCATTTTATTTAATATTTGTAAATTTTTTTACGAAAATATTCGTTACTTATTAATTACATATTATTAATAGTTCATTATCAATAATAATAATATTTATATAATTTATTATTAAAATATGTAGTTCAAAACGAATAAAACTGCCTACAGCGCTGGATTCGTTTAATAAAAACGAAGTTTCCTCCGTCAAAAAACAAAAAAGGATGATACATCTGAATTTTTTTTTATGAAGGACAAGTTGGTGTAGCGCTAAAAAAAAAAAATATGAACTCTAGGAATATAGGCAGGGTGTACGCTACTATTGACTCGGGGCATAATCGGCTCGGGTCTCGTCGATGCCTCATTACCTTCTGGGTGCGTTTATCGCCTTGGAAAGCGGGCGCACGCCAGGTCTGTAATTAATATACAAGAAGATCGGCGTACGTAACACGATCGACAGCGGTAACAGCAGCAGCAGCAGCCGCATCAGCAGGATGGTGCATGGGATGTTTGATGCTCTCGTGCGCACGGCTTGTATGGCTGCGCCTGTGGATATCGAACACCGGTCCTCTCGGCATACCGGGCACGCGCCCGTAGGGGATTCTTCGGCTCTTTACGTTCGCCCGTTCAAGCCTACGGGTGAGACAGGGCCCTTAATTTGCCGGCTCGATGAACCTCTCGCGCGAATTCGACTCACCCACCTTTCCCGTCGCGACTCGACGCACTCAAAAAAAGTTTCATACAGTCGAGAAACTTTTCTCGTCAAGTTCAAAAAAATGTTTTTATATGAGGATAAAAAGATTTGATTTTTTTTTTATATGAGGATGTGGAAATGAAGATTCGATTTTTTTTTTATATGAGGAAAAAAGATTTGATTATTTTTTATGTGAGGAAAAAAATAGTTGAATGTTCCGTTTTGATAATTCAAACTCAGGTGCTTGTCCGTTTTAAGCGCCACGCCGCTCACAAACTTTTAAGGTGGTATAGAAATCATCATGGACGGCCTGATTACCGGCGTGTAAAAGAGAAATATGTTGAAACGTGATGCGCAAGAACGCGATGTGTAAGATCGAGACGAGTAAAAACGCGATGTGTTATACGATATAAAATAGGAATAAATGGAGATGAGGAAACGGGCTTCTTCTCCGAAATTAACTTCTGGACCAAGTCTCTGAGAATTCTGGTAGAAATAAAATGATATGTAGAAATTAAATTCGTAAGAACGTGATGTGTATGAAAATTGAACTCCAATCAAATATGTTAAATTTCGTCATACACGACACTTTTCCAACTTTGCTTTCTTTTAGAGGAAGCTTTGTTTTTTTCGATACGGAAGATTGTCGAGCAATTGAAAAAAAAAAAAAAATTACCTTTTAACCGGTCCGAGGCTCAACTGTTGAATGGTTGATCGTCATGAAAAGAAATGTTAAAGTTCTCCGTACGATTTAGAAAGGTACACAAAAGATTGGAGCAAGTTTGCGCCGAAAACATTTTTTTTTTCTTATCGTATTCCCGTTCGCGAGAGGCCAGATGTGCGTTAACGCACTGTGTTGAATAACGGTCACCGGATCACTGGAGCAGTAAATTTGTCGCGAATGAGAGTGGCCATTCGCGTGGTCGTAGTCAGCGATTCGTTATCAAACGCGTGAAAGCCAGGGGGAGAGCCAATACGCATATTGCATGCTCCCCTCGCATAAATAAAATATGCAACTGATCTGTTACAAACCAGGAGCCCAAAACGAAAAAAAAAAATATATATGTATGTTTCTCGAATAAAAACGAAGCTTGGTACCGCGTGCCAAAAGACAGCCGGCAGAAAGAAGATTTACGCATCGTAACAATTTCGCGCTTCTGGCGCGATCGAGAAATCCCCAAGACGATTCCAAAGAAAGTACACACACATACACACACGCGACGGCGGTTATGTATATCGGATATAATATATAAACATATATATGTATATAGTCATGGGGGGGGGGGGGGGGGGGGGCGAGTTCGCCGCCACCGGAAGCGATTGAGCCTCTCGATAATTGCCCGTGGACACGCCCGTGGTGAATGTTCGCATATGCAAAAAAAAAAAATGATTTATAAAGGCCAATTCTGTTCGGGAGAAGCTGACCGATTTATTTCGCCAAACCCGCCGAAACCCGCGCCCTCTCTGTGCCCGATCGATCTTCTGACCTCATTTTTTTTTACACCTGATTCCTCTGATGCGCCGAGTAATTTCATCGAATACTGCCGATAAATCGCCGAAGAAGCCGAGTAATTCGTTTACGAGGTGGACAAATGTAGGTATCATTCGTTCGAATAATGGGTATTGGTTCGGGACATCTGCCAACCCAATACCAATATTTTTTTTAAACTCAGTCCGCAAAAGCCAGCCAGTTAAAACTTCATGACCATAAAGTATCGCTCGCAGTTACCTTAGCTCCTCCACAATAGTGGTGTGTGTAACATATATATATATATATATATATATATATATATATATATATATATATATATATATATATTATAGAGCACTGTGGATTTGCTTGTTTGTATGTTTGTCCCACCCCGACCACCCGTCCCTCAGGAACCCCTATAGATTATCTGTACGGTGCCGGAGTTATAAAAACGGCCCAAAACTGGGATAGGCCCGATTGCCAAGTCTCGTTTGCCAATTCTCGGACAGTATTGGCAAACAACATTTTCAGTAATGGGCCTATGCAGCTTGCCAGTACGGGGCCAAGTCTAGAGCTGCTAATATGGCCCAGAACTGGGACAGTTACAGTTGCTGAGTCTTAATTGCCGGCTCTGTTCCCGTACAGATGAAAAACTTCACCAAGAATGGGTCAACCTTGATTGCCAGAACTGGACAAAGTCCCGAGCCGGCAATACGGCCCAATACTATAACAGCCCTTGTTGCCAAGTCTTGTTCAACGACCAGGGCCTAGTGCTGATGAACAACTTCACCAAGAGTTGGCCATCGCTAATAGACAGTATTAGATAAATCGTAGGGTCACCCATGTAGGAATTGACCATCGGGCCAGCCGTGGTTGGATGTTGAAGTCGATCGGCTGACGCTCGGCTACCAATGTTGGGCCAGTCTCCTGAATGTGACACGTGGCTGATGCTCAATAGCCAACAGTCGGATACCAAGACTGCGCCGACGATGGTTTCTCTATCGGGTCAGTCTCGAGGCAACATTTTCTGCCTGATTGGTGAAGTCGGTACGAGACGTGTGCGATGGAAAAACCAACACCGACTCAGGCTTGGTAGCCGATCGAGTTCCCCAACGTCGGAACAGCACTCGATGCTAAGGTTGGGATTACATTTATTTAACGCCAGGCCGGCGTTGGGCCAATTACAGAAGCTTGGGCTTAAAAGTCGGTCTAATTCTATTCACCGACGTCGGTCCAACGTAGGTCCAATGTTGGAGCAACGTAAAACGTATAAATAAAAATATGTAAAAAAACACTAATAATAATGTATATGGATATATTGACCTTCTTATACTTATTATTTGATACCCCGATATGATTAATTAACATTTTAACATTATTTGAGAAATTACATTTTTGTACCCTAATGGGGCTCGAACCCCGGACCTAACAGTTTCTAAACTTACCCCTACGCTACTATCGCCTATGAATACAGGTAGTTTTGTATCGGATATATGCTTTACATTGGTACTTTAGTGGTGACGTTGCTTTCTTTCATTATTTTTTCTGTTTATGTTATTCACTTAAATTGGGACTGACCATTTTTCGAGAACGAATCCTTCATTTATCTCTGATTCCAGTTACTGCCAAAAGACGGCCAGAAAAATATCAATCGCGGATTAATCCACAAAACAATAGTTTTATGATGCCACGCACAGACTTAACCCCGAGATTCGGCCAACAAACGGCCCAGACATTATACATATTTATGGGTACATCGAAAAATGTACGGATTCTATATTCATTGTACAGTTCGAAAGTATTTATTATACATATCGAATATATTTTATTATATACCTTGCACATAATTGACGTACAATTCAAAATATTTTCGACATATATAGTTTTTCGAACAAAATATATTTTACATATTTTAAATACATTTTTCAATATATTCCAAATATACTTTATTTCCATGTGGGCTGGTAGCTCCGGCACCAGTACTAGGCCAGAACTGTGCCATTCTGATATTCGTACATGGGTATATATAAGATAGATGTATATCGATGGCGAACTTCAGATGGCCAGCGTTAACCATTCGCTTCCTGATGCCTAGCTCGTGCCTCTGCATGCTTCACCTTTGTGCATTCTAATATATATATATTTCGTTACCTTATTTCGAAAAGGTTGAAGCGATCGGTGAACGACCTTCTGTTCGGCAACAGCTGACGTGCCGAACCGACGCATCGTGTGCACGAGAGGCGAAGTCGAGGACTATGGTACCATGCGAGGAACTGACGAAAAACGTACGGCGAATGCGATTTGGACCCCCACCCTCCTCTCTGACTCCACTTCAGCCCCACTGAACGGGGCTAGACTATCAATTAAATCAGCTCTTCGGAACGAAGCAATTTATTTTCCGCTCCGCCCCTATTCTGCGGAACATTTACCGTTGCGATGCATAAACCATACGTTCGAGGATCCTTGTTTTAAGATTATCGCCATTTGCGCCGATTGTCGGCGTGCCACGACACCGGGAATTCCCCCCCTCCCCCTCGTTGCCATGCGTGGCGGAGATGGTTTGTTTTCCAGACATTATTTATGATTTGCGAAATTTGTTATGGTTATGGTTACGATTTATAATTTACGATTTTGTTACGGTACTTTGTATGTGTTTTTTCGCACGTCTTGTGTGCGTGCGTCATGTGTGCTCCGGCAGTATGTGCCTAGAGGACCTCTGGTCCTATTACATAATGAATCCATTCATTCATTCATTCATTCACCCCCCGGACAAGGATCAACCCGTTCAGTCGACTATCAGCTCAGGTTTGGTACTTGGCTCTCTCATAAAACCGCACACATGGAAGAAGAAAACGGTGCGGTGAAAATAGAGAAGTCCGCAATCGAGTGTCTATTTTTGACTAGTGCGTCAAAAATAGAATTGTTGCCAAAATGTAAAAAAAAAAATGACGTTTCCGGTAAACATCAAGCCAATAGTAAAACAACCCACGTATTTCATACAATCACAAAATCCTCTTCCCTCGATAAGAAAATCAGCGATGATCGCGAACGTGCGAAACTTTCGATGGTAATTACCAATGACAAAATAACATTTGAAAACCTCGTGAAGACGAGTGATCCATCGATTCGTGATCGTCGGAATAATAAATGCGTTAAACAAGTAACGAAAATAAAATGTACCCGGAATGTTTTTTTTTTTTTTTATTAGCCAATTCTGCAAAAATGGCAAACTATTATTATTTTTTTAATGGTCGATAGTTTCGATGATCCAACAAAGAATTTTCGAGTCTGTCCTTAAAAACTGTTTATACGCCTCTAAGAATATTGCTATTCGGTCATTCGAGCTACAATTCGGGATTGCGGAAGATGAAATTTAACTCTGACGAAGACTACGGCTAAGTACAAAATTTGCGTGAAATCGTTCTGCGAAGATGTTTTTTTAATTTTTAACGATATGGCTCGTGCCACCGAAGAAGCTTTGGTCTTAAAAAAAAAATGGTGATTTTTCGCTCTCGAGAAAGAGACAGGAAGAGTTACGATCGCAATTACACAAAAAGTTGCAGCCGCGATGGGAATCGACTTTTAACCAATAGCGGTACATCGCGCGCCAAACTGCCGACGGTGTACTCCATTAATTCAACGATCGGCGGTAATGAGAGACGGTGCGCGTGTTATAATTTTTCCTTTTTTCGTCGTTGACCAGCGGGAGCGAGATATCGATGACGATAAATCATTATCGATAAATTTAATTTTTTTTTTTTACATTATCCGCACAAGTAGAAGACGATCGCTTCAGACAACAGGCCAAACGATACCAGACATAAGGTATATCCTATATCAAGAAGGATAAAAGTCGGACGAGAGCCTGCCCGCAAAACTAGGCCTCGTTAAAATTTACGACTCCATTCAAAGTGATTCCAGTCAAATTTTATACTCTATCGTGATCGCATGAGCGATCATGTTTGACCGATTTTCGAGGGAGCAATTTTTATAACCGAGACGTTCGACATTCGCCACATGCTGCAACTTCATTTTTTTTTCTTTTTTTTTTCGTTGCTATCTTATTCACTATAAATGTTCCTATTTTTTTAGCCGTTCTTCGTACATCGAGATTTATAATTGCCGTCGAAAATTTCGCGATCTCGATACGATCGACGAGGACGAAAAAAAGCAGAAAAAAAAAATATATTAATGAGGTCGGTAGAGGCGCGTGTTAGTTTGGGCGATGAGATTGATGAAATCGAATAAATACAAGTAACAGAGTGCGAATCCAAAGTGAGTAACGAGAAGACATGTATAATTAATCCTCGCCGACTTGGTCACTATGTATGTGTGTATACATATATATATATATATATATATATACTACAGGTTTTACCAGCAGCTGCTCGTTAACGCGGTCATTTTGTAATTGCGCTGAACTCGTATATATAATCTGCATATATAAATGAAAGAAAAGTCGTCGGTGAAGGACCGTTGCTGATGTCGTACATTGTAATTTTTTCCTCCATTTTGATCGGACGATTTGTCCTCTCGGCACTTTGAAAGATTCGCCGCTTCGATTGTTTTTTTGTTTTTCGAGACCTTAAGAAATCCCTCCGTCGGTAACGTATTCACTATTCCCTATTGTCTTCGAGAATGTCGATATTTTGAACAGACGCCAATTAGGTTTTTACGATTTTGTGTACTTCACACCAGAATCTGACTTGCATTGGTTCGAAATATTAACGGTGTCGGAGAAAATGTTTAAGGCGATTCGTTACTGACCGAGCGCAGGCCCGGTGGGCGGCAAGGTCGATAACGTCGCCTTAAGGTAATCCTGCGCATAATTTTCAGAGAAATGAGACTGAATTGCAAACGCTTCTTGATGGTATGAAAATCTGAAAAAAATCGTGTATATTAAAGATGCTAAAAATATTAATCTCCATGTACTTCATGTTTCCAAGGCTCGCCTTGGTGCATACCAAGGCGTGCCAATATTGGCACCCAACATTGGCCCCAAGGCCGATCAAGAGGATCGGCCGATAATTGGTTATCAATGTCGGCCCTCTATAGGTTACTTATATAGGGCGAGAGTGATTTTGAAGCAATACTTTTATTATATTGTAAAAGTTGGAATTGGTCTACAAGAGATTATATATTATATATTTTCTCCTGCGAGAATTCTCAAAGCGATCATACTTAGTCAATGTGTTGGCAATACATATTGTATATTGGTATGGCAATGAATTTATTGAGTACAGTGCTGTTCATGAATGCTTGGACGATCTGAATAGGGCCGCTTTAGGAAAACTGACCAGGCATTCATGAACAGCAGTGTACCTACTACAAAATTCAAAATACACATACTTTGCGAAAGTTAAAAAAGGTGTAATTTCGCATGCTTTTATATTGACGCTCGGATACACTTTCGCTTGCGAGAAACAACTTGGGTTAACGCCATCTAGCGGCGATAGCCGACGATTGATGGTCCAATGTAGGCGTCACATCGGTAAACAAATAATCGGCGACTCGGTATTCGGTCGAACATTGGCCTGAAATCTGCAGACCGATGGTTCGTGAGATCATACATCGACAGACCATCTGTTGGCGAATCAATATTCGGTCGAACATTGGCCTGAAATCGACACACCAATGACTCATGAGATCATGCATCAACCGACCAACTGTTGGGGAATCAGTATTCGGCTGAACATTGGCCTAAAATCGGAAAATCAATGTTTGGTGAGCTTATACTCGGCCGAACATTGGCCTCAAATCGACTAACCAACAATTGGTGAGTCTAACGCGGCCGAGCATTGGCCACAAATGATGAAACCAACCATTGGCGGGACAATATTTAGCCGAATATTGGCCGAGCATTGGGGATTCAACAATCACTACGCCAACACTAGCCCGACCATCGGCCGCGTCCGTTCAATCGGCAAAACCTACATGGGATTGGGGCCGTTCGACGCTTGCCCGGAACAAGTGCCAGTATTTAACCGTGCTTCGACAGTGCAGAAAAAATATCAAATGGTGATTATTTCGCGAAGAAACGGACAAGTTTGTCCCGAGATTCAGCCAACAATCGGCTTATATATTACTTTAGGAATTTGCCGTTGCTTAAACAAATGTCGATTACTCTCTGAGCCATTCTTGGACGGTTGCCTGGTTGACATGTGGTAGTAGTGTCATGCCGAATTCTAGCTTATTGACTAGCCCAGCAACATTCCATTATCTTATTGACGCTTGGGCCAATCTCGAAAAGTGAGACCCGTCAGTCTATGCTGGCCCGAGGCTCAAACAATTGTCCAAGAACGGCAAGGGATCGGCATTCTTACATGGGTGGTCGTATTTATGGTCTTTTTTTGTGGTCATTGATGAAAAAACGACCCATTCTCAACCTAACAATTGGTCTTTATTTCGGTCGTTATTCGGACGAAAAGTGTCACAGAACGACCAGACGTTTTTTAGGTATTTCGATGGTCGCTTGACTTGTTAGGGAAGAAAAGGCTCATCGGAAGCGGACATCATCTCGGCTTCCCATGAAACATTTCTATTGACCGTACATGCCAAAATCCGTGAGAGAAGTTGATTACAGTTTTTATTACCGACCGCGGTATTGCATATGCTCTAAAGGGGCATGTGAAACTGTAGCCAGTGCCCATCGTTACCGTTTTTAGCGCTCGCAGGGAAGAGAAACACTAAAAAGATTTTTGGTACTGACTCAGTCGGTAACGGAAACTGCAACCAATTATTTTCAAGTTTTTCAAGCATATTCGGGCAAAAACAAATTATTAACCTCTTCGTTTACAAGTCAAGCAGACGTTAAGAATTTGTATTTCCCGCAATGTTGCAGCAGGCATGGAAAAAATTGATTACAGTTTTTGTAACCGACGGAGCTCGGTAAAGCGGAAGGGCAACAGAATTCACGTAGCCTTGATCCAAATCCGGGAGCTCGAATTTCGAAAATATAACGGCGAAGGAGTTTTTTTTTTCTGTAAGACAGGTATTTTTTGTTGTTCGTTCCAACCTTAAGTAACTCTAATGAGAATGTAAATACATGCGTCTGCGACCAATTAAAGCCGGGGTGGAGTCTAATCTCCTCGATCGTTTCCTGTCCAAAGTGTGTATGCGCACTGAATTACAGCATAAAGAAGAACGGGACGGGCGAGGTACGACGGCACGAGAGGAAGAAACGCCTCAACGTAATCCGATTCTCAGTCTCAAATTAATTCCTCTCCGACAGAGACGATCGAGCCTTCCGATTCCTCCGTGTACGTACAACTCTGCAACCCGAATTCACCGAAAGGAAACGCTTTCATCCTTAATCCCTTTCGACGAAAGAGAAGACAAAAAAAATCCATCTGCCAGACTTTTCGCGCAACACGAATACATTTAACGACGAACCGACGAAACTTTCAAATTTTAATTTAAGCAATCCTGTAAACTAACTTTGTCCGAAAAAAAAAATTAAAATAATTGCTATCGATAAATGTTAATTACCAACATTTTTATCCGCGAATTTTCGGAACATATTTTATCCGTCGACCCCATCCGGTGTTTGTTAGTATTATTATAATTTTTTTTTTTTTTCTTAATGGAAACGGCAAGGTGGTATTAATTCCCGCTCGTTAAGTCCACCGCAGAGGTACCGGATCATATTTCGGGCCGTGTGGTTTTTGCGGCACACATCGATTACCCCGGCGCGAGCTTGCCTCTTCGACCTCATCGCGTACAGCGGTATCGAATAGTATCTGCGGCAGAGTATCGTCGGGACGTAACCCGCAGTTGGAGAACGGGGAAAATGGACTGTTTTCTCAATACGAGACCATTTTTTTACGCCCCCGCAAAAGATTGGTGAAGACGTTGCGCCCGTTCAATTCTCAGCCATCATCGACCCCCCCCCCCCCCCCCCCCTTCCTACCCATAGTTCCCGAGTAGAAATTTTCGAGCGTTACATCGGGTCTCGATAGGGTCCTGATAAGGCCTCATCAGGCTCTTATCAGGACCCTATCAGGGCCCGATTCAACGCTCGCAAATTTCTACTCGGTTTAAAGTCTAGAGGGAGAGTGGGGCAAGACCGAACACCGGGGCGTTTTGCCAAAACGGTCCCGCGTCCTCCATTCGCCATGACACTTTTTTTTCTACCTCGACGAAAGATGTGTGAAATTGGCCCGATTCACCCTTCTTTCCCGACCCCATGCAGGGTGAACGAATGAGGCCGACGATCGAGCCAACGTCGAAGCTCACGGTGCCACCATTGCACTCTAAAAACAAACGTGTTGTTTCCACATGCTTAAGGGATGTAATCGTGTAGTCACTTTTTACATGCTTCAAGGTGTGTTGATTCTCAACACACGTCAAAGCGTGTAAATTTACGCGTGTAAATTACACGCGTGTAAATTTTAATAATGCACGCTTTACGTGTATTATTTCAACACGCTTCAAGCGCATTCACGCATGTCGTTTACTTTTTACACGATTGTAGGTGTGTTCGCCTCCCCCCCCCCCCCCCCCCCCCGCCCCCCCTCCTCCAATGAATGTTAACAATTCATACCGTAGTGATTGGGTGTCGAAAAGAAATGCGGCTGTACCAAATATGCATCATCTTACAAATTAATTACAATGATTTACCTTCTATCTCAACCTCATCATCTCTGTCCACATCTGGTATATTCGACGTGAGGATACTTTCGAAATACATGCTGCTTGAAAGACTTCCAATTTATGAACTTGGCGCTATATTCATATTCGTTGCATTGCACTTTCAACGACGCACCAAATCGATGATGTTGGACAACGTGTTTCAATAGCTGATTATCACACGCAGCTTTAAAATAACACATACGACACTTGAAAATATCGGCCGGCCTGTTCATGATCGTACCATATACGAATCCGCCATATTGCAATTGAATCAAATGCATATGCAAGTGTGTTGATTTCCTAGTGTTTTCTTTTATAAAGTGTGTAGCATACCTAGCGTGTACCTGTACTCCAAGTGAGTTGTTCGGCCGTAAACGCGTTGAAACACCACACATTACGTGCATTCCAATAAGCGTGTTCTATAGCAAAACACTAAGAAGTGTGTTGTGCAATGAATCCAGGAAAGATATATGCAGTGCGAGCGTGTTGTTTTAACACGCAAGCCGACCAACACGTATTTTATTAATGCATTTAGTTGGCGCAACACACGTAATATGTGTGTCATGAGTTATTTCAACACACTTGAAAAAAAGTGTGTGGAATGCGAGCTTGGTCCGATCATCTATCGAGCTTTGGATGATAAACCCGGCCCGATGGTGGCAGCTTATATTGGCGCGAAGGTCATTCATGACCCTCGGCTGATGATTGGGATTCAATGGAGCCCCTCTATAGGTTACTTATATAGGACGAGAACGGTTTTATCCTATACTTTTTTTTAAATATTATGAAAGTTGAAATATCGCTTATTTTATGCTTCGCATGTCTGTAAGAGATTATATTTTACAAATTTTCTAATGCGAGAACTCTCAAAGCCACCATAATCAGTGAATGTATTACCTAAGCATCTATTGACTACGAAGTACGGAACCCAAAAATAATGCGCATCTTTTGCGACAGTTAAAGAACGCGTCATTTCGCATGCTCTTATATTGACGCTCCCGTACACTTTCGCTTGCGAGAAATAACTTGGCTTGGCGCCATCTAACGGCGAAAGTTGCAGGTTGATGGCCCAATGTTGGCGTCATATCGGCAAACGGACGATCGGCGGGTTGATATTCGGTCGAACATTGAGCTAAAATCGGCAGATCAATAGTTTGTTAGTTCATGCATCAACGGACCAACGGTGGGCGAATCGACATTCGGCTGCACATTGGCTTAAAATCGGCAGACTAATGGTTGGCAAGCCAATGCTTGACCGAACATTGGCCGAAGATTGGGTTATTGATGTCGTTAAGCCACCACTGGCCCGGTGATCGGCCGTTTTCATTCGATCACCGCAAAATCTCCATGAGACGCCCTTTCGGTTCCCAGCCGTCGCTATTATACAGCCATCATCCGGTATGGGTTATTGCCCATCGAGAGGTGAATGAAAATGTCTCGTTAAACTCGATTCCGGGTCTCTCCGCTGTTTGGCGAGAGTAGGACCGGGAGATAAAAGGCCCGAGCACATATCGTGCGCCTGACGCGAAGGTATCCAGGAGAGTGAGTACACGTCCTCGATTCCTGTTTGTTGTCGTACCTCGTCAATCTCCCGCTCTTGCTGCTGTTCGCATTCGGCCGTGTCGCGTTGTTCGGCCCCGCGGAGGATACATAAATACCCATGTACCTGCTAACGCACAGTGATTGATGTCGCGCCGTTGCGACTCCTTAGGATCTCCCGAGCGTGTGTCTCGCGGACTTTCTTGCCTTCGGAATGGATTCGACTCGCCGTCCTCCGCCTTTCCTCGTCGCACTTTCGCCCCCCATTCGATACAATTTTACTTTCGCGTGTCCCTTCGGCTACCGCAACTTTGTCTTTTATCCGTATGGAACAGTCAAAGAATTCACGCCCGACAATGCTACGATGGGGCAGCTGCTGCCCTCTTGTCTCTTCCTTGACGCGATCTCGGTAGCGGATTCTCGAGATCTCACCGGCGGCGGCAGGCACAACCATGCGAGAGTAACGTTAATCGACTAACCGCGGGATAATTAGCACTGGTAAACCACCGTCTTCCCGGCATCTCCAGAATTCACGTTTTTATTCAAATTTGAATTCAAGTTTGAATTCCAATTCGAATTCATTTTTTTATTCAAATTCGAATTCTATATCGAGCTCAAGTTTACAGTGAAGCATGAACTCACGTATGAACTTGAGTTTGAACTTATCACTTTCCATTTAGCAGTAAGTCGTCTTAACTGCCGCCCTCTTACGAGAATTTTCAATAAGTAGAACTTGGGAATGGATGAAACCTATTGCAACGTGTCCGTCAGAAACATAAAAAAAAAAAACTCTCACCCGATTTTAAAGCCAACGAAGATATTTTCAAATCCAATCTTAGTGAGTACCCGAAGTGGTACTCACTTTTTGTCATTCTCATTATGACCGTCGAGGTTTCATGTCACAGTTCTTCAACATATCGCATGTCTCATAGTTTCCATAAAATCGTTATCGTACCTCGCTCGAGCCTCGTGTCGCAAACCGATTCAACGATGGAAAAGGCAGTGTGACGGTGATGCTCTCAAAATTTACGCTTGATCGGGAGTTTTTGGAGGAGCGAGCGAGCCTACTAGTCACGGACGAGCGAAGGATTGGTAAAGCGTAAAGGGGAAACGATTTCTCAGCGCGTGTGGCACCGCTTAATTTGAGCACAGAGAATGAAGAATGAAAGGCTATCGGGAGACCGATTTGTGAAAAGCGAAAGAGGCGAGCCCTCGCGTTAATTGACACTTGGCCGCATGGGTGTCGAGATAATATAAGGCCGATCGATTAAGACACGCCAGTTTGACAAGGATGGGAGTGACGTTCAAAAGGATTATTACGCAAGACTCGATACTTCATCTGTGCCCTGAAAAAATATAAAAAAATTGTCGACGAGAGCGTGTGTCAGGTGCATTCGCAAATGGCGTGGCAAGAGTGTCGTGTGATAATCTTGTGTAAAGCCTCGAGGTACGCCTGAACCTCATCAATGTCACCTGCGCGCGTGAGCGCCAATTATTTGGAAAGTTTCCCATTCGCTACCGAACAAACCGATCTTAATTTCGACAAAAAAAATACATGAAGTATATAACCCATAGAATTCAGATATTTAAGGAAATTCTCTACTGTTCAGTCATTGACAAACTGAATTAGTCATATTCGAATGATTCGAATGATTCGAATCACTCGAATCACTCGAATCACTCGAATCACTCGAATCACTCGAATCGCTCGAATCGCTCGAATCGCTCGAATCGCTCGAATCGCTCGAATCGCTCGAATTACTCGAATTACTCGAATTACTCGAATTACTCGAATTACTCGAATTACTCGAATTACTCGAATTACTCGAATTACTCGAATTACTCGAATTACTCGAATTACTCGAATTACTCGAATTACTCGAATTACTCGAATTACTCGAATTACTCGAATTACTCGAATTACTCGAATTACTCGAATTACTCGAATTACTCGAATTACTCGAATTACTCGAATTACTCGAATTACTCGAATTACTCGAATTACTCGAATTACTCGAATTACTCGAATTACTCGAATTACTCGAATTACTCGAATTACTCGAATTACTCGAATTACTCGAATTACTCGAATTACTCGAATTACTCGAATTACTCGAATTACTCGAATTACTCGAATTACTCGAATTACTCGAATTACTCGAATTACTCGAATTACTCGAATTACTCGAATTACTCGAATTACTCGAATTACTCGAATTACTCGAATTACTCGAATTACTCGAATTACTCGAATTACTCGAATTACTCGAAATACTCAAATGCTTGGGCGAAGCTGATTACCGATGTTGCCAACATTGGCAAGCGAGCTTGCCCAATCATCGAGGGAGCTTTGGATGATAAGTACTTACTAATACTGGGAGCCAACATTGGCCCCAAGTTCGATCAAGAACATCGGCCGATAATTGGTTCTCAATGTAGGTTGCTTATATAGGGCGAGAGTGGTTTTAATGTATACCATTTTTAATATCGTACCAGTTGAAATATCCCTTTCTTATGTTTCGCATGTCTGCGGAAAATTAGATTTTCTCTTGCGAGACTCTCAAAGCGATCATACGCAGTTAACGTATTGCCCAAGCATTTATTGATTACCGAGTATAGATTCCAAAAATAATACGCATCTTTTACGAGAGTTAAACAATGTGTAATTTCCCATGGTCTTATATTGCGTCTCGGGCACACTTATTGACGCCATCTAGCGGTAAAAGCCGCTGATTGATGGCCCAATATTGGCGTCACATCGGCAAACCGACGATTGGCGAGTCGATATTCGGCCGAACGTTGGCTTAAAATTGGCAGACCAATGGTTCGTGAGTTCATGCATCAAGAGACCAATGGTTGGCGAATCGATATTCGGCCGAACATTGGCCTAAAATCGGCGAATCGATGGTTGGTGCGTTCATGCTCGGCCGAATATTGGCTTCACATCGACAAACCAATGATTGGTGTGTCAAACACTGCCGAAAATTGGCCGCAAATTGTCAAACCAACCATGAACGAGTCACTAATCGAGTTAGCCGAACGATAGGGATTTGACAATCGCCACGCCAATACTGGCCCGGCCATCGGCGGCGTCCGTTCCATCGGCAAAACCAACATGGGATACCAAACGTATTTCCTTGAGTTGTAAATTTTTTTGCTTTCTCACGCATTAGCCATTCAAAGACTTCTTTTCAGGAGGAAAAACAATTGTCGAAACAAAGTTCGGTTAACCGCAGACGTTTAGTAGCGGATCAGCTCGTTCTTCCATTGTTTCTTCTTTCTTTATCTTCGGTCGTTGGGAGGATAAAAAAAAAGTCTTTCGCGTGTTCTCGTTCCTGCAGATGAAATACGTTTCTTTCATTACCACAACGTTCCCCTTTTTTTTCTTATTTCTTCAATGTTCACGGACAAACGAAACGGTGGAGAAAAAACGAGCTTCCGGATTCCCATCAAGCCGTACGCGGCCCTACACTGCAATTAATTTTAACGCCGTAGAATAGTTGATTAATATGTAGAGTCCTAATGAAAAGAGATCAACGGAACTTGCGGTGTCCTCTTCATCAACATTATTTTGTGCAAAGAGCCGCACAAATTTTCTCACGCCCGGGCTCGTGAAATTAAACAAAACTCCAGTTGAAACATCTAATGAAAGTTAGCTTTCATTAGATCCTGTGATCGTCAGCGGTCTTTGGCGAAAATATTGTCATTGCATCAGATAAATTTCAAGCAAATTTGAAGAGTCCCAATCTTCACGAAGAAAGGCATTGACTCCTGATGGAATGATGGTAACTGGGTGTAAACTCTGCTCTCGTACCTAAAGCTATGTTTAAATTGGGAGCGATCGCAGAAACGATTTGGCCGGTACCGTTGGCGAGCTCTCCGCGAAGCGGCAGGCCCGGAGATGTGGGTCGAACGTGGTAATGACGCCCGGGAATCAATCTCTCGACGAGAGGCAGATGCACGCTCGAAATAGAGCAACGCAATCATATCGTACTTTGATAACCAATTCAAGGAGTTTTTGACGATTGTCGCAAGAAGGACATAGATTGAACAATGTCATAATTATCGTACTGGGACAACTGGGACGACCGGGACGACCGGGACGACCGGGACGACCGGGACGACCGGGACGACCGGGACGACCGGGACGACCGGGACGACCGGGACGACCGGGACGACCGGGACGACCGGGACGACCGGGACGACCGGGACGACCGGGACGACCGGGACGACCGGGACGACCGGGACGACCGGGACGACCGGGACGACCGGGACGACCGGGACGACCGGGACGACCGGGACGACCGGGACGACCGGGACGACCGAGACGACCGAGACGACTCAGACGACTCAGTACACTGGTGTCTTCGCCACAAACATTAATAACTTCTTTGGTAAAAAAGAATACAATGGTTCGTTGACAAAAAAGAAGTTCGTGAAATTTCCGTGAAAAAAAAAAAAAAAATAATAGCGGACGATCTCGGACGAAACATGTTTGTTAAATGTACATAATTTTTTTACTGTCTCAACTCGAATGCACGATCGTCACAAGCAAGTGAAGAACAGTTTATTTTCGTTTTCATAGCCTCAAGTGTCGTCGCGGCCGTATTATTATTATTTTTTTTCGATATTCAATAAATATTTTGCCGATGTCAGTGCCAAAGTACGCACGCTATTGCGTATGTGCAATTTAATGTGAACAAAGTGGCAGGTATATATCCAGTTCTCGTTTCTACCGCCCGATGCAGGGAGATGCACACACCGGGCTCCTGGAAGGCAAGAGAACCAGTGAGTTTCGAGTATCGCGCTTACACATTGAGCTGACCGATGCAAGCACGCACATCGTGCCGCGTGTTCCACTTGCCAGGCACGCACGTAGCACGCGCGATCATCGATTTTCTCTCCCGAAGATCGCTCGAAACGAAGTGGACCAACGAGCGACTTTACAACGATCGAAACGACGCGTGCGACCTCTCGGCTATAAAAATCACCGGGTGAGAATCAAAGAGACGTAACGCGCATGCATTCGACACGGTCGGCTACGCCCCTTTGATTCTTGGTTGTCGATGCACGCACAATTTGCGCGCGTCTCACTGCGGATGTATTTGTGGAACTGCACACGCACCCTCTTTTGTCACCGACAATGTTACTTCCTCTTTTTCGACCATTCCGCCGAATCGTCCATGCAACTCATGAGACTTTCATAACTGGAAATTAGTTTTTTTGTGTCCGTTCTTTTTTTTTCTGATTCAATCTGAAATTTTTTATTCCACGCATTTTTTTGTTTATGAACGACCTAATTTCCCCCCTTCCATTCACGAATCTGCAACTTGATTTTCACTCCTAGCTCAGCAGTCGATACAAATATCGGCGCCGGAAGCAAAAAAATAAATTGTTGTTGATAACCATGTTTAAAAAATAAATAATAATTCCCTGGTACAGTAGCAGGTGAACATCTTTCGAAATCACGCAAGCGCTTTCGAATGCTACCTTGACTTATTGCTAATTGAGTTATCAGTAATGCTTTTTTATCGTTACCGTGGCTAATAACTCCGGTTGCAATGCCGCGACCCTAAATTCGCAATGCTCATTTACTCGCCGCACGCAACGTTACCGTTACCGAATTTACTGTGCTGCACCATCAAAAGCTATGATGCTCCAGTGTTCTTTGCGTCCGTTTGGAGATTCGTTGCATGCTTTTTTTCTTTCTTTATCGCGTTGCACGGGAAGCCGGAGCCATTTATTTCTGTCGAATTGAGCTCCAATACTCTACAATGTATTACAACTTAAATCTCAATAATTAAAGCATGTGACCGAACGGCAGGACTAATGGCGACTATCGGACTATTGGCGACGATCTTACCATCGGTGACTATCGGACTATTGGCGAAGATCTTACTATTGGCGACTAGCAGACAATTGGCGACTATCGGACTATTGGCGACGACCGGACTATTGATGACGACCCGACTACCTGACGATAAAAATATCGCTCAAATGTTAATAACTCTTCATATAGATTCGAATTTTGTGTTTACATCCGAATCGGTCCGAAGAATTCGGTGGTGGATTATTCAATAATTTAATCGTATTGACTCCAGCTATCGGAAATTATAGTGTGGAAAGAGAGAAAAAAAAAGTTACCGCCGGTTTGGCGGATGTAGCTGCGGTTGTAAGCGCTATAGGTCTCGCGCCTTTTAAATCGTTCCCATAAAAATCCCCAATCGCCTGCCGTCTCGGTAATGACGAGACCCCGATCGTAAATTTTCATCGACTTTTTTTTCGACGCCGGATTATCGCAAAACATCGAACGCCGATGCCACCGCAGCTACACACGCGCATTTTTTTTTTTTCTTCGTAGCCAGTACATTCTTCATTCACGAACTTTCCAACCGATCCCCCTTCTGCCACCCCCCGCCCAATATCTGTTATGAATCCTCTCTGATTCCACCTGCGCTAGATGAAACGGTCTCTCATCCCAAACTTTAATTACATAAAAATTGGAATACAGTTTTTTTTTAATTCGAAACTTGCGAGGAAAAAATGACCATGAATCGTGTTTATAGAGGCCATAATTATAATTACTTTTTTTTAATAACCGCGAAACGCCGTTTCCCGACCCAATTTTTCGGAGTTCAAGGCACAAAATTACATTCAATTAGTCATGACAAATGCAAACGATACGCGAAATAAATTTAGTGAGAGTTCGGCACCGTACGGGTTGTTATCGTTCTACGATATTATTTATCGGTAACCAAGAGACCACACACGGAATGCGCGACCTCGTTCCGATCGAATCATCTTCCGACTTTGGCTATCTTTTTTTCGATACTTACGATGCCGGTTTGCTATAATAAAAATAAATAAATATAAATTAATTAATTGAAAAAAAATAAAATCGTCCTTTACACTTTTCTCTGGATATTTGCGATTTACGAGAGTTGGCGTACGTTTTTAGGCTTGTTAGAGACCGGTGAATAATAATTGTTGCTCTCGTAAAGTCCAGTCACGCGCGATCGCCTTTTACGATCGATTGGAAATAATCGGAACGCAAACGACCACCGCACGAGCCGAGGAATTGTTCATACTTCCAGATGAAAAATCAGACGAACGAGAATTAAAACAAAATCTATTCTGCAAATAATTGCGAGAAAGAAAAGTCTGTTATTGGCGTATATAAATTTCACTGTAAAAAAAATGGTAAATTTAATGTATCGGAATGGCAGTTTTTATGCAAAAACTGGTGCATTAAATGTAATGTACAATTGTGATGAGGAATTAATATACTTTTTCATTGAAATTAAAGTAAATGATTAAAATTGAAGTAGTTTTATAGCAAAAGTAAAGAAAATTATTAAAAATAAGGTATTTCCAATGTTTTTAATACACTGAACATTAGTTTCTCATCACAATTGTACATGAAATTTAATATACCAATTTTTCCATAAAAACTTCCAGTCCGCTACATTAAATTTCATACATTATACAGACTTGGTCTTAATTACTTCAGGTCGTCGATCCAACATTCATATTGTCTGATTATACAATGTATCTATTATTGCTAAATTACTATACGGCATAACGATATATAGTAATTGTTTGGGAATCTGCGGAGATATGAAAGAGTCGAATCTGGAAAATTTCCTCCCGATGGTTCTCTACGACCCACAAAAAAGATTTCTTTATATCAAATAAAATTTATTTCAGACAAATAAATTATCTTCTTTATATATCTGCCTACTAGCATTTACTTTTATCTAGTATAATTTTTTATTTAACTACATATTTATTATCTACTTAGTGTATTTATTTGTATCTAATGCGGTGTGGCAGTTGAAACAAATGCATTATTTATTAATAGTAATTATTTTTTCTTTGGATAAAATATATATTTCACTTGTAACTACATATTTTTCATTGAAAAATAATGTATTTGTCCTTATTTCTCCACCGCTGGTTTTTTTGTTTTTTGTTATAGGCGAAAGTCAAATAATTGATACATTTTCTAATTAACACATTTTTATTTCCAACTTTAAATTATACAGACGTGGTCTTAATTACTTACAGACGTCGATCCATCATGCATATTATCTAATATACAATGTATCTATTATTGCTAAATTACTATACGGCATAACGATATATAGAGTAATTGTTTAGGAATCTGCGGAGATATAAAGGAGTCGAATCTGGCTAATTTGCTCCCGATGGTTCTCTAAGGCCGCGTTGGTTAACACCAGCACTGTTTCTTTGTCCATTTTTCACACACGATATCCCGTAAACCGTTTTTACAACAACTGACGCGAACGTGTCGAGGGCCAATATAGATGTATGACGTAGGCTAGCGGACTGAAACACACAGTGCGCCTGCTGCCTAGTCTGTGAATTAGCGACTTCCATAATTTAAATCTAGCATCTATTTGATCGGAAGAAACGCTTACTTAAATTTTTTATTTTGAATACCGTCTTAGTTGATATTTAAAGAAGTTGTCTTTGCATATGCAGCTATGGGTAAATAAAATTATTTAGTTGAATGAAATAACTCTCATAGGTACATAAAAATAAAAATTTGTTTCGCACAAATAAAAAAAACATTGAATTTGTATAAACAGCATTGATTTATTTAAATGTAATAAACCATTTTTCTGGATGTGCCTGTCAGCGGATGACTACGGTTGATGGAATGACCGCTGAGTGAGTGGGTATGACTGTTTCGTGCGAGAGTACACCAGTATATGTGTGTGAGAGCTACGAAGATTTCGGCAGCGTTGCGACCTTGCCACAACAGGTTGAATAATAATAAAAATGAAGTCCCGATAATCACGCGTGTACCCGCATTTGATCCACGAATGCACACGAGCTTTATTTATTGTCACCTGTCGTTCGGACTTCTCTATAGGCAGAGTCTCGATCAGATATAAGGCAGACGCGTGCGAGACGCAGATGTAGACCGAGTTTCGATTTATTCGTCGGGATCGCGAAATCGAGCTCGGCCGTCACCGAAATAAGGATTAATGAACGTGCGCTCTCGACGGGTTTCACCAATATCAGGATTTATTTTCACCTCCATTTTTACTCGTTTTGAATAAGCAAAAAAAAAAATCTAATCAAATAGTAATAGTTTGCCACGAATAGGAGCTATAAACATTTCTTGTGTTCTTAATCCGTGCCACGAGATATTTCGGATAAATAATAATCGCAAAATATTTTTCAATCGTCAATATCGTATTCGAGGTTTATGTGAACTTTTGATGCGGCTAATAAATTACTACCTATAATACGACCATTTAGAAAATGGATGAGTCCTTAACCAACCTGTTAATGGCCTCCTTCGTCTCACAGTGAAGGCGAAGACTCGAGTGAAAAACTAATTTGTATTCGTCATGTCGATGATTTAGAACTTTTAGACTGTTGTATCAAACTAAGGAAATACAAAGGATAATTTTTGTTTTTAAAAAGTATCGCTGGAGTGTCTACATAAGTTGTTATGAGGCATAACGTCATAAACCTGCCACTAATAGGAGCCTTATGCTTTGATTACGCTTGATTATTTACCTTATGCGCATTATGCTTCTTATATTCTAAACCGTTCTGAAATTTGACTTGTATCCTGATCACACAATCACACTACTCAACTGTTTATTTATTCATTTATTTATTTGTACACCTCTTGTAGAAAGGCTCGTCTAGTTAATTCAATAAACATAACCCTAAAGATACTAGTCAATTTTGTTTTTGTAATAATAACAATTTTTCTACAATATAGTGGTTATTGATTTTTTTTTATCATTTTAAGGTGGTACATCAGCTCTATAAACATTTCATTCTTACATACAGCGAACCGTCGAAAATCGCACGAAGCTCCTCTCCATAAAAAAGTAATTAAAACTGATCCGTGAGACAGGCCCAACTGTAACCCAGGATATTCGTTCGCCAATAATTTTTTCCCTCGCTGGTTAACCTGGCACGTTCCAATTCCTCATCGACCCGTCTCTCGGCTTGTCCTTGTCAGTTCTGCGGATCGTCGAAGATCTCATCAGAGAGGTTCTTTCAATCGGGTCATTAAAAACGATCTCTGTGAGAAGGCACCGCGTCAGCGCAGTGCACGCGCTTCCTCAGGAGTTTATACAGTAAACTGATTAACCGAGCAGTCTTGTACTTACTTCTGTCTTCGTAAGCGCGTGCTGTCCGAGTTCCCGAACACCGGTGGTTTTCATTGCTTACGAACCTTCTTCTGGTAAGCATGTAAGATCGCCGGTGTCGCTTCGTTTATTTATTTTTGAGATATAATATTTTGAGTCAATACAATTTATTTTATTTTTGAGTCGATACAATAATATTAGAATAGATCATTATAGATATAATGGTATATATATTTATAAGGATAAATATGTCGGGAATTCCACCAGAAATTTTCATGCTCCGACGCAGATCCCCTTCAATAATTGCGCCAACTTTTTTTTTCGAAAACTATTTAAAAAAAGAGAAATCACGCATTTTTTATTTGGGACTCCAATCGATATTTCCGACCGTATGATTTCTTTAAAAATTTGATTTTTTCTGTGCGGATACCTTTTAAAACGTTAATATCTTGGGAGTTTTCAATCATATAGAAAAATTTCTCGGACGAAATTTATTCAGTTTAAAGTAAACTAAATTATAGAAATTTCAAAGAAATTTTCTGGTCAGTCTAAAGTTGTGTTGTACGACATTAAAGAGAAAAATGTCATTTTTCATCAACGTCAGTCAAAGGTCAGTCAAAGTTCGTCACATCCGTGACGTTAGTAGCAGATTAGATACATATATCTCAACATTATATGTTAATAAAAAACACATATTTTGCCACCACATTTTATTATTAGCCTTTGCGGTGGAGGAAGTTACTCGATATCGTTTTGAAAATTTGTTTCCATTTAAATAAAACTTCTACCATTCTGTATATTTAACCTGAGAATTTTTTATTTTTTAAAAAGATTTTTATTCAAAATCTTCCGCAAGTGAATACCTTTTAGTGATAACTTTTCCATTACCAATTGATGCTTTTACGTATTTAAACAATTTTTTTTTTATATAATGTAAAAATGAGCGTCGAGAAGTTAAATTTTAATTTTTTTTTCAACTCATTTCATACAACATTTTTAATCTTATCAAAAAATATTAAAAAATCTATATTTCTCAAAAAAAAAAAAAAAAAATCAATCATATGAGCTGTAATGATCGAGCGGAGAGTTTGGGAACCTGTAGATATTAGTATTGCAGATGGACGGGCGAAGTATCGAAGAGAGAAAACATATGGTGATCACCGGGATTCGAACCCGGATTAATCGGTTACTGAGTAAGAGCGCTAACCACTGCGCTAATGTCACCTATATGCTTCTCTCATTCGAATCGTCCTCTTATATGCAATGCAGGGCCGTTACAGAGCCAACCAAAAGTGTACTACTAAAATGCAAACAAAAGTACTATTAAATAAATAAAAAAACAAAAACAAGAAACCTTACCAAAAAAATCTAATTGTTATGAAAATCATATGGTCGGAAATATCGATCGGAGGCCCAAATAAAAAAGTAGATGTCTTCTCTTTTTCAACACAGTTTTGAAACAAAAATTGGCACAATTATTGAAGGAGGTCAGGGTCAAAGCATGAAGATTTTTGGTGGAATGCCCCATATACTAATCAAACGATCAAACGGGCTGTGTATAGCGATAACCTATAAGCCCTGCTGGCGTTAGATCATTGCAGTAATTATCTAATCAATTATCAATTATCACACAATTACGGGAAAGTCCATTATGCCCCATATTTTTTTTACATCGCTTAAACGGGCCAAATCAGTGTTGCAGATTCAATTTTGTTGTTTTAGAAATAGTAAAAATATGTTGTGCACATTGAGGAAACTGCCCGAATCGCTTAGCTGCGTATCGTCCTCGACCTCCTGTGTGTGAGTTTGAATCGCTACGCGCGTAGATCTTAGCTCCATGTGCACCAGAACGGTATTGGTAAGCTCTGGATTCGACCGTTATGACCGAGGTAGTAAGAGGAGACACAGACGAATGTTAAAAAATACAGACAGGAGAAACACACGGTATCGCTGGCGAAGCCCCCGTGTCCAGGCTCGAAGAGGTTCTTCTGGTCCGGGCCCCCGAAAGCGACCGAGAGAGGGAGTTCTTCTCTGCTTGCCAGATGACACTGGGCCTCACGCCGGTCGGCCGGATCCACGCGACTCGATCCTCGGGGCCCTACTCGTGGCTGTCTGTTAGCGGCGAAACGATTTTTGAAGAAAAAAGAAAAATAAACGAAGAACAAGACGAAGAAAGCGCGAGACGCTTGAATTCTATACACTTCGCACTGCTGCTGCTGCTGTCGTCTTATTGGGCGCCCGAAGTGAAGTTGAAGTTTTAGAAGTTGTCAACTCGAGACAGCTACATGATTAACGGTTCATGCGGACTGGGTCATCGAGGACGATGGGTGTCTGGCGCCGATCGCGTGACTCCGAGATCGAATTGTTATTTTTTTCTTTAGTGGTCCCTCCATTCACTTCCGGAATTTCCATCGCCGCTGCTTGGCGCCTCTTGGTGTGTAATGTTGGGTGACATGGTGATGGGAATGGGGTCAGAATAGTTCGATTTGCCATATATCACCTGGATATCGCAAAGCTGCGAGGAACAACCGATCGATTGGCCATGTCATCCAGACATACCGATGAGGTCGGGCAATCACTGTGGTAAGAAGTAAGTTATGTTTTCTTCGCTGTGCTCCGGAAAGGTCTAATTCTGGCTTTTCTCTTCCTCCGATTCTTATTGAAGAGACTCCTTTGCGTTTCGAGCCTGGTCTTCGGAAGTCTGTTTATTTGTTCTGTAATTACATTGTTATTAGTACCGATAACTTATAAAACCCCGCTAATTACAACGAGAATATAATGAACTTATAAACTCATATGATCGATACTGACTTTGGATCGAACATGAATTCACGACGAAAATATTTTCAGCGCAGCAAATAATTTCCTCATCCGTCACAGCTTCAAGAACAAGGGCTGTACAGTTGACCGGCTAAAAAATCTTGGTCAGCTAAAAAATCTTATCCGGCTAATGGACATTATAGTTTGGCCGGTTGAGCCGTCTTAGCCGGCTAAGATGGTTTGGTAGGGTAAAAATTAGCCACGGCTTAGCCGTCGAAGATCGTTTCGCTGGCTAAAAATTAGCCGCATTTTACCCAGCTATTCATTTTTATGGTGAATTTCAAGGAAACTGATGAAATTAACGAGGCATTTATCTATGGCACATTACCTGTTTTATTTATTCGTTTCTGTTCTGCTATTATGTCCGGGAAATGAGAACATGCTAACTTTCTCATACCGGAATGGAGGCGTATCGAGAGACATAATTAGTTCGTTGAAATAAGATATTGAAGATCTTAAAGGTACGCGAATCTAAGCAAATAATAGTACAGAAACGAATAGATAAAACAGGTAATATGCCAAAGATAAATATCTCACTAATTTCATAAATTTTCTTGTAATTCACAATAAAAATTAATAGTTGGCTAAACTGCGGCTAAATTTTACCCGGCTAAGCCGCCGCTAACTTTTCGCCAACCAAACCACCTTAGCCGACTAAGTCGGCTTAGCCGGCTAAAACGACGCAACTGTACAGCCCTATCAAGAACCATAGAAGTAAGTTATGTATCGTCGTAACGGACTGTTCTGGCGGCAAACACACATGATGTACTCCATTTCCGGGCCAAGTTATTGTCGTCGGAACAAGAGTGACCGTGAACGTAAGATAAGAGCTTGAAAAAAGGGCCGTCGGAAGAAGGGGCTCGAGTTGGTCAAAGGAAAACGGAGGACATTAATTGCGATGACAGAGAGAGAGCTACTTTACTTTCGTCCGCCGAAGACCGCCACAACAAGATGCTCTCGTCGCGATCGTCCTCTGTCTCTCGTTCGCCTTCTTCTCTCCGGTACAACGCGCACACGGCACCGAAAAATCCTGGTTACTTATTCGGCGCACGCGTATATTGTGTGGCCCGAATATCTCGTGTCATTTCTTTATTAAACGTTTCACAATTACGCACCGTTCGTTCGCCGGAGACGGACAGAGAGTCACCCGATTCCCGGCCGATTCTTTGGACTACCGAGTGTTTTTTTCTTTTTGCGGCTCGAATGCCGAATGCCGACAGAATTAATGCTACCGGTGTCGAGAGCGACCCCTTGTACGCCACTCGATCTCTTTCGTCTCTCTCCGAGCTCACTGCTCTTTTCCTTTTAATTCTCTCTTTCGCTCTTTGGTACTTCGAACTTGGAAGCGCCCGGTAAACGTTGCCGCGCACCCAAAAAAAAGTCCAGCCAAAAGTATTCCGAGAGAACCTGCCCGGTACCAAACCCGGTCATACGAATAGCTGGGATTCTCGATAATCTGCGAGAATCTTGTTGACAGCAAGCCCACGAGTGGGAGATCCGACGGAATTTACTCCTCCTCGTCCTGTGCCGTTCATTCCACGCGAAAGTCGTCGGAACTGCAGGTGTATCGGTGCGTCGTGGTGGCGGATGCTCAAAAGATCGGCATGTATTTATTGAAATTTATGCCTGCTTTTTTTTGCACCGGATAGGTGTCTCAGTTGTTACTGATTGCGTAAGTCTCCGAGCGTTTGCACAAACGCATATTGAAAAGTGTTATTAAAACATGGCCGGTGCCGATCAAAATCGGAAGGAGGGTTTTGGTAAAAACGTGTCAACAAGTCATTATAAGTTATCGCAGCCTAACCGGTGAGATAAGTTTCACCGAAGGCCCCGGACTTGGCCGTATCGATTAGCCTCGATTAGTTCGCTGTTATCTACTGCGTTGGCGACAGCGGAAAAGTTTACGCGACAAAGTTGAAATAATTTACTTTGGTTATAAAGATACACCATAGTCGATACTGATGCACATGGCAGGAAAGCGTTCTTACAGATTCCAAATGAACACGGACCCAACTCGACACAGGTAATTGTGGATAGAAAAATTCTACACGTCACCAACTCGACACTAATCGAACCGGACACGTGGCCAATTCGACCCAGATCTGACTTGACAACCACCAACTCACAGAGCTAAAAGAAAACATCACGAGGTCGACAGACTCAACTCGACACTCTAAATAAAATCCATTTCATGAAATAGCATCTTTTTGCAGCAAGTGGATTGTCAATTCCGGCATATGGAATCCTGTTAAATCAGATGGATTTTATTTTGTGTGGACACGGAACAACTAGACGCATCACTAATTCGAACCAAACTCACCTGGGCACATCATCAGCTGGATACTGACCCAACTGGATACATCGCCAACCCGACTCGACGCTGACCCGACTGCACACATCGCCGACTAGACACATCACCGACTAGACAAATCACCGACTAGACACATCACCAACTAGACAAATCACCGACTAGACACGTCATCAACTATGCACATGACCAACTAGATACATCACCAACTAAACACATCCCCGACGAGACACATCACCGACTAGACACATCACCAACTAGACAAATCACCGACTAGACACGTCATCAACTATGCACATGACCAACTAGATACATCACCAACTAAACACATCCCTTACTAGACACATCACCGATTAGACAAATCACCGACTTGACACATCACCAACTAGAGACATCACCAACTAGAGACATCACCAACTAGAGACATGACCAACTAGAGACATGACCAACTAGAGACATCACCAACTAGAGACACTACCAACTAGAGACATCACCAACTGGAGACATCACCAACTAGAGACATCACCAACTGGAGACATCACTATCTGGCCATATCACCAACTCGATACGGGCCCAACTGAACACATGCCCAACTACCCAACTCGACACCTACCCAATAGGGCATAACGTCAACCCGTCACAGACCCAACCGAACACGCGCCATATTGCGTCTGTAGGGTAACAGTGAAAGGTTAGTAAGCGTACGTACGCTTTCCAGCATCGGGAAGAGAGCCTCTTCAGGATTTTCGATAGTAGTAAAAACTAATAGCGGAATGATTTTTTTTATGTTATAAAAAGTCTTTCATAAATTTACAATATATCGATGTTTATACCAGCGTGATTCGCAGATGCCCACATATTTATACGTACGTATATGGGTCAGAATGCTTATTTACCTAGTAACATCTTCTAAAACCGGTGCGTATGCTAGATTTTCTTCTTTCAGTATGTCCCTAACGCTCCAGCATTAACCTGGAAAAAAAATCTTACTAAAAAAGTAATCCATACATAAATGTATCTTTTTCTCTCTCTCTCTCTCTCTCTCTCTCTCTCTCTCTCTCTCTCTCTCTCTCTCTCTCTCTCTCTCTATCGTACGCAACTCATGCTACATGACCTAAACTTTATGTCCACATATCAAAACATTCGTGTCGGAAAAAAAAATCATTCAAAATTCTAAAAAAAAATCCATATTTCACATTACACAGTCCACGCATGTGAGGCGAGGAAGGTCTCGGCTGCCACTCGCAATAAGTACTGGTGGTGACAACGAGAAAAAAAAGTACCTCGCGTGCTAATCGTCCATCGATTGTCCCCGTTGCGATTAAACTCCGCGACGTTCGACGACCCAATTCCAAGCTCAAAAAAAAAAAAAAAACGCCGCCAAAACTGATAATAAAATAACCCGTTCGGTCATTATCGGAAAAAAAAAGATAAAACAAGTATATTTCCAAAGCTGAAGGATCTCCCCGGTCGGTGTATAGAGTTTCCCGTACGGACGGATGCTCGCGTGCAGGACACCCGGGATACGGCGGCCCGAGGAAGGGAGCAACAGTTTCACGGTTGGCCTCCCTTATGAATCGTGTGGTGCTTCATTTAATCACCCTGCAGGGGATGCACGAGTGGCGGGTTCACGTGCCCACGTTGCACGGGCACACGCACGCGCCCGCCGACTCCCACTCGTCTCCTGGTACCAGGTGTTCTTCGCAACGCGCGCGCATCCCGCATCCACGGTTATTCTTTTAACCCAACGGCGCCTCGTATGACTCCTGACTTCGGATGAGAGATCCGACCGGGCACGGTCGTAGATCAACCGTAAACGCGCCACCGAAGCTTCATTAAAAAAGAAAAAAACGTTTTTATATTTTATTTTTGATCCACGAATCGGAACAATTCTCGAAAATCAATGTCGAATCGAAATCGAATGGAAACCAATTATGCAAGTTGCTCCGCAAAAAATAGATGCACATTTAACAAATCTCTATTGTCAGCAAAGGTCGACAATTATTTACTTGTTAAATTTTTAAAAAAATCTTCGTAAAATTGACAGATTTTTTTGTAAAATGGACAAGATTTTTTTTTTTTGTAAAAGTAGCATGAGAAGAATTGTGGACGTTTGAGGACAAGAAAGGTTGGTACCTATTTTACTGTGGCGGTGATTAATCGATTGATGCATTGTTCCCGCGTAGAGTGCTGTTTTGGTGGCGATTCTTAGGACACAATAGATTTAGTTCGGTTTTTCTATGTGACACATATTTATCGGTACATTTTTTTACACATATTTATCGGTAGGTACACATAGGATAGGTACACATAGGATAGGTACACATAGGGTAGGTACATATACGGTAGGTACACATAGGGTAGGTACACATAGGGTAGGTACACATAGGGTAGGTACACATGGGGTAGGTACACATAGGGTAGGTACACATACGGTAAGTACACATACGGTAGGTACACATACGGTAGGTACACATACGGTAGGTACACATACGGTAGGTACACATACGGTAGGTACACATACGGTAGGTACACATACGGTAGGTACACATACGGTAGGTACACATACGGTAGGTACACATACGGTAGGTACACATACGGTAGGTACACATACGGTAGGTACACATACGGTAGGTACACATACGGTAGGTACACATACGGTAGGTACACATACGGTAGGTACACATACGGTAGGTACACATACGGTAGGTACACATACGGTAGGTACACATACGGTAGATACACTTACGGTAGATACACATTTTACACATACGGTAGGTACACATACGGTAGATACACATTTTACACATATTGGCCGATAGGTAGACCATTTTTTTTACTTTGTCGGAGTACCACTTTTTAAAACAAGTTTTTAAAAATCGACAATAAAAATTCAGCATATCGTCATGAAGAAACAGTAAAAAACAAAAAAGATTGTTCTAATTTTTTTTTTTTTTTCTCGAGTCGTACTATTTTGCGAGTCGTAAAAGTATACCGCGACGGTTCTTGCGGATTGAAATTAACACTGTTGGCAGTTGGCAGGACCCAAATTGGTTGAACAACCTGCGACCCAAGCGATAATTTTATTTATTTATTTATTTAGTTAGTTAGTTATTTATTTATACGGGACAAGCTTGGCAGGACGCAAATTGTTTGAATAACCTGCGACGCAAGCGATAATTTTATTTACATATTTATATAATCATCTATTTATTGATCAGTTTCTACGAGCCAAGCCCTTTATACAGTATATACATGTACAAAAGTCGAAAGTATGCGCGTGAGCCAATAGGAACAGTCGCGCAAAATTTCGCGTCCAAAAAAAAAAAAAGATAAATAACAATTAATAGAATTTACCGGTAATTTAGCAACACTCGGACGATCCCGATGACGGAAACGAATCCTCGGCGGAAAGGGTGTCGGCCGAAATCTGCAGGAAGCTTTGGCAGCTACAAACCACCGCGCCTCGGTTCATATCCGTCGATGAATTATTCATGGGGTTGGCTCCGTCTCGGAGCGACACGCGCCCCGGTGCCGAGGGAAAGGGGAGGGCGGCTGGTTTGCCGAACGTTGCACTGGACTTGGCTTTTTTTTTAGTGCGTACTTGTCGGTGTTGCGCTCGGAGAAAGATTAGCTATCCTACCGGCTCACGCACAGGTATCCTCCGTTTCATCGTTGCAGGGCTCACCGCGTCAAGCAAAGTGGTTAACAGAGGTTGTGTGTATACCTGCGCTACTCTTGTTTCCTTATACATTCAACGACTCGCATAAAACTATGTAATAGCGTACACAGCGCATCGGCAGAAGCAACGGCAGCCGCAGCAGCAGCAGCAGCTAAAGCAGCGGCAGCAGCTGCTGTTGCCGTCGGCGCGCTCCTTCTGCTGCTGCGTCAACCGACGCCCTACCGCCCGCACACGTTACCTTAGAGCCAAACGATTAAAAGGGAGGAGAGGGAGATGGATAAAAAAAAAAAAGACAAAAGACGGAATAAGAAGAGTCATGCCTTACGTGAGAGTAATCGCTCTCGGGTGTCACAGAGGCCAAGAAACTCTGGAGATAAAAAAAAGGTGCTGTAAAAATATATTGTAAATTTAATGTACTGGAAATTGAAATTTGCTAACATTGCTTACATCAATTGAAGACTACTACTACTACTACTACTTTGCTTGAAAAATAAAAATAGCAGATACTAAAATTACAAATCTTTTGCATGAAATTCACAAACATTTTCATGAAAAATACAAATTACTGGGAAATTGCAACACACATGTGTTTGAATATTCAATACTATTTATTAATTTTCAAATTAAATTTTTTTACAGTGTGGAGATATCTTTGGAGCGACTTTGAACAACGAAAAATTAGAGTGTTTTTCGGGCTGATAATATTTTGACTACTTTTTCATTTGTTGCTGACTCATAGAGGAAGCTTTGTTTTTTATTAGTTTCAACGCTAAATTCTATCATTGGCTGTCACTAAATTAACCTTGCGTGAGCTACGGCAGATAAGATTTTCTTCAAAACACATCGGGTTTGGGTTTTAAAAAAATCATAATTGTCGTTGGAATCGTTGGAATCGTTGGAATCGTTGGAATCGTCGGAATCGTCGGAATCGTCGGAATCGTCGGAATCGTCGGAATCGTCGGAATCGTCGGAATCGTCGGAATCGTCGGAATCGTCGGAATCGTCGGAATCGTCGGAATCGTCGGAATCGTCGGAATCGTTTGATCAACGATTCAATAATAGGAGACATTCCCTTACAAATCCCTTATGAAACAAAAGAGTGACGTGCAGCTGGTAGATTTTTCTTTAGCTTTGAAAAATCGTCAATTCGAAATCTTGTCTGGCGATAATTTTTAAGGGATCTTGCGGGTTGCCGACAGAGAGTTGGCCGAGTAAGGCCAAAGATCTCTCTTTTTCTCTGCCCGGGCGTCTTTGCTTCAAGTGGCTCGTTGACAGGTCCCGGAACGATTTACGAGCGGCTGTTCCATATAACGAGGAAGAAATCGTTCCCGGTGCATGTCGGCACTGGGCGCAGGTGCTTTTTCCAGAAATCCAGTTAAAACGCCTCCTATCGTCGAACAGTGCTCGGGGTATTAGATTTCATGGATTTCCACTAAGAATCATCGATTACAGTCGCAAAAGCTCAATGCAACAAAAATTACCGATGCATAACAATACCGAGAAACCTTGTGACATAAATTCGTAGCATCACTCACTTTGCGAAAGGGATGATTTTTTATACTTTTTTCACAGCGATATCTTTGCTTCCCAATGTAGTCAAGAGAAATCCAAGATGCCCATAATTTTACCCTCTTAACATGACTCTCCAATGATCAAGATAAATATATCGAAATAATCGAAATCGTGATGCCAGTTTTCGCAGCCAATGTGGATCATCCGTTTCGATGGTAAGATAGGCACACCTAATATCAAAGACCGCAGCGCGCTCAGTCTGTCCAAGCCATGAGACGTGAAAAGAAATGAAAAGGGCGCGAGCGAATCGACGGCGTTGTTGCTAGTTTATGGGGAAAAAATACACAAGCTAAAGTACTTGGCCGACGAAAGTCTTGGCTACAATCAGTAAAAAGAACATCACAAAGAGAATCGTCAGAGTGGCCGGAGTCATTCGGAGTCATTAGGAGTCGTTCGGAGTCGTTCGTAGTCGGTTGGAGGGCTTGTAGTTGTTCGGAGTCGCTCGGACTCGTTCAGAGTCGTTGGCAGGTGTTCGGAGTCGTTTGGCATCATACGGAGTCGTTTGGAATTATTCGGAGTCGTTTGGAATTATTCGGAGTCGTTTCGAATCATTCGGAGTCGTTTGGAATCATTCGGAGCCGTTCGGAATCATTCGGAGCCGTTCGGAATCATTCGGAGTAGTTCGGAGAGTCGTTCGCAGGTTTTCGGCATCGTTCGGAGTCATTCGGAGCCATTCGCAGGTGCTCGGAACCACTCGGAATCGTTCGCGGTTGTTCGGGGTCCTTAAGAGTCGTCGAAGTCATCGTGTAATGGAAGTCACTCTTGCCATACTATTTATCAATTCAACAGAAAATGTTTGTATACCTTTGCATGTTTGTATAAGACATTTTATTAGCACTCCAATTTTTACATCGGCCATTTTGAAGAAAAAAAAAACTTCACTTAATTTTCGGTGCTTTCCCTATAGGATCTCGAGGAGAGAATTGAGATAGGTGGAAAAAAACTCTTCGGCACTCCGAGCAGTGGGAAAAGATAATAAATTTCATCCGGGAGCTAATAGCGGTAGCGTCGGGAGTCGCTGAATCATTGGCGGTATAGGAGTCGAGGATTGGCCGCCAGGCGGGAATAGCCGTTAGAAGTGGCGGGTTACAAAGGAGCCCGAAAGGGGGGAGAGAATACAGTAAACGACGAAGAGTCGCAGAGTGTTTTGTGGAGGAGTGGGGAGGCTGAAAACGTCGACGGTCACAGCAGCAGTCAGCGGCAGCAGTCAGCGGAGAAGCACCGAGTGAAAGAGGAGTCAGGTCGAGAGCCCCGAGAGGGAGCGAGAGGAAAATATGAGGAAGGGAGAAAGAAGCGCGCGCGCGTGTCCCTCCGTGAGAGAGTGGCGCGTGCCGGCGCGTGCCCCGTAGCCTCGTGCTGTCCCCCCATTGGCGTAACCCTCCTCTTTCCATCTTCCGGATCATCTTTTTTATGTATTTTTTTTAACACAAAAATTGTCGATTTTACATGAAACGATTCGTCATCCATATAAACAAATTTCAGCTAATAATTTATCATAATGAATGGTATAAAAAATAAGAATTCACGAACCTTCGGAATAAAATTTGTATTTGTAATTTGTAACCTTCGGGAAAAAATTTATTCTGATCGATGAACAGAGTATAGAATTATTGGATATCGAAATCGCATTCGCATCGAAAAAGGAGTGCATGATAAAAAATAATTTAAAAAATGTTTGTACATAATAATAATATAATGCTAATAATATTATATCGTATATAAATTTTTTTATAAGGATATAAATTAAATTGCAATCTTTTTTATCACATTCGAGGGTACGTCAATGAATGATGTGCCCACTGGTCTTGGGGTGGGGGTGGGGACGGGGGGGATGCGGCAGACGAGTCAAAGTGGGAGAGAAAGTGGGAGTCGAAGAATATCGGCATTGCATCGTCCCTGTATATATGCGAGGCCCGCGTTCCGGTTAACGCGTCGTTTTCATACCGGTGTCCCTCCGTCGAGGCATGACCGACGGGCGAGCCCCTCGAGTACACCTCGGCTACTAGTTACCATCTCCGGCTTCAACGGAGCACACGCGTATCTAGTCGAGCGAATCGCCGACACAAACGGCCAACGCGCATTTCTCGTTTTTATTTTATTCACTTACCTCTCTTGCATTTTCATTGACTGCATATAAATATCGGGACTGTGCGCATATTCGAAATGGCCAGTAATTCGACCGAAATTTAGTACGAATAATGCTATGCAAACTTCAAATCGAATGTTCGAAATCCCAATTATTCAAATAATTCAGAGAAGTAGTAATTATATTTTCGTCGAATCTTTCGAATCTTTCGAATCTTTCGAATCTTTCGAATTTTGAGTTGAATAGTAATATTGGATTAAATTCGATTAATGTATAATTTAACGATCCCCGAAAGAAATGATCGATGACTTTGTCAAGATTATGGGAGATTCGAATCGATGGCGCCAGAATTTCCTCACCCTGCGCGCTGGAAGATTCACGCTGACCGCGTGGCGACCCATTCATCTTGGACATATCCGTTTTATTTTTTATTTTTTCTCCTCTCCTTCAACATCGCTTCGGTCTCGCAACACCGGTTGCCCAATCGGATGACCAGAGGAGATAAGACAAGAGAGCGAATGAGAGAAGCATACCAGCCCGGTATCGTACAAACTTAATGGAAACCACTCAATCTTGAGGAGAAGCAGTGAGAAAGAGAGCGAGAGCGAGAGCGAAGGGATCGAGGGAATAGAGCTGAAAGATCGTCGAGCAGGTGGGGCGATCTTCGCTGCAGGTCCAACTCATCCCCGTAATAAAAGAGGCCTCTCGCGGACTAAAAAAAAAAAAATTACAAATTCAAATAGGGGACGAGAAGAGAGGCAGAGGTATCCGGCATGTCATGCATATACCTCTTCGGTACACTTGATTGAGATTCGCGAGGCACATGCCGCGAGCTTGCAACGCTCCCGGTAACTCCGAGCCGACAGAGTCATATTTCCGTATCAATAAAAAATTGCCTTCGCAACAATGCCCGGTGAAATGTAACGGTTTCGTTGTAAAGTAAACGGCCCAGTTTACGCCGCTGTCCTAGTTACCGACACTAATCGCAATTTATACTAATAATAAATACAGTATACGTTAAATGCAAACGAAATTGCCGGCATGTTGAAGAGCGGTTTACTCTTGATTAATGCCGCGATACGTTTATTTTTTACAAAATGTTCCCTCTAACAATTAAAGATGGCGGAAACCCTAGGCAAAGTTTTCCATTGAGCGTTAAATGGTAATGAATGGTATCGAAAGGTAATCAATGGGATCATAATGGGAATTCATGGGGAAAATTGAAACGGTATTTTCTACCATTCATTGTTAATGGAACTCCACTGGAAAATCAGTAGAAAATTTTAAGTGGCACATTTTCCCATTCGTTATTAATGGGAGTCCAATTCCAAATGACTGTGACAATTCAAGTGGTACTTTGTCGCATTCGTTACTAATGGTGGTCCATTGGAGCATAAACTGGAACAACTAAAATGGTATTTCTTACCATTCGGAATAAATGCGAACTAAATCGAATGGTACGAAGCTAGAGAATCTTTAACGGCACGTCTAACTATTTATAATTTACAATGAGCGAGAATCGAGTCGACAAGCACTAGGGAATCGCGTGGGTGAGTAGGAACTTTCACTTAAATGGTATAAGCGATAATGAATTGCAGATAAATCAGTGCACAATAGTAGCTGTGAACTTAAGGATCGAAATTATCTATGAATAATAGGAGACTTATTGCGGTAGCATTACAGCTCTTTTTATTTACTATATATTTAGACAGTGTAGAAAGGTGGATAAGTATTATAGTCTATTTTTCCGAGAATGGGAATGCCAGCAGGATAAAAATATTATACAACGAATGGAAAACTGAATGGTATATTAAATGGTAGTACAAGTGGGGATGATACCATTGGCAAACCCCATTGAGTTACCTTTAACGAATAGTTAATGGTAATTAATGGGAGACTAAGCCAAGGGATACTTCGATACGGCGTCCTCGAGTAACGGTACCAAAATGAAAGACGTCGAGAATAGTGATGGGCAATGTTTAAAAAAAAAAAGATCGATGCTTAACTATTCGATTACAAAACAAATCGATGTTTCAGAATCGATGTTTTTTTGAGTATAAGCACAATGTGCTCTTAATAATTAACAGATTTTACTATATTTCTATACAGTAGAACCTCGCTTATCCGACCTTTGATTAACCGAGCCTCCGCGTTATCCGAAGCACCCAATTCACCCGAGCTCTCCGCGTTAACCGAAGTAGGAGAGAGAGGGCCAAAATGACACCGTGGGACAAAACGTAAATGCAAATGCTTTTTATAAATATTCTTTACTTTTAGTAAATAATGAGATACGGAAAACGACGGTAATAGGCACTTTCCTGTAAAAGAGTGAGTGCCAAAAAATTTAATCTACAGATCTACACTCATATTAATTAATTTTTTCAATTAAAAATCATATTTATTTATTTATTTTAAAAAAATATTAAATATTCAAAAAATGTACGTATCGACTTCTATGCAAGGGAAAAACCGTTTTTCCCACGATATAACTTGCTGTACGTAAAAGGATCGAAGATCGATTAAAAGAACGAGAAGTGTGTGTTTACATAGAAAGACTACAATATAATGCAAAATAAAACGATCATTTGCCCATGACGATTATACGTTTCGACGCCGAGTCTGACCTCCCGAGAATTGCAGCAATTGCTTGTAATAACAACCTTCTCGCATCCGCAACATGCGGTCGGAGATCGCATTGTTTGCATGGAATCTCTTTTTCTACACCTTCGTCTAAATTTGCCTCTGTGTTACGATCATCTGGTTTCGTTCGTAACGGTTGAAACTTTTTTTCCCCTACATTTATTGTATAAAAATAATCGAGGAAATATATATGTATATATTTTTAATTAGAGGAGAATGTGGCAAAATGGACCATAACGACTGAGAGAGCTTGATCGATTTACACAGCATACTTAAGCTTTTTTAAAAGACGTGTTGTAAACCTGTTGTAAATGAAAAATAAAAAATGGGGCAAAATGGACTTCCCTGCGACTTTAGTGACAGTGAATGAATTTCAGATCCGAATTCCGATTAAATTCCGAATTTGAAATTTTGTAAGGCATTAAAATTTCAAATTCGGCTGTATTTTAATTATTTTTAGGCAAAATATTAATGGTTGAGATACGAAAAATAATGTAAAACAAAATTGAGATCTATCCTCGGATTTAGTGTAATAAAGTACACCAATTTGTAGATATTAAGTTCCATTTAAAGGAGTGATTGTTTGTGATTCTGGAATCGTATTCGATGAGCGAAAAAAAAAATACCGCTCAGATCTATTGTATCACCGGAACGAGTCCATCGTGCACCGCTTGTTCATCTTGTCTCACTATTATCTATATTTCGAAACGAGTCCATCTTGCACCGCTTGTTCATTTTGTCTCACTATTATCTATATTTCGAAACGATCCCATTTTGCCCCGCGTGACCGTTTTGCCCCGCCATCCCCTGTATTACGGGACGAGTTCATTTTGCCCCACCTATTCATCTTACCGCACTGTCCCCTATATTTCGAAACGAGTGCATTTTGCCCCGCTATCCCCTATATTTAACGAAAGCTCTAGAGCTTATGTGTGATGTTCAACTTCCTTCGATCAACCGGTTATTACAGACTATGAATTGTGTTACGATTGTAAAGTTACCTCACCATGTAGTCTCTTTCTTTCGGTATATTCAGTATATCCTGAATTTATATATACCTTAAACGCTAAGATCCCCTTTGATCAAAAGCGGAATGGAGAGATAGAGGGAGGAAAAAAATTGCAAAATATTGCATTCGATGGATGTCGCATGAGAAACCGGGAAAGGGAGCTATCAGAAGGAGTTCGGATCCGGTCGATATGCATATATATGTATATGATGAAAACTTGTGGATCCAGGGCAAGTGAGGTATCGCGTGCGGCCCGCTTACTGGGTCGAGGTTTCCTTTTCTCTTTCTCCTCTTTGGCATCTTCCGCGTTCGGTCTTTTTTTTCTTCATTTTTTTTTTTTTTCATCCCGATATAAAGAGCGCGAGATTTCGCACTTCCTCTCGACGCCGTTTCGCAGCTTCAATGACGTTCGACATTCATTCATGGCTTTACAAAGATCTGGGAACGATACCGTACGACACCTTCCTGCTGGGGTTGTTGGGACGTATCTTTTTTTTTTGGAAAGCCGATGTCGGTGACACTATTCTCACGGAGTCTGCACGATATACATTTTTTTTTTTTCGAGTGTCTTTTGTCCTGACAAAACCGAGATCCTTTTAACGGTTTCGATCATATCTCGAAGAAATTTGCGGCTTACAACTTTCTACGAAGAGTGCGATCGATGAAATACCCGATAATACATGGCCAAAAACGGGACTTAAGGTAGCGCGACTTGCGACACAGTCGAGTCAATCGAGCACGAAGATGAATAAAATTGATTGTACACGTTTTAAGACAGTATTATCATGTTTCGGAGTTGTTTTTTAAGATTAAATTTGGGGTATGCGAATCGTTGAAATTTCGAATAATTTTACCGGAATTAAATTTGAATAATTCTTAAAATAAATTATAATTATTAAAATAATTCTGAGAAGTAGGGGAAACCGGGGCGAAACGGGAACATGGGGCAAAATGGGGACATGAAATGTTATATCGACGTGTACAAATCGACAAATCGAAGGGTATCCCGTTTTGCCCCAGATGTTTTTTTTTTTTTATATCCTTTCAAAACCGGTGCCAATACAATTTTGGTGTGAACAACAATGGATGTATGCTTTCGGTATCGTTGTAACAGGATTTATTGCTTAGCGTCCCCGTTTTGCCCTGGTCTACCCTACTTGTAATCACATTTTTTGGAGCTATCGGAGCTATCGGAGCTATCGGAGCTATCGGAGCTTTTGGAGCTATCGGAGCTATCGGAGCTATCGGAGCTTTTGGAGCTATCGGAGCTATCGGAGCTTTTGGAGCTATCGGAGCTATCGCAGCTATCGCAGCTATCGCAGCTATCGCAGCTATCGGAGCTATCGGAGCTATCGGAGCTATCAGCGCTATCGGAGCTATTGGAACTATCCATATGATTTTATATTCCATCGATCGATGTTTGTGATAAATTGATTCACGAAGCGCCAATTGCAAATTTAATCCTACCTTCAAGAGTGATTTTCTGTTGATGCCATTTTGTTTACTAAAAATTGACATGTTTTTCTTTTTTCCAACTTTGCTATTCGATGACGACCTCGATTACTCGCGTTCGCGTACACCCAACTCGTCATTATTATGCAAATTGAACGGTACATTCAGAGGTTCCTCCGCGTTGGCGTCGAGCCGTTAGTATGCCGTTGACAATGGTCTGTAATTAACATGTCGCGTAGTATATCGCCCGGTATAAGAGTTTGCAAAAGCTGTTGCTTACTCTATGAAGTAGGTGACAGCTGTTGCGAACACAAAGAAGACGAAAAAAAGACGTCGCGCACATCTCTTCGGTGCGGCGAGCTCACAAAGCGAACTCTGTGCTTTGTCTTTTATTTATTGTTATCATTGACTTATCGTTATGAGAATTGCGCATGTCCTCGCGCAAGCTTTTCGATCTCGACCTCGTCGTCTTCGATCACCGCTTTTCGTAGATAAAAAATAATTGCAACAAATCAGTCAGGTAGTTGTTATCTTGTTGACGAGAGCTGGTAAAGCGTGGACGTGTAATCTCTTGGCCAACTTAACTTAATCGTCGCTCGTTTCATATGAGGTTTTCTCCCGCTCTATTGCTCCTAATTCTCGATTCCATTGTCGGGCTATTTTATTTGTTGTTTTTGTATTTTAAGTGAATGCGTCTCGCATGATATTTTGTATTTTCGGAACTAAAAGTCGAATTACGAAACAATGAAAGAGGCTTTCTTAATGAATTTACAACGGTTTTATCCTCACATGAAGTTGAACAATTTGAATTATTCGAAATTGCAACTCGATCAATTCGAACAACTCGAACAACTCGAACAACTCGAACAACTCGAACAACTCGAACAACTCGAACAACTCGAACAACTCGAACAACTCGAACAACTCGAACAACTCGAACAACTCGAACAACTCGAACAACTCGAACAACTCGAACAACTCGAACAACTCGAACAACTCGAACAACTCGAACAACTCGAACAACTCGAACAACTCGAACAACTCGAACAACTCGAACAACTCGAACAACTCGAACAACTCGAACAACTCGAACAACTCGAACAACTCGAACAACTCGAACAACTCGAACAACTCGAACAACTCGAACAACTCGAACAACTCGAACAACTCGAACAACTCGAACAACTCGAACAACTCGAACAACTCGAACAACTCGAACAACTCGAACAACTCGAACAACTCGAACAACTCGAACAACTCGAACAACTCGGACAACTCGGACAACTATTGAAAATATTCTGATTCTTTGAATCAGAATAATTTCAATAGAAATCTGACAACTACTTGATCGAATTATTTGGGGATTTTGAACATTCGATTCGAATTTTGAATAGAATTATTCACATTCGATTCGGGTCGAATCAATCGAAATTCCTATTTGTACACGCGCACCAACTTGTATATTTTATTGCTTTAATGACCATAATTAGAGCGAACCCGATTACCTCGACAGTGTGGGCAATGACGGTCATCGCTACGTTTATACAATGTGAAATAGTAAATAAATAGCTGCTTACTTTGCTCAAAGATCTTTAAGTGTCTTGCACTAGACATTTCACGATTCCCTTTGTTTGAGAGATGTTTATTTTTTTCTCAAATATTAGAATTCTCCGTTAGATGATTCCCATTCCCTATACAATAAAGATTTCTTTTGAATCTTTATTGTATATAAATAAATAAATACTAAGATTTCTTTTGAATAAATAAGTAAATAAATGAAAGTTGTCGTTCCTTTCCGAGAAAAATTTCATTCTAGATCAATTAAAAAAAAAAAACCCCCAGCAATTTCGCAACCAAGAAGGCGGTTGCTTTCTTTTCGATAAATAAATAACTAGGAGTTATCTTTCCTTTCCGAGAAAAATTTCATTCTAGATCAATAAAAAAAACCCCACCAATTTCGCAACCAAGAAGCCGGTTACTTTCATTTGGCGAAATTGGTGTGTTTAACCTAATCTTTCACAGTCCAATTCGTCGCGATTCGTAAATACGCCGTGTGTAATTGAGGCGAATCGGAGCGTAAGCTCGTGCAATCCGTTGCGCCTGTTTTCATGCGGGAGGGAGCGAGTATGTGTGTGTCTAGTATTCTCGTAGATGTTACCTGAGCCGTCCCCGAAGCACGGGAGTCGGGCCAATCCGAGTGGCGGATCTGCGTCTGCGCCGTCAGAGCTAGATATCGCGACGCCCACGACCCAACCACGATCTAGCTGACGCTTCATTCGCCGGATATTTTTTCCTTTCCCTATCCGTACACCGATTTGACGATTAAACCCATGGACTCGGATTTTCGTCGAGCGATCGAGCTCGACAAAATTCGGAGAAACTTTGATTTCATTAAATTAATTATTTTTTTTTTTTTTCATGCATTTTGTGTAAAAATTTCGGAATGTTACGAAGAGTCGAAGAATCGAATTTACAAAAAAAATTCCTTATTCGTGTGTAATTTGGTGCGACATTACGAAAAAAATTTCCGAGAATTTCCTGTGCCTCGACTCTTTGTAAAGTGCACGATTCAGCACAAATTAACATACATTACTTTTCCATGCAAACTTAATAAACTCGTTAAACGTAAATATAATCGTTCATATCACGTTTCATGCGATCACTTAATTTGTTCATTTCATTCGTTCATTTCATTCGTTCGTTTTATTGAGTCATTTCATTAATACATTTCATTAATACATTTCATTAATACATTTCATTAATACATTTCATTAATACATTTCATTAATACATTTCATTAATACATTTCCCTAATACATTTCATTAATACATTTCACTAATACATTTCATTAATACATTTCATTAATCTTAACGATACATCCGGATTTTCAAGACCGTTTTGCCCCTCTCACCATCACCGCCACCATCCAAAAGTTATTGGATAATTGCGTTTTGTCTCGTTATCCCGTTTTGCCCCGCTGGCCCCTAGAGTGAGGTGTTACGCGGGTGGAAGAGACGATTTGACGGGTCTCCATTAGAATTTGACGACAACTTTACAGGTGTTTCTACTCTGGTGAATATCCTCTGGCTTCGGTGAGATCGATGAATGATGTATGTTTTTTGTTTAAGGTATTCAATGGGATGGTCACACATCGGATATTCGAGTTGGGTCGTCGCGGTTGTTTTATGAGCAACAGTGTCGCACAAACGTTGCCAGGAACTCAGTCATATCGCGAATGACCAGACCTGGTAACGCATTCGTAATATTAAACTTTACGGATTCATCATTCGAGATCTTTAAAAAAAATGCCCGATACAGAAGTATTGAGACACGAATAGGCCAAGATACTATCTCCGCAACAGCAAATGAAAAAGAAAAGAGAAGCCAACAAGGGCCTAAGTTACTCCTGAAACAAATAAACTGTAAAATATCATGACACAAGATGTTAGGAAACTCGGGCACATACCAATTGTTCGTTTCAACTGGTTGACTGTATAGACTACTATCTATATATTATATCTATATTTATATATATTTATATATTTGTATATACTATATGTACCTTGGAATCGAATTTTAAGACGTTAGTTTGAACTTAAGATCGAACTTGAACTACAATCGAATATGAGCTCAGACTTAACTTTGAACTTAAGATAGACCTTAAGCACGCTCGAAGTTTTGGGCCAAACTTCAATCTCAAGTTCGATCTTAAGTTCAAACTAACGTCTTAAAATTTGCCCCATACTTATAATAATAATAATGTATTGCTCATTGCATATGGAATTATATAATTGATGCTCGTTGTATATGGAATTATACATTTAACATTTTACGGTTACAGTCTTCATATTCTTAACGGTATTACATTTTTAGTAGTTTAATACTGCTTTCCAAGCATGAGCAGGTCGCCTAAACGCTCATGCGCTTGTTCGCGACCCCAATGCTTATCCGAAGATCCTAAGATATACTAACAATTCGTGTAGTTATAATACATATAATTTTCGAGATCCTCTATTACAACAAGGAGCTACTTTAATTCCCTATCAATGATCTACATTCCTGACAAAAGGTGTTCATTTAGGTGTTTTAAAAAAACTTTTAGGTTCCATATTCTCCTAACATTGCTAAAGCACTTGATTCCAACATAATCGTATGACTTGCGTCCTATTTCTTTCTTTCGATTTAATTGCTTCGCGTTGTAATTGACAGCACTTTTGGTATTTCCTTCATGAAAGCTAAGCTCCTCATTTATTACTAGTATTATTATTATACAATTCATTAGTCGGAGTCATAAATTAGGATTCAAAGTAAACAGGCTCTAAAAGGAGAAATCCGTCCAAACAAATTTAAAAAAATACGTTTCACATATTTCAATTTTTTATTTTGAGCCACCCCTCTCACACTGTACAAAAATGTTGTTCGAAAATTTTTGAATGTTATTGGAAGCTCTTTCACATAAACTGTTTCTGAAATTACAAACACATATGCATTGCATTTTGCACCAAAATTTTCATTTTTAATACAAATTTTTGTAAATTTCAATCAACAGATTTGTTATTATAATTTAACAGATCTGGTATTATAATTTTACAAAAAGTACATTAATATTGAATTAATGTAAGTAATGAAAGCGAACTTGGGGTTTTAGTACATTAAATTACCAATTAATTTTTACAGTGCAGGGCATTCTGAAGGTAAAGTAGTTTGTCCATTGACAATCCCCATCGACGTCTCAGATCGTTCGCATAAGTAACCGATACTCCTCGCTCCGCGCGGCTTTGAATAACTCGGATGCGATTCAACCCTCGAAGCGAAGAAAAACGTTCGCTCCCGCTAAGCGAGCCAAAGCGATGCCCCGGTAGGCGTGGCCAGAGCGGCTCCGTAGAGAGAAAGAGTGGCGCGCGCATCGGCCACAGGTGAGACACACACACACACGAGAAAATAGCCACGCAACAGGGCAAGGTAGAGCCGGCCAGACCGTGCTCGTGGTTGCTTCGGGGCTACAAAAAAAAAAAAAGGTAGGAGCATCAGCGGAGAGTCCACCACGCGGCTTTGACTTCGAAAGCAGTGGGGTCAGTCAGGGTCCTGCCTCACGTCAGGACGCTCGAGAGCTCTCACTCGACTCTCCACGCATCGACGACGACTTTAAACCCCCGAAAGAACTTCGTTTCGCATCAAACGATTCGAGCCAAAGTCGACGATTTTATTATTTTTTAAATCCGACAATTAGTTCGACCGAGTTTCCTGAAGAGACAAAAAAAAATCGCCTACGCCCGAAGTTGGGAGAAAATCCGAGACGTTTGAGGATTTCGTGTGATTTCGTGTGTAGGGGAGACGAAGGAATTTTTCCGGAAAGAGATTTTTTTTTGATCGGATAAACCGAAAGCTGTGAAACCAATCGCGAGGATCCTGAGGGATCGGTGCGTCGAATAAATAATAAAAAAAAAAGACTATCGTGAACTATCGCTGATAGCTTCGAAGACCGCGAAGACATAGCGAAAAAGGATTTTAATAACTGTGCTGAAAAAGGTCAACGTGGCTTGTTACCGGGAGTGTGCGACTATAACTGTTTGAGGTATCCAAGTGGCTCTCGATGAGCAGACTGAGGGAGTAAAACTCCAGAGGAAACATCAAGACGTCGATAATGTGCGGTGAGTTTCGGAATTAAACAATTAAAATTAACGCACTCTTTGTAGTTAAATAAAATTCGAAGCTTGTGAGATTTTTCGATTGACAAAATTTTGATTAAATTTCGTCCGGGACGGATGCTTGAATGTTGTTGTTTTTTTTTTTGGGTAATACGTTCTTTTCTCTTCGGAGCTGATAGGTAATAATATCATTGGCACGTATTATCGTCGGGCCTAAACCAGTTCCAGTTTCGCATTCGTTTTTGATACATCTAGTTACAGACGTCATGCGATCTGTTACAAGAAAGAAAACAACTCCGTAGAACCTGTCAGGGCCGAATGGAAAGTCATAAGTTCATTGTTGAGTTCAAATAAAGTTTAAATTAAGTTCATTCGGCAGTGCAATCTAAAGTTGATTCCGGATTGCATTCTCAAGTTCATTCTGGACTGCATTCTCAAGTTCATTCTGGAGTGCGTTCTCAAGTTCATTCTCAAGTTCGTTCTCAAGTTCGTTCACAAGTTCGTTCACAAGTTCCTTCACAAGTTCCTTCTCAAGGTCCTTCTTAAGCTCCTGCTCAAGCTCCTTCTCAAGCTCCTTCTCAAGCTCCTTCTAAAGCCCCTTCTTAAGCTCCTTCTCAAGCTCCTTCTCAAGCTCATTCTGAAGCTCATTCTCAAGCTCATTCTCAAGTTCATTCTCAAGCTCATTCTCAAGCTCATTCTCAAGCTCCTTCTCAAGCTCCTTCCCAAGTTCCTTCCCAAGTTCATTCTCAAGTTCATTCTAAAGTTCATTCTCAAGTACATTCCCAAGTTCATTCTCAGTTCATCCTTCAGTTCATCCTCCAGTTTATCCTCCAGTTCATCCTTCAGTTCATCCTCCAGATTGTCCTTCAGTTCATTCTTAAGTTCAAATTTACGGTCATCCTTAAATTTATACTTCAGTCTAAACGGAAGCTCGAACTTTATTTCATGCTTAACCTCGAATTGAAACATGAAATACAATTCGTTCTTAAGTTTTATTTTACGACTCTCCATCTGGCCCTTAGACTGGAGAAAATAACAAACTCGCTCTGAAAATAACAAACTCGTCAGACAAAGCCTCATTAGTCAATTATTGTTCTCTTACGGCAGCGAACATCGAAGTATTTGAACAACAGGAATTCTCTTGTAATTCGGTGTTTTTTTTCTTGTACTACGATGTTTGAACAGTCGTCGCTGCTTACCGGCGTAAATTCGACCAGCAGATTTAACGAAATTGTTTTTCGTTTATCCAATCGTTCGGAGTGAGAGAACAAAAAAACCCAGATAATAAAACTTGCCGGTACATCGAAGAAGAAAGAATTGCGTCTCAAAAACGAACGACGTGCGAGGAGGCAAACACACTTGTTCACATATACGTCAGCCGATCGCAAACTGATTTATGTCGTCTGATTGGATACAAAAAAAATGTATTCAATGTCCGTCCCTTGAAATTTTGTGGGCCTTCACATAAAAATAGATACGATTTCCGCATAAACATGATATCGGGAAACGTAAAAAAAATGAAGGCCTATTATTCCCTGTTTATCGATCTATTTGATTCACGCGCCTAAACTCACACTGTACAACTAATTTTATACCTTTAAATCTTGTTCGCTCCGATGACGCCATGTCTTCTCGATAGACCCGATAAAGGTCTGGAGTTCTGTGAGGTTATTTGCTCGCGACATGTGGCTTTTCTTAACGAATTCAAGAAAAACATTCTTATCCAGAAAAAAAAAATCATGAATGAGATCGCGTGATCGACGGATATGATGAAATCCTTGTTGTCACTCAATATTATTATTATTATTATTATTTTAACAACGATTTCGAAATAAGCGCTCCTTCAACAGTTGAGAGTTTTGGATCGACTTGTAAAAAAATCTTGAACTTAAAAAATATTAATTTTTAAATATTTTGTATTCAATCTTTTTTCGTCGCAGTGGCGACAATCGTTCGTGACGATAACTCCTAATAAGAGTTTGTGGATACGACGCGTGATTTATACGTCTAAAGAATTTGTAAAAAAAAAATATCGAGCCTTCTGTCGCTACAGGAATCGATCAATGGTTGTCGAATATTTATTAAGCGTGAGTTAAGTATTTGAATTTCACCGATAGATGTTGGTGCACTTAAGTCATTCGATTTTTTTTTTTGTTTTTTTACTTTTAGTATACAATTGTTCAGCCAAAACATAATCCACCTCTATTCGAGGCTCGTGTTTCTATTTTCCCGAGTCTTGTCATTCCTGATAAGCATCCAAGGACATCCAAGCCCTCCGTAATTGCAGTCCCCGTGTACTCTAGAGTTTGCATCGAAACTCCCCCGAAGGCATACGAGGAACGGGGCAGAGTGGGGCAAAATGAGCACGCGGGGCAAAATGGTTCCGATCCGAATTACAGCGAACCTCGTCTCTCTTCTCACTCTTCGATATATAAATCTGCATAAAAGGATTGCAGGCTCATCCAAAATCCGACCTCCACAGTGATCTCGATATGTCCGAATTGATTTTCTTTATTTCACTGGATCCAAAAGGAGATCTATGTTGTTCTATACAGTTAATATTTCTAGGGTTCATATCTTGTCTAGAGAACAATTGAAATACAGCCTGTGAGTAGTCAATTTTTCAGAATTCAAATTTTTTTTTTTTTTTTTTCTCCGGACGTGCCATAAGAGTTTAGCAGATTCATTGTGTGTCTTAAGAAAAGTTAAAATATGCTGTGGGGTTCGATAAAACTGCCTGGATAGTTGATCCGGTCCATTTTGCCCCACTCTTCCTTAGGAGCTTTGTCATGCACGTAACTCGCATGCACTTACGTCCGAGGCATTGTCGACGATAAATAATAATTTAATACCTGAATTATACATTATCAAAGCCATCTTAAGTTCATGCTTCAGTTCAAGCTTAAATTCATACTAGAGTTTGTATTTGAGAACATAGTTGAGTTCATACTCGGGTTCATACATGGGTTCATACTAGATTTCATACTTATGTTAATACTTCCGTTCAAGCTTATATTCATACAAGAGTTCATACTTAAGAATATAGTTGAGTTCATACTTATGGATCAATTTCATACTTTAGTTTGCACCTTTTTCGTAGAAAAAAAGTACATTATCAAAGCCATCTTAAGTTAATACTTCCGTTCAAGCTTAAATTCATACTAGAGTTTATACTTAAGAATATAGTTGAGTTCATACTTGAGTTCATACTTGAGTACATACTTGAGTTTATACTTCAGTTCATTCTTGAGTTCATACTTGAGTTCATACTCGAGTTCATACTCGAGTGCATACTCGAGTGCATACTCGAGTTCATACACGAGTTCATACTCCAGTTCGTACTCGTGTTCACACTTGGGTTCATACTTAAGTTCATACGCAAATTCTTACTTAAGAATGAATTTCATACTTCAGTTCGCACCTTTTTATAGAAAAAAAAAAAAAAAAAAAAAAAAAAATGAACTGACCGTGACTTATCGTTTTCTGTCATCAGAAACGGTACCGAGAACGTGGTTGATGAAACCGGAACTGCACTGCAGCGCGGTCGGTGTACCCGCGGGAGCCCTATCTCCGCCAGCGACGCTATCGCCACCAAGCAGTCCTTGCGTGATGCCAGCATCACCCTGGAGTCCAGGTGGTCCCGGCAGCAGTTCGAGCAGCAACGGCGGCGGCGGCGGCAGCGGCGGTCTCTCATCCCTCAATCCGACGAATTCACTAACCTCGAACGGTCAGCTACCACCTGACCATCGTCTGAGCGCCTTCACCTTCGTATCGGGTTACAACAATCCTGATCTTCGACTACAGAAGTTGCCACTCGCCGGTGGACCGGCTGCTGCCTCTGGACCTACCGGTGCACGAGGTTCGTCTCGCACACCATGCATTATCACAAAACGACGGATTCTTCGGATTCTCAAGCGTGCACCTTATGGCACTCTTTTTTTTTTTTTTTTTTTTTAGGTCAATACAAAATTTAACTCTAAGCACGTTACAATGAGATCGGAGGGTAGGTAGAGAGTTTGTTAAAAGATGCAAATAATATTGAACAATTTTTATTATTATTTTTGGCACGTGACACAGTCGAATCTTGTTATACGGAGTCTGGCGTTTTAATCGCAATACAATTGAACCTAAAACTACGGATTCCTTCTAGAGTTACAGAGCAATGAAAATTCTGGTCCGACGGACAATGCGCGACGACCTAGATTCTGCGCTCTTACACGGCCCCAGATTCTGGACTCTTTCATGCCCCAGATTCTGGGCTCTTTCGCGTCCCCAGATTCTGGTCTTTTTCGCGCCCCAGATTCTGGGCTATTTTGCGCCCCCAGATTTTGAGCTTTTTCACGACCCCAGATTCTGGGCTCCTTCGCGCCCCTAGATTCTGGTCCTTTTCGCGCCCCAGATTCTGGGATCTTTCGCGACCCCAGATTCTGAGCTCTTTCACGCCCTAGATCTTCGGCTCTTTCACGGCCCCATATTCTGGGCTCTTTCGCGACCCCATATTCTGGGCTCTTTCGCGACCGAATATTCTGGGCTCTTTCGTGACCCTATATTCTGGGCTCTTTCGCGACCCCATATTCTGGGCTCTTTCGCGCCTCCCGATTCTGCGCTTTATCTTATCCCTGAGCCAGGGATTTATCGCACTCTAGAGTCAGTGGTCCATCAACCCAGAGCCAGGGGTCCGTTCTATCCCAGAACATATAGGTCTACACATACACACAGGGCCATTAAAATTTATATATAAAGCTTACTATCCACAATAGCAAGCTTTGGTTCTGGATCCCTCGGGCGTTACTTTTAGTTAACCAATGAATCCAATTTTCCAATACGGCTAGCTCAGTTGGTCAATGACTCAACAGTGGCAGACGTATTTCCTCGAAAAGTAATTTATTTTTCAATGTTCCAGAAATGCGCTGCAGCTTGATGTACGGCAATTACGGTACCGCATGGTGGGCCCATCACGCCGTGGGCCTTCTGCTTCCCCATTCCCTCTTACCGCCGAGAATTCCTTCGCAGCAGACGACACCCGTCGCCGAATATCCCACGTCAATTCACCCGGAACCCCCCAGTCCCGCCCGGGCGAGCTCGCCAGTAAGATGCACACCCGAGAGAACCAAATTCGCTGGTGAGTCTCGACAATTAATTACCTGCGTTCTACAATTTTTTTTTTTTTTTTTAGTCCATTGTCATTCGGGACTGAAGAGACCGGTTTTCTGGACAATTATTTCGCGCAGCGAATAAAAGTAATAACAATAACTCCGGTCGAAAAATGAGCGAAAGCGACAAAGAACCCTCCGACGATTACAAGTAGGCCAAGCCAATTACGATAATTGCTCGGTTAGGGATGACTCGCTTATGACCGACCGGGCCGATCACGCCAATAGAAGCAAACTCGACCGGTTTCTTTTTTTTTTTTTTTTCTGCTTGAAGGGGATAGCCAGAGTCACTCTTATCAAAAGTCAATTTCGAGCAACGACGTTATTCTTATCTGCAAACTGTTACGAACGATCCTCGCCGAACCACGACAATTATCGATCCTCCCACGCTCTCCCGCTTGTTTGTCGAACAATAATTGGCGACATATCATGGAAAAATACTTTGGATACAATATATATACGTACATTTTTGCCTAGTCCAATATAAATAAAATCCATTTTTTTATTTTTTAAATAAATATATATTTTTATTTTTTCAATTAACGTATGTTTTATTTTCTTAATCAATGTATATTCTTATTTTTTAAATGAATAGGTATTTTTATTTTTCAAATGAATATATATTTTTATTTTTTAAATTAGTACATATTTTTATTTTTTATTTAATTTTTTGTTCGAAAGTCGAGGGAGCCGCCCGTTTCCCGGAGGAAGAGGTACCGCTGAATCTCAGCACAAAACCGAGCGACGTCTCGTCCAGCATAAGGAAGAACGAGATATGGTCGCCGGGCTGGGTCTGCGAGAGGGAAGCGCGAGAGGAGTCGGCGAGAAATTCACCGACAACTACGACGCCGATGGTAAACCGGCAAATTCATCACTCACCGCTCACACCACCGTCATCCGGCGAGAGAACCTTCCAGGTTGGTTGGACAAACAAAAAGAAAATGCGCAACAATTTTTCTTTTAATATCTTGCGGAAATCGATAACATTTTCTCAATCATTTTTCCCCGCTCTCCTGTCATATTGGTAGTAGTAAAGGCGCTTTATTAGCCACCGTAACGCATGGTCAATAGTAACGCGTCAATACATGTGTGGTTTTTTTTCTCAGGCTAAAGGACCATTGAGCAGGGTCCTTCACCCCCGCCCCACATTATTTTTATTTTATATATATTTCGTCACGAAAATACTCACAATACAACCTGCAACTACTGATTTTTGCAGAATTTGTTACTAGAATCATAGGAAGGTCCATTATGCCGCCTTAAAAAAAAACAACACAATATATGGCGTAAATCGACGAAATTTCCTGATTCGCTTAGCTGGTCTATCTTGCCCGTGTCCTCCAGCTCCATACTATTTTTCACATTCAAATAATAAATATTCCGTCTAAAAAAATAATTGACATAAAGCCCGTAAGTAATAAATTTTCCATAATAAAAGTTGATTAATTTTCATTACAATGTAAGGAAGGTCCAATATGCCCCGCACCCATTTTTAATTCATACGAAAACGTGTACCAGATTCTGATTTCGCGTCTTAAACAATAAAAAAAAAAAAACAAATTAAAATATATTGTCCAAATAGATAAAACTTATCGAATCACTCGGCTGGTTGATTTTGCCCCCCCCCCCCCCCCCCCCCCCTTGCGACATTCGCAAGCACTTGTATCGCCGTCTCCCAATTACCGATCAATCCCCGCCCGCAGTCGCCGCGCGGGGCTGAATTTAGTAATTGGAGGATCGTGGATCCTCCGCAACGTAAAAAAGATTGATTATATATATTTGTTTATTTATTTATCCGAAGCTCCGATATGGGACGAAAAGCAATTTGGGAATAAATGATTTGCCAATGACACACGCTTGGGTTCGTGTTAGATCGTCCAGATAATGCAACGCACACACCTGTCGGGCAACGACGAAAGCTCGGCATCGGCTTTCGTCGAAGCCCGCGCTGTCGTATCGTCCCGGGAAATCTAAAATCAGCCGACGCGCGCCAGGCCATACACTCGGCTACGTGAGCTCCGCTAGGTTCCATACGCGAAACCCCGTCGCACTCGGATATGATGTCCGAGATCGTTCGACAATATTTACCCAAAGAGCCCGGTGAAAAAAGTGCGTGCGCGCGACGCCACTGTACACTGAGTACCACTTGGGTTACCCTTTTTTTCTTCATTCTGTTCTTTGTTTTTATTTTCTTTTTTACGACATTCGCAAATACTCGAGACTCTCTCGTGAAGCTTTTTCTTTCTTTACCTTACTGCCTCCAGCCGGCAATCGTGAATATCCCATCGATTTTTTTTTATGTTTGTCAATTACTGAATTACTTCATTCCGATGGTGGTGGTGAAAAAAAAAAAAAAAAATTGTTCGCGGGGTCGTGTATTTCTGCAGGACAGAAATGTTGCATCTTTGAACCTTCGCAGTCAATTTCTCTAGAATGCCGCAGAAGATACAGTGGGTCATATTGATCCACTGTATCTGTTGTAATAATAGGTTATTAAAATTATTTGAATATGATCAAGTGGTCAAGAGGTCAAGTGGTCAAGTGGTCAAGTGATCAAGTGGTTAAGTGATCAAATGATCACATGATCCAACAATCAAGTGGCCCAATCATCACATAATCCAACAATCAAATAGTCAAATAAGCCCATGATGAAGCGATCAAGTGGACAAATGATCACATGATCAAGTGCTTAAATGATCACATGATCAAGTGACCAAATGATCACATGATCTAGTGTTTAAATGATCACATTATCAAGTGTTTAAATGATCACATGATCAAGTGTTTAAATGATCACATGATCAAGTGTTTAAATGATCACATGATCAAGTGTTTAAATGATCACATGATCAAGTGGTCAAATGATCACATGATCAAGTGGTCAAGTAATCACATGATCAAGTGGTCAAATGATCACATTGTCAAGTGGTCAAATGATCCCATGATCAAGTGTTCAAATGACCACATGATCAAGTGGTCAAATGATCACATGATCAAATGGTCAAATAATCACATGATCAAGTGGCCAAATGATCACACGATCGAGTGATCAAATAATGACTCTTTCGAAAGTTAAAGCGCAACGAACAACGCGGTCTAACTGGCCATGCGTGACGACGGGTTTAACAGGGTGGTGCAGAAACTGGGCTACCCTACTCGTCCAAATTCGGTCAACGACATTGTGAAATTTTTTTTTAAAAATTAATGAAAACGAAAAACCAAACTTCCTTTACGAGAAAATGAAAAAGAAGCAATCGCAGAATGCTTGAGAGAGTGATGCGTACGCGATAATGGGCCGATGAGGAAATTTTACCTTCCGTAAACGCAAGTGCTGCCGCGGACTGTTGGCGTGCGTTTGCTTCATATTGCCTTTGGACTCCTGAGATCAAGTTCAAACTATAAATTCGCATGAATGTCGCAGAGAAAAAAATAGAATGTAAATAAAAAATGAAAAGTAGCTGTATCAGAGAAGGAGACGAAGAAACTGGTTTGCCACTCGTGTGAATTCGGTCAACGTCATATGAAAGGAAATGAAAGAAAACGAAAAAAAGGGGGCTGAAACATCGAATGGTCGACCGAGTGTTGCCGCATTTCAGTCACGTTCAAAGACACGAGTATCTCGGACCAGAGGCTCCCTGAAAAGATCGATAATAAACGGTCTGTATCTCGTCACGCGATTTCAATATCACCGCGAGGATCTTCGTACGAGAGAAGGCAGGAGAAGAAAGAAAAAAGAAAAAGCAAAAGATCGACAAGTGATACACGAAGATGTTCGTAACCAAGAGGCACGAGAAATGTTCCGAACAAAAAAATACATATATAGGTCGACAATTTGTTTCGCAATTTCTTTTCTTCGTGTCCGCAAACACCGAGGTTGAAAAATTATTTTTACCTTTTGGAAAATTGCAAACGACCGTGTCCTCTCCGACTTGATACTGAAAAAATAATCAAATAATCAAATAATCAAATAATCAAATAATCAAATAATCAAATAATCAAATAATCAAATAATCAAATAATCAAATAATCAAATAATCAAATAATCAAATAATCAAATAATCAAATAATCAAATAATCAAATAATCAAATAATCAAATAATCAAATAATCAAATAATCAAATAATCAAATAATCAAATAATCAAATAATCAAATAATCAGGTGGAACTCTCCCACATTTTTTTTAATGTTCGTATCTGAGCATTTTTTTAAACGGTCCCAACACCGTAACGGACCGTCAAACTCGTTGGATTTATTTATTTGATTTTTGTTACCGTAAAAAAAAAAAACTAAAAAAAACTCATGATCGATTGCTTGAAAATTGGAGCATCCAAATTAGTAACTTTGGCAGAGAAGGTTACGTTATTGTAAATCTATTTCTAGCATTCTCCAAACGGAATTGATAGAGCCGGCAAAGGGAATTAATAAACTAATGACTCGGAATGGGATCGATGAATACGTGAATAGCACGATTTTCCTAAACGTGGCCGCGAGGCTCTCGTCTATAGACGTGGCTCTGGCCCGCGAGTGGGCGAACACTATGACAATGGTGAAAAAAAATGGAAAAAGTAGCTATTGCTCAGAAGTAGTCTCCCGAGGACTGGAGGGGAGGGGAGGGAAAGAGCGGCTCGCGCGGATCAAAGAAGTGTTTTAATAGAATTGGAACTGCGCTTCGCTACGAGACTTTTATCTACGTTATAACAACATCGAGGCTCGTTTTTTTTTTTTTTTTTTTTTTTTCTTGCCCACTCAATCATCGCGGCACCAGCCGCGGCGCGACTGAATGTATTATAACGTCGCCAATGCCCACAGTTTTTGCCTCCCTCTTTTGCAACGCTTCCGCGTTGAAGAATCGATCTCGAGGTGCTATAATTTGACCGTACCTAACGCGCATTACGAAGCGGGACTGGAAGCGATAAATTGGTGAAAGAGCATCGTGTTTATTGGATCGATAGGCGGGACGCCCCCGAGCGTGGAAAATATACGACGATAAGCGAAATCTCTACGATCTAGGATTAGATTGATAGACTCGTCGCGACGGTCCGGCAAAACGCCACTCGAAATTGTAGCTTTCAGGTTTATCTTTTTTTTTTCTTCATTCTTCAATCCCTTGTGGTTACCGCGGGGCAAATTGATCTGGCGTTCGACGCAGACGTTTTTTTAGTAACGTTAGATTTGTTGACATTTTTCTTAACCTGCCATTGATTTTATTAAAGTACTTGCTGAGTCTCACCCCAAGTGCACAGTAAATGAGATTTGTACATTTAACAAACGTTTTTTGTCCAGAAACGTTCACAATTATTTTGTTGATAGTTTTACAAAAGATATTCTTGACATTGAAAGACATTTTTGTAAAATGCACAAGATTTTTTTTTGTGAAATTAAGAGTAATAGAATTGTGGACGTTTGAGTACAATAAATGTTGGTACCTATTTTACTGTGAGAGTTCGGAGAGAGTTGAGTCACTTCTGGATGGGGTAAAAATTTGAAAAAATGCAACCATATGGAAGGTGCTGAATAGATTAATTTTGTATAATCATAATTCAAAAATGTTTTTAACAAATTAATGAAAAAATAAAAAAATTCCCAACAAATCATCCGGCAACCTAACTTCTTTTTTTAATGAAAACGATATGTACATTTTTCTGAATACGTATGATTTTTTTCAGAGTTTCGTGTAATTTTTAAAAATTGCGTTTTCGGTTAATTAAAAAAACGTAATTTTCAAAAATTACACGAAATTCTGAAAAAATTCATACGTATTCAGAAAAATTAACAAATTGTATTTATATGAAAAAAAAAGTTACGTTGTCGGGGGATTCGTTGAACAATTTTTTTTTCATTCATTTGTTAATACCATTTTGGAATTATTATTATGAATAAAAATCAATCGTTTCAGCACCTTCCATATGCTTGATTTTTTTTTCAGATTTCTCTCTCAATTCTCTCTGAACTCACGTGAGATCGAACTGACCTTAAGGAGATGGGTTTTTCGTTCGTCAATTTGGTGAACAGAAAAACATAGCTTAAACTTCCTTCCAGGTCTGAACTGCAATAGGCCACTTTTTTTGGTTTTGTTTTTACTTTTTGTGGATGACTCGATGTGCTCCTTTCCACCGATTGGATGTCGTTTAACCCCGATCATACTTACTTTCTAACTGTTGTTCGTTCTTCACTTTTGTGCCGAACGTTGAACGACCGGAAATCGATGCTTTTGTCCCGCCCCACCCCACTGTCTACCCCCGCCGATGGGACAATGGGAACGTCGTCGCTCCCATCGGCGGAGTTTTTCTTTCTTCGCGAATCCACATGCACGCCCTGAATTCACGAACGAGGCGTTACTCCCGTTTCCTTTTTCTGTCACACCACTATGTCTCTCTCTCCATCGATCTGTCTCTCACGTTTGTCCAAAATTTATCGATGTCGAACCACCGATTTCACTTCTGAACTACGATGTGTATGATTTTTTTATTCGAGTTTCGAAGTCCAGTCGCTTCGCTCCCGCTCGTGTCCGCGCCGATGGGATAACCGAGGCACGAGAGTTGGCATTGTGCGAAAAAGTACAGAATGAGAATAAAAATAGGAACTTAGAACGTTCGTCTTATCCCTTTGCGACTCTCTTATTGTCAGGTTGAAGACGGTTGGCGCCTACGTGACAATGAAGCAATGCTAACTCTACCTTCCGTAAACACAAGTGCTTACCGGGAATCATTGGCGCCCGAAGCTTTAACATGTGACTCCGCAGATTATTCTCACTATTCGAGGGATTCGAGGGATTCGAGGGATTCGAGGGATTCGAGGGATTCGAGGGATTCGAGGGATTCGAGGGATTCGAGGGATTCGAGGGATTCGAATGATTGGAGCGATTCGAGCGATTCGAGCGATTCGAATTGGATTAGTACTATTCAATTCAATTCAATTCATACCTCAACCGATTCAATTCAATTCTTGAACTATTCGAGTCAATTTGATTCATGCATCATCCGATTCAATTCAATTCTTGAACAATTCGAGTCAATTTGATTCATACATCATCCGATTCAATCCAATTCCTGTATTATTCGCACATCCCTAGTTTAAATTTCAAGTGACCGGAGATTCTATAAATCCCTTGGCAAAATGTAGCGTTTTTTAGGTGAGCATCCTTTTTAAAGTTCTTTCGATCGGTTCGTCCTATCAATGGTCAATTATTTCGTTACCATGTTAGTGACCAACCGAGGCGAGTCCCAGATAGACATGATTTATGAATCAAGGGTAACAGGGGCGACTTCCAATACCCAACAATGCCCCAATACAAACGGAAGAGGTGTTCAGCGATCGTCGATGAGCGACCAATTGACGTGGCGTGTTGTCCCTATCCGCCTTTGGGGACACATCACGCAGCAACCCCCCACCCCCACCCCCCTCTCCCCCGCCGTTATTCGCCCAGTTTCTGATACGATCGGGAGGATAAGCGGCCGCCGCAGGTAATGACAGAGCATGCCCGACTGCTTCGATATCACGAGATAAGTAGGCGGAACTAGACGGCGCAGCTCTCAGGGCCTGCAACCGACTGATTCCCGAACCCACCAAGTGCCCGCCAAGTCGCATTATTGTGCACGGATTTACTACCGAGCAATCTGGAAACACGCACGCGTACATTGTAAAACAATCCCTGCTATTCCGTCCACGGGGCTGAGCGCTCCTAAAGTACCCGCCTATTAGTAATTCACGTCGGAAATGAGCAACATGTTTTTTTTTTTTTTTTGCAATTACCAACATCTGTTGGCTTTGGAACAAATCCTGCGTTCGCGTTGACCTCGATAAAATACATGGTAATGCGCGTTCGAAGAGAATTTTTTTTTTTTTTTGGTTTCTTCCTATTAGCTGAAAAAAGTTGCGAAGGTACGAATTGCAATTATGCGACAGAAAACATGTGGAACATTGCAAAGGTGAAAATTGCAATTTTGCAATTTGAAAAAATGCAGCGGTAAAAATTGATATTTTTCAACTCCTTTTTCACCCTTTTTTCATATTCATTTTTTTACATGGTCACCGTTGTTTGCCCGGAAAAAAATTCCCCGACTTTTCACTGACCAAATAAAAATGTTCTCTTACCAATTCAAAATTTTCCCAGACCAAACTTCTAAAGACTTTTATAAAAAAAATAATGATACAAATGAAAATGCCTAATTATTGCATTAATGTCTAATTTTTAATAATTTTTTTGCAAATGTTCCCAATTTTTTTTTTCAAGGCTCCTTTTTATGTACTTTTTATTTATTTATAAACGGTTCGGCGACATTGTACTTTTTCTCTGACCAATTTTGAAATTCCCTGACTTCTCCCTGTTTTCCCCGACCGCGGCCACTATGTTTTACTTTTATCGACTCCAAAGAAGAGTCTGTCAATTCGCAAACTGACTCTTTGGAAGAATAATTCCCAAAATCAAATTAAAAAAAAAAAATTGAAAGATGCTCGTAGAAAAAACTGAAATTCTCTCCTATCGTTTTGACGCAAAATCAGATGTGTCCTGTGAGCGACGGAAAAATCAAATTCAATGAATATAACAATAAAAGATCATTTTGAACTTATAATGTGTTATAAATTATAAATAAAAACTTATATTGCCTTAGAAATTATAAATGAAAAATGTCTGTTTTTTCTGTTGCTAAAACAGTGCAAGCAGTGTGGGAAGGCGTTCAAGCGATCGAGTACGTTGAGCACTCATCTGCTCATACACTCGGACACACGGCCGTACCCATGCGAGTACTGCGGCAAACGATTTCACCAGAAGTCCGACATGAAGAAGCACACCTACATCCACACCGGTGAGTCTGACATTTTATTTCGCATTTCTCTCCCGTTGACACAAAGTTAGCAAAACGATCGCGATATTGCTGGGTGGACAACGTCAGCGGACAAGAGGAGGTAGAAAGAAAGAAGAGGAAAACTCGAATATCCGCGAATTCAGCGGTTGATCGAATGGTTCCCTTTTATTTTTTGCAATATTTATGAATCGACTGACGAATTCCGCGCATATCACCCCATCCGAGGAACTTATTTTCCGATCTATTATTCAATCCTACGGTAATGATAGAGTTTCGGAAGGTGGGCGGGAGGATTTTCGCAAAAGTTCGGACGACAATCGCGTGCGACCGTCACATGGTTCATTCAGGCTTGTTTCATTAAGGCAACCCCCCCTCCCCCCTCCCCCCTCCCCCTTGGCGACCTTGAATACTTCGGACACGCGTAGATCTTTGAAATTACAGAGACGAAACGATAAATTTTCGATGAGGTAACACTTTTCATTACTCAAATAGTCTCGAGGATAAGCACGTGGCGAAATCGTCTTTGAGCTGTTCGATCGCGCGAGTGGAAGATCATGGCGGTAGAACTATTAGTACCTACAGTAGTATTTTCCTTTCACGAATGTAGTCGTGTGGAGAGATTGTCATTCGAATGATTTCATTCATTCGAGTTATAGTTAAATTATTAGATGCGACTTTTCGGCACGTACTCGAATCACTCGAGTCACTCGAATCACTCGAGTCACTCGAGTCACTCGAGTCACTCGAGTCACTCGAATCACTCGAATAACTCGAATCACTCGAATCACTCGAGTCATAAACAAATAATACTGAACAAAAGCACAATCGCAACGGTTTTTCAATGAGAAATCATGTTAAATTACCGCATATCGCTGGTAACGTTGCTGAACGTTTTATATGGCATGCTTCGTGTATTAATTATTTGCATAATATTATAAAATTTAGCCCCGCACCTGATAATCGCGTACGTGCTCGCTCCACCTCAATGATTTTTTCGGGATATGTTTTTGTTTGTTTAAACATTTTTGTTTAAACGGTACTGGAGGGTATCGAGAAGACATTACAACTCAGAATTACACGACGGTGGAGCGAACACGCAATTCCACACGAAAAAATGTCGTATCGGAAACTCACTGGGGAGCTCTATCGTTCGGATCGCTTGCATCGGTTCTTTTCCTTTTTTTATTTATCGTGCTCACGCAGGCGAGAGCGCAACCGACAGTTCACTTGGACGAATACGATGACGACGCAACGCTTCGTCGCCAACGTATGAGCGATGCACTAGCGAGGGTCGTGCTATCCATTGTCGCGACTAAATGAATCACGCACGGATGTACGTAGGGTCGATAAGAGGGAAAAAAAACGTCCGATAGACGCACGCACTGGTTTTATAGAAGATATGTGCGAAGAATTTTTTGAACGTGAAATGAACATCCGAGTAGGTACATTTCTGAACAAGAAACTATTTGGACCCACCACGCCCTATATTTCGGAACGAGAGTCCATTTTGCCCGTGAGGGGCAAAATGGACTCTCGTTCCGTGAGGGCGTGAGGCCCATACTGCCCCACCACGCCTTATATTTTGGAACAAGCATCCTTTTTTTCAGCGTGTTCATCTTGCCCCACTATCGCCAATATGTCGGAACGAGAGTCTCTTTCTTCAGCGTGTTCATTTTGCGCTACTATCACCAATATTTCGGAACGAGAGTCCATTTTGCCCCGCGTGTTCATTTTGCCTCACTATCGCCAATATTTTGGAACGCAAGTCCATTTTGCCCCGCTCTCTCCCTATATTTCGGAACGAGAGCCCATTTTGTTCCATGTGTTCATTTTGCCCCACTATCGCCAATATTTCGGAACGAGTGTCCATTTTGTTCCGCGTGTTCATTTTGCCCCATTTCATTTTCATTTCATTTTGTCATTCTTTTGTCATTCATTTGTTCATTTGTTCATTTTGTCTCCCTATATTTCGGAACGAGAGTCCATTTTACCCAGCGCGGTCGTTTTGCCCCGCCGTCTCACTATATCTCGGAACGAGAGTCCATTTTGCCCCGCGCGTTCATTATGCCCCACTGTCTCCCTACATTTCGGAACGAGAGTCCACTTTACCCAGCGCGGTCGTTTTGCCCCGCCGTCCCACTATATTTCGGAACGAGAGTCCATTTTGCCCCGCGCGTTCATTATGCCCCACTGTCTCCCTATATTTCGGAACGAGAGTCCATTTTACCCTGTGCGGTCGTTTTGCCCTACCATACCCTACGCGAGAGGGTCTTCGCCGAGGGATGATTGTATAGATCTCGCCACGTTTGTATGTAAGCGACGTTGGCCTACCGCAACCCACGCGTGCGACCAGAAACGGAGCTGCCTCAATAATGCAAACTTCTTCGAGGATTATTACCAACAATTTTCCTGCAAATTGATCGAGAGAAATTTCAACCCCTCGGTACACGGTTACCAGAGCCACTCTAAACTCACGATACAGAAACGTTTCGCAAACGACATTTTAAGCCGCCTAAAGTAAACCACGACAGATTCCACGATCCGCCAGGAATTCGCAAATCACTCTCTACCGACTTGGCAATTTTCTCTTATCACTGTGAAATAAAGTTGTTGCTATTGTTATGGGAAAAAAAAAATGCAGTGGTTTCTCTTCTACTCGAGGAGAGTAGAGGAGGGTAGAACGCGCGTACGTGTAACGTGGGAATGAAACCGGAAGGAAGGTGCGACGGGAAATGGCCTGTTTGCCACGAGAACCCGTCGACAAAGTGAGCTTCCGGCGGGACGCGCGCTCGGCACGTGTCCCGCGGACGCGATACATACACATCCACGGAACGCCCGCACGCCGCATCGTGTTAGGGTGCATGTCTAGAGCTAATTAACCGAGTGAGAAGAGGTGGGGGGGAATGTTCAGAGCGAAGGGAGACGCACTCTGGCGTTAAACCGACACGGAACCTAACTAAATACACACACCCAGATCCGTAGTTGACTTTATTGGTTTCAACCGAATCCACATTTTCGCACTTCGTCTTCGACGGACTCGACGAAAATTCGTTAATCAGATTTTTTTTTCATTTCGCAATTTTGAAATTTTTTTCCATAATTAAAATTTTTTTAATTCTTTGAAAAATGTTTTTTTTACTCATTACATTTTTTTTTTTAATAACATGTTGTTTTGTTAATTCAATTAAATGCTCCTATTTGAGTAAATATGGGGAGGTACCGAGATCAAATTTGACATGGGAATTAACAACTACACCACGTTTTGTATTATATTGGGCGACGAGATTAATTGAGCCATTAAAATTTTGTGACTGCGAAATTTCTTCGCATTTTCTGAGAGTACATTGAAAAAGGAAATACGTTTTCTTTAACGCCAAAATTAAGATCACTATTTTTTTAAATTTCATGTAAAGAACGAAATGAATCTAACGCATTGCTTGCATTGCTGTAGTAATGTTCCTTTCTAGATCTCCTGGAGAGCGATTACAGGGATTTTGTTAGTAGCCTATAAATGCAATTTTTCAATATAGCCGGTACAGTTGGTCAATGACTGGACAGTGGGAGACGTATTCCCTTAAATCGTCGCAGAGCTCTCCTCTGTTGCCATCATTTCCTTTATCTTGTTTCCCGCCACACCGGCGAGACTCTATGAATTATTCCTGCGGTATAATGCCAGGCCTATTGTCGACGTCGCGACATCCTAACACGCGTACGGGTTACCGTCGTAATTAACGGCTGTCTCGATGCTACGACAAGAAGTCTACAAGCTTTATCGCTGACGTACACCCGAGTAGAAATTTTCGAGCGTTACATCGGGCCCTGATAGGGTCCTGATAAGGCTTTACATCGTTTAGAAATTTTCGAGCGTTACATCGGGCAGAAAAATATACTTAAAAAAAAAAGTTGAACATTTATTTTTTCATATCGCTTTCTCATAAAAGTTGAAAATTGAATTTTTCATATCGCTTTCTCATAAAAGTTGAAAATTGAAATTTTCACAACGCTTTCTCATAAAAGTTGAAAATTTTTATTTTCATATCGCTTCCTCATAAAAGTTGAAAATTGAAATTTTCATATCGCTTCCTCATAAAAGTTGAAAATTGAATTTTTCATATCGCTTTCTAACAAATGTTGAAAATTGAAATTTTCATATCGCTTTCTCATAAAAGTTGAAAATTGAAATTTTCATGTCACTGAGGAAGCAAAAAAAACTTGAATAACACGACTTTAACTTTTTCATTATTGTTACTTGGAAAAGGAGTTATTTTTTTTTAATTTCACTCCGAACACGCCGAATTATTTATCAATTTTACTGCACGCTTATTTGACAAAACAATGAAATTTGCGCTAATCGATGATCCGCTGGCTCGCAATTCCATAGGAATGGAAAAATAATTCAAAAATTACATATGGCGAAGAGAGAGGAGAAAAAAAACGAAGATGATAGGGTTAGCCCTCGGTCACTACCCTCTGGCTCACGCTACAGTTGGGTGGAATAATCGAAGCATCGGAACTCGAGTGTTCGACGAGTATATGTGGGCTGTGCTCGGTAAAGTACCTATCAGCCAGCGAACCTGTATATAACGACGAAAGTTTGATCCGTCGCAACCCTTTGTTCACCGCATCGCAACTCCTCTCTTTTTTTTCTTTTCTTTCTCCCCCAACGAAGCGCTGAAACTTTTCCTCCTCGCTTCGTACGACGAAAAAAAACAGAAGTTTCGTGTCCACGTGTCGCAAATGCGCGAAACTTTTTTTTTCCACGTACAACCGAATCGCATTATCATAGCTGATGCGAAAAAAAGAAGATATTACGGATTCTGTTGCGGTGCGGCTTCCGGTGAAACTACCTTGTCCACTTTAACCACTTTCACTGTCATAGGCGAAAATAAGAAGAAAAAAAATATTATAATGAGTCATGCGTTTCTAACATTACCTCCTCGTAATTTTATTTTATTTTCAAGGCAACTTGTCTATTTTTTCCCCTTTTTTTATAAGGTAATTATTAATGTTTTCCTTCTTATTTACATATTTTTTAAAAATATTATCAAATAAATAAATAAATAAATTGTAATTGTGAATAAAATAAAATAGGGAATCTTTTGTCTAAAGTAAAGTAAAATTTTTTCATGAAAATAAATAAATTCTGAATGCCATAAAATTTAAACTGTTCGATCGATCCGATTTTTTAGAGATCATTTAATAGAGATAATTGGACGATGATATTCTGTCGGTGCACACGTTTTTACCGGACAGCGAAAACATTTTAAGGGCTGGCGAGCGAACCGACTTTTCTGAGAAAATCAAAAAACGCGTACCAAAAAAGACATCAAAATTTTCAATGAAATTTTCAAAAAACATTGAAATGTCCACAACACATACTATGTATGAAATTTCAGATTGATCACTCAAGTTATAGCTGTTTAAAGTTTATGTACTGTTACTGGAAGTTTTTATGCATAAACCGGTACATTAAATTTCATGTACAATGGTGATGAAAAATGACCGCACAGGAGATTAAAAACTTTCGAAGTACTTAGAGCGGTTATAGTTAATAATTTATATCTTCTTTTAATAATCTATCCTTTTAATAACTTATAATATAATCGCTCCTTTAAATAATTTATATTAATTTTACGATAAAAGTACTTTAAATCCAACAATTCACTTTCATTTCAGTGCATTCATTTTTCATCGCAATTGCACATCAAATTTAATGTACCAGATTTTGCATAAAAACTTTCAGTCCGGCGCATTAATTTTACAATTTTTTTTAACAGTGGATAGTTTGAGGCTTGAAAACAATAAAAATAAAAATAATCGCACATATTTTCGAGAGATTTCGGGGGGGGGGGGGGGGGGGGGAGAATAAGAATATAAATAATTTTTTTTTTTGCTCCAATTAATGTTCGAAACTCTCGTTTCTGGGATTGTCGGAATATGGATTTAGGTCTGTTATTTCAAGTTCATTAGGCGAGCTCTGCATAATTAAGTGTGCACGAGCCGCCCGGATACAAAGACACGTATATTCGTACCTTTCCGTGGTATGCGCGTACAAGTATCGCTCGTGACCGATCATTAAACCCGCCGGAGTGGCAAGCGTTTCGGTCGGTTAATATTTGAGCCGCGGCTGTAAAGGGGCTGGTAATGAGCGCGCGGTATGGATCGATAGTCACGTATAAAGTCGATGCTCCGTAATCGCGAGAATCCAACCGAGTCGACTCTGCAATCCACTCTCAACGCACCATTCTCGTGCCGAGTTGCTATTGTGAAGATGATTTTTAGGATTGAGTAAATTCCATTCTTTTAAATGGAATTAATTTTTTTTTTTAATTTGGATGTCACAAAAAACTATTTTCATTAAATTTAAGTAGATTTTCTTAATTAATTTAATGTTCAATATTTTTTAATTTATTATTGGTGCGAATTTTCATTTTGAATTTTTAAACATTTTTTATGTCGTCACTTTCGGAAGCATGAACTTTTGTAGGAAATTTTCTTTGCTTCGTTGACTAATAATTCCTGCGGATTTCCTGACGTACATTTTTTTGGATTTCGGTCGCATTCACTTGTTCGGCTTTCCGCTATCCTAAAGGAAATGAAGGATTCTATTTTTAGCCATTGTGGAGATGATTTGTAGGATTGAGTAAATTCCATTATTTCAAATGGAATGACATTTTTTTCAATTTGGATCTAACAAAAAACAATTTTATTTAAATTTAAGTAGATTTTCTTCATTAATTTAATGTTCAATTTTTATTTATTTATTATTTGTGCGAATTTCCATTCTGAATTTTTAAACATTTTTTATATCGACACTTTCGGAAGCATGAACTTTTGCAGGAAATTCTCTTTTCTTCGTAGATTAATTCCTGCGGATTTCCTGACGTACATTTTTTCACGATATCGGTGGCAATTTATTTATTCGGCTTTTCGCTATCCTAAAGGAAATAAAGGATTTTATTTTTAGCAAATTCTAAATGCAATTTTTTTTCGCGATTTACATTTAAAAAAGTTTAAGTCCGTCGTGGTCTGACCAACGAGAGGAGTCACGCGAGTCACGACGACATTGTCATTCGCACGGAGAAAAAAAAATTGTTGGGACAACAAGAATTTTGCTGTGCTGTGTTGGCAGCAAATATTTTGCTGTGACTACATATATTTTTGCTGCCACAACAATAAATCATTAACGATCTACATTTTGTTAGAGAAACAGAACTGTTTTTTCCGTGCGGAGTGAACAGAGTCGCGCGCTCCGAAAATTAGGTTATCTCGTAGACGCCACGCAACTTATCCTTGTGGCTAAATATTTTTTTTTGTATAAGGGTAAAATTGAGATTTTTTTTCAATAGCTTCTTTACGTAAAGTACTTTTACGTTAAAAGATCCTTATAGAGTAGTCTTTGTCGCTAAATGAAAGTAATTGCGTTTAGATTTCTCAATCTTTCAAGCATTCCAATTACCCAACGTTTCGTCGATCGAAAGGAAAAAGCTGCAAAAATTTATTTTAAAAATTGTTAATCGGAGTCCCAAAATCATTTCAAAATTCTTAAATTTTATTACAGAAAAGTTCATATTTCGATAAAATTCGAACAAGTATTTCAATTGTAGATCACTGGATCGATAAAAAAAAATTAAAGAAATGTAGGAAATTTTCACGTTAATCGTTCACGTTAACGAGGAAGCAATTGCTTCCTCGTGTACTTCGCGTGCCTACACTGTAAAAAAACATAAATTTAATGTACCGAACCGGAAGTTTTTATGCAAAAACTGGTGCATTAAATTTAACATACAATTGGTATGAAAAATGAAGGTACCTTTTCATTGAAATTAAAATAAATGATTAAAAACAATTAGTAGATTTATTCCAGTGTGTGTATGGCCTCTTCGGCCTTTTACAATCCCATCCCAAATCCCCAGAAAAGAATACATATATAAACAACACATATAACCATTTCCAAGTATTTCAAGCACAATTTTCCACAACATTCCAACTAATACTCCAATTACATAATCGTCTCTGATATTCCTTCCTTCACAAAATACCGATTGTCGTGGTTGCCGCGGTCGTCCAGCGGCTTCTTGAAACACGAAGCTCGGTGGATTGTAAATGTTCTTTCCATCACAAGTTTTTAGTCCTTAACGTTCCATCATTCCACTTCGTTGTTCCGCGCATTGGCGATCATCCCTGATCACCCTCTCTTCACAATAACACATTTTTTTCGTGGACGCCGTCCTTGGCGACCAGCTTATTCTACCACCAAAATCGACAATTGTAAATCTTTCCTCTATTGCACCTTCCCATCCTGTCATTTCCGCCGTTTCTTTTCCTTAGTCCTGTCACTGCCATTCCAGCTCTTCCATGCTGCCCAGTAGTCAACGGTTGCCCTGCTTCCGCGGCGATTGTACCGGCCGCGTCACCCCACAATTTTCCACGCCATCTTTCGTCAACTTCCTTTGGATCACTGCCATCCTGCACTCCCGTCGCTAGTTCTTCCACTTTCCATGGTGATCCGCCATCTTCTTTTCCCTCGTCTAACCTCGCCGGGGCACGCCAACACGAGATGTTCCAGCATTCTTTCCTCAATCAATCATTTCCATCACCATTATTTCCACTTGTTCCCATGCCTATTCCCTATGTTTTAATGAACTTTTCTGAAGCCTTTCCGATCAATTTTTCCCAATACTTTCCAAAAACCTAGGAGCTCGCCACAGACACGACTGCTCCTTTCCAACGCTCGTGGCGCCCCCCCTAAAAACAAAGTATTTCCAATGGTTTGAATACCCTAGACATTAATTTTTCATCGCAATCATACTTGAAATTTAATTTACCAGTTTTTGCATAAAAACTTCCAGTCCGGTACATTAAATTCCGTACGAATTTTTTTAACAGTGTAATAAATAATACAATTATTAATACTTTACTTCGGCTCTCGTATTACCATTTTTTTAAACCGAAACAGCGATGTATTTCGAAACCTTCGTAGTGCGACTCTGATCTAACCGGTCCTAATAGAATAGAATAGAATTTTTATTTCCACTGTATGGCTTTCGCCTTTTACACAACCCGCCTCTCCACTTCTTACATGCTAATACAATAATTTTTTTTTTTTAAACTTAAACTCAAACTCTCTATCAACATTCCTTCCCAACATCCGGTATCCGCCGCTTTATCACATCTCAGAGAAATAACACACTTCCATGACTTTACATCTTTGACACTCGTGTCTTACAAACTGGAGATATTGATGCGTTTCGTAGGGGAGAGCGGGGCAAAATGGCATAGCGGGGCAAAACGGGATAATGAGGCAAAACGCAATTTTCCAAAAACTTTTGGATGGTGGCGGTGAAGGTGAGTGGGGCAAAACGGCGTTGAAAATCCGGATGTATCGTTAGGACAAAATGGGACATCCAAAAATTATGGGAAAATTGAGTTTTACCCCTGCTGTCCCGTTTTGCCCCACTGTCCCATTTTGCCCCGCTCTCCCCTATACCCAGCCATATATTCTACGCCGACCTCACAACCCTCATCTTTCTGCTTTTCCTCCCCCCCTTGCTCAGTTATCCCCCTCTTTCCCCCTCCGCTCGGTTTACCTCCTCTGACCGGTCCTAATATTTTGATAAAATCGGCACGATTGCCAGGAGGGGCTTCGATGAGGATATCAACGAAGACACGCCACCCAGAATTTTCTTTTCCGTCGACAATTTGTCATTTAATATTCACACGGAATACTGACGCCCCGCGTATCGCAGTGCACACAACGAGCCACTTCGGTGGAAATCTAACAATCGACGTTACACCGACTGTTTTATATGGAACGACGATAGAGTGCAAACTGGTGTAATTCCCTACGACATCTACCGGGTACTTCTTTTCAGCTGCATCGATAACGCAGATCCATTTTTTTTCTTACTTCCTCGCGACCTCGTATTCTTAAGCTTCGTACAGAATTCATTACGTGCGGAAGCCGCGTGGAAACTCCGTATATTTTATATTTTATATTTTATATTTTATATTTTATATTTTATATTTTATATTTTATATTTTATATTTTATATTTTATATTTTATATTTTATATTTTATATTTTATATTTTATATTTTATATTTTATATTTTATATTTTATATTTTATATTTTATATTTTATATTTTATATTTTATATTTTATATTTTATATTTTATATTTTATATTTTATATTTTTTGAATATCAATTTCCCGCCGTCGGCAGCGACGTTGTGATTGAACGAGGACGGAGGACCCGTTCGAGCCTACAGTGCTCGAGCACCCCGGAACTCGCGGGACATAGCTGACGTGGCGATAAAAAGGGGTAAACTTGGCCGAGGCACGTGGAACTGATATATATGTCCTATTGCAATCGCGTGTCGTGCCATTCTTTCCCCGCCTCCTTCTAAAACCCCCTCTCAGTACTGCGGCGTTCGGTTGCAACATCGTCACCCTTTTCTTTCATTCCCTCTTTGTGTTTCTCTCGGCTCGAACAAGTTATTCGAGTTAAAGAGCCTGGTAGAGTTACACGGAGTGATAAAAAAAAGCGGGACACTTTTGTCGTGAGTTATGAAAAAAAAAAAAAAAAAAAAAGTAACGGGTGTAATTCGTAACTCTGACGTGGCGGGAGACCAAAGAGGTCTCGTGCAAACTCGGCCCTCTGGAACCATCCTTGAAGCCAGGTTCGCGTAGGAAAAACTAAAATAGGAAAAACTAAAATAGATCCGGCAAAGTTTGCGAATGTGTCAATGCGTAGAAAATCCATTCTCAATTTCATTTCGCCAGAAACTCGAGAATAATTTTTTTTGCGCTTCCTCGTGGAGGATGCTCCAGACAAATTGTTTATTTGACGGTCACGCCGCATATAAATATTTATCTGATTTAAATAAATATTTACTTAAATTAAATAAATATTTCTTTTTATTAAATAAATATTTATTAGGCCCATGAAATAAATTATTTTTCTGGGTGTAGTTTTCGTGAACATTTTCTTTTTTTCAAAATTTTAATGTTTACATGAAAATTTCGGAAAAAAATTCGGAAATAACATTCAGAAAAATAAATGTCTGCATGGATGTGTGTCCGTTGCTGAGCCTGCAAAATTCGAAACTCCACAACTCAAGAGTGATTTTATCAATCTGGCAGGAATTTGAAACGCCCGTAGAGCAGTCAGAGACGCCTCCGTCTGTTCAAATGTACGCGATAAATTAAAACACACTCGATCAAATTTTAACAGATTTCTAATTTAAAAAAAAAACAAAAAAACAAAAAAAAATTCACCAAGCTTTTTCATAGAAGATCCGTGCACAAAGTACATTACACGAAGAGGCTACGCGAAACATCTTGGTTTTCACTTCGGTTTTTTTTCTTTTATCATTCGGACTCTGCACTGTAAAAAAAATTTGTTGCAAAGTTAGTGAATGTTATTGGAAGCTTTTGTACATAAACTGTTTCTGCAATTTCAAACACATGTGCGTTAGAATTTTCCAGTAAAATTCGTATTTTTAATACATTTTTTTGTTAATTTCAGGCAAAAGATTTGTAATTTTGATATCTAGTATTTTTATTTTACAAAAAAAAAAAGTACATTAATTTACAATGAATGTAAATAATATAAGCAAATTTCAAGTTGCATTACATTAAATTTAGAATTTATTTTTACAGTGTACACGATGATAGAGAAACTTGACATTCCAGATCCGCGGTTTTGGATTGGAAAAAGAAACGTGTCGCGGACGATTACGAGAATGTTATTTATTTGTACAATGGCCGGCTGTAGGTCACGCGCATCAACGCCACGTACCAATCCGGGCCGGCAATTACGTTAATTGTATTTTTCCTTCGTGCATATAAAGAAGAGACCCGGAGCGTTTGTGTGCTTCGGTGGCGAGCACACAAACCGGCCGATGGGCAGCAAGCTTGGGAAAACATTGTAACAAGAATCATCGGCGTCGATGCACGAGGCGCAGCGGCATCGGCGAGGACTTCTCGCACCGATATTAATGTTAATCGTCGGTAAACTAATTAAAGCCGACTTCTAATTCCCGGCGAATGTTTGGCCGAGCGTGAGCGTCAGTAAAAACATACGAAGAGCCTCGGCCGTACGCGACGTCCGTCTCCGCGATCTTCGATATGCACCTTGCTTTCCCGTCGGCTCGGGCCCGATAATAAAGAAAATATTCCTATCCGGCGACGGATTCGTGCTATCGATACTGCAGTTATCGATATATTACGGTGCTCGTGTCCGATTGCTCGGGCGACTCGGGGATCTTCGCGGATTACTATCGACAACCGCCGCACAACGTTTATACACCTTTCCTCCCGTCGTCGTGGCTTCATTACTTTCGACGTTCTTCATCGTTATTAAAAATTTGAAAAATTGCTTTCTCAACCGCGGAGAGGCAGAGGTAACATCCGCTTGAACGACAATTCTATGGCCGCTGGGTCGTAGGATAGATCGGGGCAGGATGGACCTGCTCCTCCATGCAAAGAATCAGACTTTTTTTGTGTTCTGCAAAATACTGGCGAACATTATATCTCTCTATAATATAAAAAGATTTCGAACCTCATCAAAGGCCGTTCCTAGCAAAAAAATCCTAAGAGGTACCGCTTTCAACGTTTGTACCGCCTTTCGCGAGGTTCAATTTGAGATCGAAATCTATACTTTAACTCTTTGAGCCATACATTTTGACACTATAAAAACAGAACCTCGGTTTTTCATGTCAAGAAGTTAGTTTGAAAAATTGAAAACTGAGTGAAAGAAGGACACCCTATGTCCCATCGTTGACGCAAAGGGCTAAAAAGGTGGAAGAATTTTTTTACATGCCCTTTTTTGAAACACCCTAATATATATATTTGATATGTATGTAGGGGTGATCGGGGTAAAATGGACCTGCATCCTCCATTTATCTCAGTAAACACAGTAATGTAGCAGAAATGTAACTGAAAGTAACATGTAATATTACCAGAATGTTATACGTAAATTACATGCAAGTTGCCATTACGGACTCAACAAAAAATGTTAAAATGCCTTGTTTAAATCGATAAAATTCCCTGAATCGCTTAGCTGGACCGTATTACCCCAGAACCCCCCTCTTTACATATGTATCGAGGATTGTCACGACCTGAGCAGCTGTCGACGACGGAGAAACTTGACTAAATACAACGGCGAACGTCCTGATAGTATTGCTATTCCATTAATGACCCCAGACGCACGAAACGATCAATAACGTGTCTACGACTACGAAAGACTCCGGTATAAAGTGAGATGATTTTTTTTTCTTTAACAAATTAACGCCCCGGCGATCGAATGGAATAATTTCCTGGATTACTCATGCCGAGTGAATTCGACAAATTTTTGTCGTCAACGGCTTTATTTTGGTGATCCATCAATTATTCCCCGACCATAAATTTATCGGGATTTCCCACGGACTATAGCGTTATTATAACCTTGTCAATTCCGTCCTTCCACCTCGGTTACCGAGACCAAAAAAATGATTAAAAAGAAAAAGCTGTAGAAATCCGACGACACGCTCGGGACTTCCAAATCTTTATTTTACTCGTCGTTGCGAGCGATAAGCCGGATGATGAATCTCAGCCAAAAGTGTGTTCCCAATTCGACCCAGACGTTTCGCATTATTTATCATTGAATCTCGTCCTAACGAGACACTTGCCGGAAATCGTCTGTACGTCATTACAATAATTTCGCGACTTTTGCGTCTTCTCAAAAACGTACATAATTTTTTTAACACTTTGCTTCCCTCGAACAAAGAAACGAGGCCGTAAAAAAGGGTAAATAGACACCTACGACAAGGTGCAATAAAACGAGACTTCCGAGAATCGATAACGACGATAAATTTCATCGTTACCATCAGTAGACCCCTCTCCCCCCCCCCCCCCCCCCCCCCCTCCCTCCCCCTCCCCCCATCGGAGTGACGACGAGCTTCTCCCTTTCATAGCTCGCAGAGACATGATCCACGACTTATTAGTGTGTACAGCTGCATTTCGTTAACCTTGGATAATACACATTTATTCCTGTCTCGATGAGCCTCATGATGCCTCGACCCGCTTTTATAAAAATTATTCAGCCACTCGGATAGCAGTCTAATAACAATAATAACAATAATAACAATAATAACAATAATAACAATAATAACAATAATAACAATAATAACAATAATAAAAATTACGATAACGTAATTTTGTTTTCTTATTTGTTACAGGAGAAAAGCCACACAAGTGCGTAGTATGCGGAAAAGCATTTTCCCAGAGCAGCAATCTGATAACCCACATGCGTAAGCACACGGGATACAAGCCCTTCCAGTGTGGTCTCTGCGACAAGGCCTTTCAGAGAAAAGTCGATTTGCGAAGACACCGCGAGGGACAGCATCCCACAGCGCCGGTATTGGATTATCGCTCATTGCAAGTACCATCGGACAATCAACAACGAAATCTACCGATCGGCGTAAATGGTTACCACATGATTCCGATCCCCGGAAGTAGCTGAGAAAACGCGGCAGTCACAAGTTAGAGCTAATTCGGGATTTTACCGATCGCGACCGAGCAGCTTTAACGTCGAAGAAGGGGGAGGGGGGGGGGGGGGGGGGGGGGGGGGATGCGAAGATTCCGAGAAAAGATAGTGAGAATTACTTCGCGGAATCAATTTAGAGAATTGTGCAAAAAAAAAAAGAAAATATTTTTTTGGCGAAAATTTATTATTCGATCGATTATTAATAGTCGATGAGAAAATCGTTATCGAAATTAACGATTCTGATACCGTCCAGATGAATCGCGTTTATCGCGCACTAGCTACGAATTGGTTTATGTGTACAAAATGCTCGGAGAATTCTTTGTGTGTGTATATATAAATATATATATATATATTGAAAAGTTTTACGCGCGAGAAGGGGATCGTTTCTGATTCGATCCGACCGTAAGTTTTAGATGCGCGAACGAGTACTAGGGATTTTACGTGTAAACAATTATTAAATAAGTAACAAGAAAAGCCTTTAGAATTTTCGTAGTTCGTAGGACAATCGACGCATCGAGTGTATTGAAAGGTCGAGAGAGATCCACGTGCCTTTGTGTATTTTGACGGTAATTATACCACGTAAATGAATGATAAAAAAAAAGCGCAAACGAGACCCAATGAATATTTTGCGACATGATTTTTAACAAAAATGTTCTTACAAGGGAATTCATGTGAAATTGGTGATATTATTGAATCAAAAAAAAAAAAAAAACACTCACAGAGTGCTTCTTGGCGAAATGATGTGTAAAAATGAAATCGAGGTTATTGTACATTCCGTACCTCGTATAAAATTCGAGTTTATTTAGTTTTTTTCCTTTTTTTTCTTTAGAATATTATCGATTAAGTATATAGTGAAGACGTGTCATAGTCCATCGAAGCCAAAGCCGCCCGTGTTGGTGGGAGGGAGGGATTTTTTTTTTTCGTTTGAGTGTTAAAACAGATTCGTTGCATGCGTAGGCGAAGATGCGCGCGCATGCTGCACGACAAGATGGCTGCCGAGGAACGAAATGGCCGCAGCCACGCGCGAGTCCTCAGCGCCACGGGACATAAAATTATTAATTTGTTTCTTTATTCTTTCTTTTCTTTTGAGCGAAATGAAAACAAGTTTGTTTGTTTAGTTGAAATCGGATTTCGACGCATGCGGCGGATAACGAAATCATAGCGGCTAGAGGACCAAAGATAGATTAAGGCCGGGTCGAAAAAACGGTGGCACGCGGTACTTATATATATTTTTTCTCTTTTTGACTTTTCCAAAATGGCGAATGTGACGAAAAAATTTGCGTACATATCGGGTTTTTTTTTTTTTTTTTCAAATGTTTCAAACTTTATGTCGCGCCATCTTTTTTGCGTGCTCACTCGGAACAACACTTTTATCATGGCCACCGTGCACTCGAGCCGTATTTCGTTAAGTACCATTAATTTAATTGCATCGACGATAATTTAATCGATTAAGAGAGCGACCGAGGCGAGTCCTGTGTGAATGATATATATATATATATATATAAATCGGTAAAATTATAGTCCTTGAATGAAAAAAGGAAAAAAAGAAATTAAGCGGAAAAAATAACGACTTCGACCGGTGAAGGAATTTGCGAGATTGACAAATAAGTAGGGATGCGAATTAATAATTTAACAAAGAAAGAAAAATAATTAAGTAAAAAAAATGCAAGGTGTTTGTATGCATGCGAGAGACGTAGAGTATTGGGATCTCTGAACGATGATTCGTGTTAATCGGTAAAACCAAAAAATATGTTTATTATTGCTAGAGAGGAAATATTGAATAAATTTTGTTTTTTTCTTATAAGTTATCGTCTATCTTCGTTACCCCAAAAATATCAATGCAAAAAATCTTCATTATTCAAGCGCCACGCAAAAATGGTAAGTATCAATTATTTCCATTCATTAGTAATAATCTAACTGATGGACTATGAAGGAGAGCCCACACGGCAATCGGGACCGAAACAAATAGGGTGTGTGAATATTCGAAACTACTCGAACTATTCGAACTATCCGAACTATCCGAACTATCCGAACTATCCGAACTATCCGAACTATTCGAACTATTCGAACTATTCGAATCATCCCGACTATTCGAATCATTCCGACTATTCGAATCATTCTGACTATTCGAATCATTCTAACTATTAAAATCATTCCGACTATTCGAATCATTCAAATAATATTATTCGACTTTCGAATCGAATCGTTATATTATTCAATTTGATACATATACCATTTGCATATCCCTATTAAAATAAAACATCGCTTGCGAGACTTTCGAAGAAAGAAAACTCCGCCTGATTGTTTGAACGGTCGATTGAAACGTAACGAGGGCGTTTGAACGCCGACAGAGCGCGAAGAGTTAAAAACAAAAAATAAAAATTCGGAGGAACGAAGCGTGCGCGTGTATCGGTGAAAATCGGCAAAAAATCGGCAGCGTTCGGTGGGTCTGAACGCGACGAGTGAGAGGTCCAAGATGCAGCCGCAGGCGAGAGTTTGCGGTAGTATAACCGAGGCGACGAGGGCCGGTGTCGACGGGCGCATCGTACCGGTAATTGGCCAATTTGCAATTCCCGATCGTAGCCCGAGCAACCCCGGACCCGGTACGAGTACCGATCATCGGGAGATAAGCTGCCGCTGCTTACCGGTGCATCGGAACGCGCCGGAATGATTCTCATCTCGACGATCCAGCGACCGATTTCGCGGAGATCATTGCCGATTTACTTCCTTCTATCGCTCTCTTTCGCTCCTTTTCTCCGCGAGGCCCCCACCGATATCCGGTTCGCCGCTGCGATTAAATTAAGTTCACGGGTAACGAAAAAAAAACATCTCGACGGAAGGCTCGAATTCTTCGACGGTAACGATAGTTCACGATCTTGATACCGATATTTTTTTATGTTCCAAATTTGAGGATCAATCGGGGGATCGCATCGACGCGTGAGGACGATGACTGTACCCGGTTTAAGGTAGCTATGTCGCTTCGCGCTCATTTCGCATAAGTTCGAGAAAAATAAGAGAAAATTGCAAGTACTTCTCGATGGTATAAAAATCTGAAAAAATGCATGCATACTAAAGGCACCGAAAAGATTAATTTTGCATAATAATAATTCCAAAATGTTATTAACAAATTAATCAAAAAATTAATTGTTTTACAAATTACCCGGCAAACCAACTTTTTTTAATGAAAATGATTCGTTCATTTTTCTGGATACATATGAATTTTTTCAAATCTTGCAATTAGTTTTGATTTTTTTGTTTTTTCACCCGTTTTTTCGATATAAAAAAAAAATCAAAGCTAATTAAAAAATCTGAAAAAATTCATACGTATTCAGAAAAATGAACGAATCATTTGCATTAAAAAAAAAGTTTCGTTGCCGGGGAATTTGTTGTCAGTTAAATCAAACTCGGACTAACCGCTTTTACTACATTTTTCCCCTCCGAAGATTTATAGAAAAGAAAACAATTATTAAGACTCAATTGTGATACCGGTGTTAAAAAAAAAAAACAGTCTACCTAAAGTGCATACCAAATTCGAACTCTGTTGACCATTTCGTTATCGAGATATTGGCGTTACAGTTTCGAAAAAATATTTTTAGGAAAAAAACGTTAACGTGATAAAAAAATGTATCCATGTTCTTAAAGTACCTATTTATTTATTTATTTCATTTATAATGGGTTTACGGGTCAAGCCCTTTATACAATATTGAGTATGCACTTACAAGTGTGAAAATGGAGCTAAAAATTTATAAATTTACAAATTTATAGTTAAGTATAAATATATATAATATAAATAATTAGCAGGTTGTTGTGGCTCGCGCGCTCGCAGTTTAAGTGCGTCAAATGTTATATTTTATAGTTTTTTTTTTTATTGAAGAATTGCAGCAGTTTGCAAATTAATGATAATGTTAGTTAACGATGTTGCTAAATATTTTTACGGTAAATCATAACGCAGCATTAATTCAATCAAAATAAAAAAATGGTGTGTTCCTACAAAAATTATAGCCACTCTGGGACTTTAGTCCAAGACTTTAGCCACTCCGGAACAGGGACGTCAAGTTGGTTAATAATAGGTATGTGAAGTTGGCTCGTAATAGGGGCGTGGAGTTGACTGGTAATGGGGACGTGAAATTGGCTGATAATAGGGAGGTGGGACAAACATCCAAACAAACAAATCTACAGTTTTATACAATATATATAAGAAGATTAAGTATCCATAAATATCTGTGAAAAACATTTCGGAAAGAAAGATTGAACAGCAAAGACCTATTCTGTCCCAAAAATCAACTGCAAAACAGCACTCTTCACGAGAACCGCGGAAGCGCAAGTTCTTCAACCGGTATAGCGAACGTGCCGATCGAAATTCGATGCTTCGCCGTTTTCAATCATTTTAGCTTGAAAATATATTTAAAAAAAAATTAATCATTCATTTAAATTGGTGATCGCGGAGGTGCCGTTCTTCGACCGGTATGTCAAAACTGCCGTTCGCTCGATCATGCCGCTTTAAAAGTTGTACTAGCGGACAGTTTGGCCTCACGTAAGTTCAGAGAGAATTGAGAGCGAATTGTGAACACTTCTCGATGGGATAAAAATCTGAAAAAATCAAGCATATGCAAGGTGTTGAAAAGATTCATTTTCCATAATAATAATTCCAAAATGTTATTAACAATTGGACGAAAAAAAAATTGTTTAACAAATCCCCCGGCAACTTTACTTTTTGTTCATATAAAACCAGTTAATCTTTTTGAATACGTATCCATTTTTTCAGAATTTTATTGTATTTTTAAAAATTACATTTTTTTGTTAACTAAAAACGCAATTTTCAAAAATTACACGAAATTCTGAAAAAATTGAGACTCATTCGGAAAATTAACAAATCGTATTCATTAAAAAAAGAAGTTAGGTTGCCGGGTGATTTGTTGGGACATTTTTTTTCGATAATTTGTCAATAACATTTTGGAATTATTATTATGCAAAATCAATATTTTCAGTACCCTTCCATATGGTCGATTTTTTTCAGATTTTTATACCATCGAGAAGTGTTTTTCATGCCTCTCTCGATTCTCTCTGAACTCACGTGGTCTCAGGCTGTCCGCAGGTACAACCTTAAATGATTTTTTCGATCATTTTCACGAACAAAATTTTTTTTTAAATGTTGAACCGTTTCAAGCTTGAATTCTATTTTCAATAACAGCAAATGACAATAATAATGTAATGGGTTAGCCATACATTCCGGCAGCCTTGGGCGCACGCGCTTGTGCGCAAGAGATTAATTTTCATCTACCGCGCAACCCGTAATCATCGGCAATTCATTACCGTCGCCGTGGAATATATACCGTATGAAATGAAGATTTTTCCTTCTTCTTTCGGTGGAGACGAAGGTCGAATGCAGATGAGACTTTTAAGATTTTTTTTTGTTTTTATAAATGAATTGAAAAAAAATATATGTATAAAAATAAAGATTAAGACGACAAGGTGAGAAAGCTTCCACCTCAAACTTTCCCCTGGCAATTTCCAATCTCGAAAGGCGGGCGGACCCGACGATATTAAATAATTACTTTTATCGTGAATCGAGATATTCCGGTGTGCGTCGAGATAAAGAAACGACGGAGAGATAAGAGGTGAAAGTTTGGAAAAATAAAGGACGAAAGTTTCATCACAAAAATCGTGTTAAAAATTTCGCCTAAATATCGTTTCGATACACTGAGAAAAAATTACATAGTAAATGCAACAATACTGATTTTTAACGATAAAAAATAGTTCCCAAGGCTCTTCATTTCATTGTTACGAGAATGACAAAAAATCATATTTGCAACCATAATTATAGTTTAGCCAATTGAAGTTATTCTATCAGAAACTATCTATATAGACGTACCTCCTTTTTATACTACTAGCCTCCTACATCCTTATAATACTATCCCTTTTCTCAGTGTAGTGCGACATTCGAATTGGGATTGATAAATGTAAAAAAAAAAGAACCGAAAAAAGAGAGAAAAAAAATGTACTTTTCGATTCCCCTTAAGAACGAGTCACGTACGAGCACGCGCGCGTTGCCTCTGAATTTTTTTTTTTCGTGGCATGTGGCGAGATACCCAATGTGGGTACGTGAGTCCCAATTTTCGAAGCGATCGAACGCATCGATCACTCGCCGCGAGTGATGCTCTCAGGAGTTACCGGTTCGAAACAGGTGCATACACAGGTTTTCTCGGGGACCTCCTTCGGGGCGGCGGGGGAATCCCCCATCGATTCGCGCGCTCGTTGCGGAACACGTGACCGGGAATCATACAGTCGGTGCTTTTATTGCTCCGCAGCCAATAAATATATTACACAGTGAAAACTCAAGGAGACCTAGTGGAGAAAAGGGTAATGGGGGTCATCCTTGTTACACTTGATTCACAGGTCGAAATGGGACTTGTTTCAACTCGTCACGAACATTGCAATGAAGTATTTGACTATTGATTCACGTCTACTTTGATACGAACTTTGAAAGGGGTACTTTTAGTCTGTTTTTCATCTAAGAAATGCTAGACTTTGCTAAATGATTTCTATGATATGATTTCTAAAAGAATCTCTTGCAACTTCACTATAAAAAATGTTGTTGAAAATTCATAAATGTTTTATGCATATACAGTATTTGAAATTTCATTGACACGTATATAAGAATATATTAAAAACCATATTATTTGTATAATATTTGAATAATAACATAACTTTCGTTTACGGATATCTTAATTTTCAATGCCATCACCGGTAATTTGAAGATACAGGTATTGCATTTAAGATGAAATTATAAAAATTCAAATACAATGTACATGAATTCTAATTTCATATACCGAGGTTGTACGTTTCGTATAACTTTGTCTATTAAACGTGTTGTAAATTTCAGAACTTTTTTTACAGTGTTGAGATTCACGCGATAGTGCCTCCCAAATTTGACAGTATTTTAACACCTGTTTCCTCTATTAATTAGTGCGATTTGAACGATTCGAATGATTCGATTATCAAGACTTTTTTTGCGAATATCTGTAGGGGGTAATGGTGAGTAGTTTTATTATATTTCGAAATCATCTTGTGGCACGGTGTTCTTAGGGTGCTTGGGCCTCAAACACGAAATAAACGAATCTATCAATGTATCTATCTATCTGGGCCTACTCTCCTCTACGTTTTTATCAAAAGTGCATGCACTCTCAGTATAATTGGCTCCCGCGAGTCTTTGAACTCTTGCGGTACAACAGTGGAAAAATAAATGGAAATAAAAAAAGTGAAGAATAAGACGAGTTCACGCCTCGAAGGACCGCCTAATCGTTTGAGATCGTAAAAATGAAGAAAAAAAAAATTCCATGCAGAGGGGAAATGCCTCGTGGGCTTTTATATAAGAGTTCCACGATGAACTTCGGAAGCCGCGCGCAGTTATAGCCTAGTCGAGGCTGTGCATTGGGGAGGCTTCAAATGATATTCGGAATTGCATCGGTAATTAGACGGCAGTAAAATGCAGGTAAGTGGAAAGCCGTAAGAGCCTCGGATGAGACTGTAGAGCATCCTTTTTTTTCCTAAAGAAGTCTTTTATATTTCCTTACCGTTTGGATTTCAATCATCTTCTCTCATTGCCGCCAATGTAGAAAAAATTACTACCTCGAACGTTATTGATGAACGGTCACTTAAGGGAATACGTCACAGATCGCCGTTTCTTAATGGTGGGGGGCGGCGGGGGGCATGTTGCTAGCAATGGTTGAGGCCTAGGTATCTATTCATATACGGGTTCGAAGCCCCTTCAGCTCGATTTTATTTTTTTAATGCGTCCCTAATAATGTTGTAACGTTATTTTAGAAAAAAATGTCTAATACAGTAGGCTGGAAATATACATAAAAAAAAAAAGAATGTTGCTTTTCACGCGGCTCCATATGCAGCTCACACTGAGAAAAAGGATAGTATTTCCTACTATAACGAATCGTTCCCAGGAGGAACGTCTATATAGATAGTTTCTGATAGAATAAATTCAATTGGCTAAACTATAATTATGGTTGCAAATATGATTTTTTGTCATTCTCGTAACTATGAAATGAAGACGTTCCCATAGAGAACTATTTTTTATGGTAAAAAGTCAGTATTGTTGCTTTTACCATGGAATTTTTTGTCAGTGCATGTCAATTGACACAATTTTAAGCTCATGTATTTCGCAATCCATGTGGGGAACAAATTATTACAAATTCATATAAAAAAACGTTATTCTTTGCTTTATAATACTTTTGATTGTTAGTTCCAAAAGTAGAAAAGTCGTTTTGTGACGTATTCCCTTAAAGTAATCAAAGTTTCCTCTAACAATCGTTTTTTCTACTATCGACAACTTTCTTTGTCGAGTTAATAACGTCGAGTTTTTAATGTCGGATGCTTCATGATGAAACGCGAAAGAACTTTGTACACTTACGTACCGCTTAAAAATAAATTGCGCCAATGGTCGTGGACTTTTACCGCGAAACCCTATAGGGAAATAATAAAATCAATATGAATTCTCGGCGGTCTCGAGTTCTATCTGCATATCACAGTGTACAGGGTAATTTGCGCTTTGCAACAATCGATAGACATTCAGGGAGGGAATCTATTGCGGCTTCATGACGTCGACTCGCTTCATAATGGACCGTTGTGAAGCAGACGGCCCGTTTGGGTGGAGAAGACATTGAGGCGGCGCCACCATCCTATTATCGTCAAGTATTAATGTAACGGGTATTTATGCGAGATTGCTCAGAGTCATTTGTCTGTAACATCGACGGGCTGATACCAACAGGGCGAACAGGCGATACTTGTACACAGCCGATATGCCCTTATGACATTGAACCATTGATATGATTTGTATTACAGAAACGGCGGGTATGACTTTTTATAAACGTCTTCGCATTATTTTGCTTCCTCATAGAGGAAGCTTTTTGTTGTTGTTGTTATTATTATTATTATTATTATTATTATTATTATTATTATTATTATTATTATTATTATTATTATTATTATTATTATTATTATTATTATTATTATTATTATTATTATTATTATTATTATTATTATTATTATTATTATTATTATTATTATTATTATTATTATTATTATTATTATTATTAGTTAACGAACATTTTTCGTAAGTTTCTTTTTAACGTTTAAGGTAGTCCATGCAGCATGTCTGACGCCACCTAAGTTAGAGAGAGATATGAGAGAGATTACAAACACTTCTCGATGGAATAAATATCTGAAAAAAAACTGCCATACCGACGGTGCTGGAAAAATTGTTTTTGCATAATTATGATTCCAAAATGTTATTAACCAATTACTGAAAAATAAAAATTGTACAACAAATTACCCGGCAACCTATTTTTTTTGTTACGAAAATGATTTGTCAATTATTCTGAATACGTATGAATTTTTTCAGAATGTTATGTAATGTTTAAAAATTGCGATTTTAAACAAATTTTAACGTAGAGAAAATGATCTACTATTCTGTTATGTTCTATTCTGGTTTGCATATTTTGGACTGCGAAAAAAAATGTTCCATTTCTGGCTGTCCGTATGTCGATTGCTGTATTTTATCGATTATTCGGTTCCGCTCGATCCGGTTTTTCATGTTCTAGAATGTAAAAAAAAACGTAGAATAGAATAGTCGATAATAAGGACTAATAAAATGAAAAACGCTTTTCTTCTTGCATTTCCGAGGATGTAAAACACGTTTAGAAACCATAATTTGCCAGTCCAATTTTTGTTTCCTTCTTTCTATTGCAATACCTTCTCCTTAAATAACACGTACGCGATGAGAAAATAAAAATGAAGTTGATGTACATCAAGTTGACACAGTCAGGATATTTCAAAGAATCCACGGCGCCGAAACTGCGATTTTTCTTCTTCTTTTTTATGAATTACGAATAGAATGAGCAAGACCTCAAGAACGAGGATTTCCATCCCTCGTTCGTTGTACCTCGGCGGGCTCGAGGTTTTTCCGTCGTGCGTAGAGCAGCGACATAAGGTACGCCCAGGAACCCCTTTCCAACATCACGAATTCATGATCTCGAGGAGGACTCGCAAGCACGACACTCGCGCAGAACGACGACAGGTCGCGATGCTCCCGCACTTTTCCTCTTCGTTGAAATATTATCTTACACACCGTATTCAACGCTGCTTCCCGCTGTCCCCGCCGTTCTTTCACGAACCATAATTACACGCAGGGAGACGCAAGCTCTTTGTACCTGCTTATTTTTATTTACTGTAGGGCACAAACGCACGCGTACATTTTTCTTCGCTTTTCCCTTTTTTTCGTTGCTACAAAATTCACCCCTTTATTTTATCCAAAATACGGCGATGTATCTCGGCTAATGTCAACAATCATGGATAAATAAAAAATGGCCAACTTTACGCGAGGTAATATCCAGACGGGGAATTTCGTGCTGGATCTGCCAAAGACCTGCTTCGTACAAAATTTTACAGCGTTACATTGGAAGGGGACAAGACCCAGTCAGGCCTATTGTAACGCTCCAACATTCGCGTAAGGGCAACGGCCTTACGGTAGATACACAGGGTTTGGCTACCTTCGGTTAATCTGTGTCACCATGTTCAATAGAACGAAACTCTAAATATAATCAAATCCAAAAAATATTCGTTCTTATAAATTTGTTATGAATACTATTGGGGCAGTGCGAATATTCGAAATATAGAAAGATCGGCTTGTATTGAATACGAATAATTGTATGTGAATAATTCGAGGAATAGTCACCTTTTCATTCAAAAATTCCAAAAATTCCAAAAATTCCAAAAATTCCAAAAATTCCAAAAATTCCAAAAATTCCAAAAATTCCAAAAATTCCAAAAATTCCAAAAATTCCAAAAATTCCAAAAATTCCAAAAATTCCAAAAATTCCAAAAATTCCAAAAATTCCAAAAATTCCAAAAATTCCAAAAATTCCAAAAATTCCAAAAATTCCAAAAATTCCAGCTACTCGAATTGTAGTAAATGTCTTGTTACATTATCATTGTTTACCGATGTTTTGTTTGACTATTGATTAAACGAGAATAACATTATTGGAGACAGCATTATTGAAGAAAAAAAAATGTATTGAATTTCATGGCAACGTTGTACCGTGAGAATGAAACGGATCAGTTCGAGGCACATCGCTTCCGCCGCGCTGCTGCTGTGACTTTGCCGCTTGATAGCCGTGCGATCGCATCAATTAGTGACGCACGCGTCGATGATATTTTTTTATTGCTGCGGGAGATGTGTCCTCGAGCTCGAACGGCTACGAGTAAATCGAACAACCGACCACCGGTTATCCGTTCACACATGTTAACGAGCTAGAAAAAAAAATTGCATCGATTGCGTTGCATCGCTACAAAACGGCGATTATCGTAGCGGAGTTTCAGGAAGAAAAAAAAAAACCACGAAATCTTGAAAACAAGAAAAAGTAAAAAAAAAAATAAAAAAAAAATAAAAAAAATGCTCGGTCGATTTGATCACTGAAACGAGATATTAACGAGCCCCAAAGTGCTGTACGTGATTTAAGAAAAGTAAGGAAAGGAAGTTAAGGATGAAGAATTTATTGGCAAAGCTTTGCAAGCAGGCCATCCAGTCACCGTGTTACCGCGTTCCACGGTGGTCGTTTCCTCATTTTTCTCGTTCTCTCTCCATCCCGTAGCTTCAGTTACCGTGCACGCGCACACACATACTTGAACATGTCCCGTGGCCGCGTGCCTCTCGAGAACCGGCAAACTCGTTCAACCCGGGGCGGCACGCACCTGCCGCGCGAACTCTTCCCTCGAATCCGAGAATGCTCTATTTCGTTGCTGCAGATGCAACTAAGAGTGACCGTTACGATTTAAACGGGAATTCCTTAAAGTTCGAACCAAACGAAGCGGTTCTAGAGCCGGGCTGACGTTGGACCAACTATGACCGCCTGAGTGAGAAAGCCGACCCAACTCTGACCGCCAATGTAGATCCGACGACCAGTTAACGTGGGGTCGATACACATTGGCCCAACATTATCAAACAACGTTGGCCCAATGTTGGCCCAATGTTGGCCCAATGTTGGCCCAATGTTGGCCCAATGTTGGCCCAATGTTGGCTGTGTGATGAAATTCAAAGGTTCTGCGCGCTTTCACGTCAGAAATACGTACACTGAGAAATGGATTTAGTAAAAACTACCGATCATCTAAGAAAAATTACCATAACACCCCTTGGCTAAGTCTCCCATTAATTACCATTGAAAATCCCATTGATTGCCATTAACTATTCGTTAAAGGTAATTCGATTGGGTTTTGCCAATGGTTATAATTCCCACTTGTACTACCATTTAATATACCATTGAGCATGCCATTCAGCATTCAGCATTTTTATCCCGCTGTCATTCCCATTCGCGGAAAAATAGACTATATATAATTATCCACTTTTCTTCATTGTCTAAATATATAATAGTTTTAAAAAAAGCTGTAATGCAACCAAAATTTCTCCTATTACTCATAAATAATTTCGATCCATAAGCTCAGAGCTACTATCGTGGGTCCATTTATCTACAATTCATTATCGCTTATACCATTTAAGTGAAAGTTCCTACTCACCCATGTGATTCCCTAGTGTTTTTTAACTCGATTCTCGTTCATCGTGAATTATAAATAGTTAGAGGTGCCACTAAAGAACATAGCGCTAAAATTATTTTAAAACATTTTAGCGCTACGTTTCGAAAACCTTTTTGCGATATATTTCTGAAACATTTCAGTCTAAGATTTATGGACGGACAATTAAATATTTTCAAAATGTTTAAAAAATATTTTGTAATATTGGTGAAATATTTTCAATACATCAAAAATATATTTTCGAAAAATTTTAGAAATATTTCCGTGCTATGTGGGATCGATCGAATAATATTTTTAAACACAATTTACATATTGACCGTTTTACGCTAAAATGCTTTCTCATAGAAGAGGCTTTGTAAATAAGAAAAAATTAAGAGAGGAAGCAATCTGAAAATTCCCAATTTCTGGGTATTTTTTTTCGAGTCTCCAATCGACCGTCAGTCGTTATGCAAATATCGAGGACAGGTCAGCTAGTTTCATAGAACCTTTTACCCGGGATACTTCTCATGTAAATTTCAATGGAACGCCAACCAAATGAACGCAAACCCTCGAGAGCCAAGACAGTCTCAAGAAAAAAAAAATCGTTGAATCGGGTGTTTGCGGTCACGGATCTGTCCGGTGTTCGATACGAAGAGTTACATTTTGGTTTCTATCGCAGCTGAACGAAGCATCGACGGGAAAGTCCTTGAAAGAAAATTCTGTCACACCGCCTTCTCAACGGCCCACCGTCGTTTGTAATTTAAACGCTTGGCCATGTAGGAAAGGGCTGTTATTTGTTCGATGCACCAACGATACGATATGCGTCGCGTCAAGCGTATGCCATAAACTCTTTTTTGTATCCCACAGGATGTCAGGTGGTTAAAACCGCGATATACATATACATGTATATATGGGGCATTCCATACCAACTAGGGCTGTACAGTTGCGCCGTCTTGGCCGGCTATAAAAGCTTATCCGGCTAATGGCCATTATAGTTTGGCCAGCTAAGCCGTCTTGGCCGGCTAAGATGGTTTAGGTGGCCAAAAATTAGACCAGCCCCAGCCAGCTAAGATCGTTTGGCCGGCTAAAAATTAGCCGCAGTGTAGGTAGCTATTCATTTTGAAAAAAAAAATGTCGAGATTTCAATGAAAACGTGTTCAGAATGTTCCAAAATATCGAAAAATCACAATTAGAAAAAATAACCGGATGTATGTATGTGTGTGTATGAATCGGACGGGAAAGATTCAAACCGCTATAACTCGAGAACGCCTCGACCGATCATGCTGAAATTTCACACACAGTATGTTTGATGAATAGTTAATGTTTCTGCAAAATTTAATCCAAAAATATTCAGTTGTTTTTTTTTTTTTGTACGCCATTTTTTATTTCTTCGAAAATGTCTGTACGCACTAAAAATGCTTACACAGATGGAATATGATCACCCGATGAACCCATTAAAATTTTACGAAGATCGATCGAACCGTTTAAATTTCATGTCATTTTGAATTTTTTTAAATTTAATGCTATTTTCTTCGAGACGCATTTTTCCGTATTAAATATTCATCTATGAATTAAAAAGTGTCTGATTCGTGAACAGCGTGAAAACATACATGGAATTAGGGTCCCGGAGCGACAACGAACGAAGAAGTTTATCGGCCATTTTTATAGCCAAAATTGCAAAAATGAGGGATTTTAGGTATTTGTAAACAACGATTTTTTTGCTTTCCGATGGCATCGCGGAAAACCCCAGGTGCCTATCGTGATCTATAACAAGACATACATAAGACGATGGATATGACGGGGTTAAAAAAGCTAGATCTTTATCTACCTCTTTACCTCTTAAGGTATCACTTGGATTTCTTGAGTAAAAATCGAAAGTGCAAAAAAAAAAAAATCAGGAGCGCACACGTCCACGTATTTTTTTCGCGCCAAACCCAGATCCGACAAAGTGAAGCGTGAAGCGCCGAACCTGAATCGGCCAGCCATTTTGCATAAAACTAACAAGACGTTGGGGTTGAAAAAATTTGAAAATTGAAATTTTCATATCGCTTTCTCATAAAAGTTGGGAATTGAAATTGTCATATCGTTTTCTCATGATGTTCCTTTATTCGCGAAGCTTCCTCTATGAGGAAGCCAAAAATATGGACAATGCTTCTCCATAGAAGAAGCTTCGCGAATAAAGGAACATCATGAGAAAACTATATGAAAATGTCAATTTTCAACTTTTATGAGGAAGCGATATGAAAATTTCAATTTTTTAATTTTCTCGTAACCACATCGGGAGCGCAATTATTAGTATAATACAAATTTGAGGTTATATACTTTTGCTCTGATTATTACGTACTTCTAATTAAGCTCGGTCCATTTATTATAGAAATGAATAAATAAACATATCGTAAGTGAAATAATTCTTCTCGATTATCTTCATGCTCATAAATCTCAAAATCCATGTGCCGAAGAAATAGTTCAAAAACTGTAAAAGAAAGTCTCATTCATCATTTTACAGTACTTCCGATTCTTAATAACAAAAGTAGAAAATCGTTACCCGAGTAGAAATTTTCACGCGTTACATCGGGCCCTGATAAGGTCCTGATAAGGCCTTATCAGGACCCTATCAGGGCCCGATGTAATGCTCGAAAATTTCTACTCGGGTACGAGACCTTTGAGAGACAATAAAATTTTTGTTTTTATTGATAAAACAATATTGAAGTAGGCCTCAGTTTGTGACGCGCAAAGGTCGAAGACCTCCAAAAACGGTTGCGGGGTGTTTTAACCGAGAGCCCCGCGCATAAATTATTCGCTCCAATCCGCATGCAAAAATCCAAGCCCTCGGTATTAAAGATGCGGGAATAGCCGTTTGATGCCACGACTGGATAAGGTAGCACCTGTAGCTTTCGAGAGGGCGGTAACATCTTATGCGTCCTTATATTTACCCACGGCCACAGCCGCCGACACTCGACGGGCCGCGTAGTACGTCGTTTACGACCTTAACGCTCAAATTTGACCGAAAAATTCGCCGGTTTTTATCTCTCTTTGCCCGCAAGAATCAGGCTTCGGCTCTTGATTGGGTTCTCAAAAAAAAAAAAAAAAAACGGGCACTTAATGCTGAAATTTCTCAACCGAGAAAATCACGGAGAGAATAGAATAATGGCGATCACTTTTATGTAGAACAAAATGAGGCTAAAGCTGGTAGCGCTTCTAAAGTTTGTAATAAGGACATACATATATGAATCAATGCTGTAGTTAGTGAAAAGCTGAAGACAAGTCCCGTTTCGATGTCATTTGTGGATAAAGTTTTAACAAGAGCAACTCCGATTACCCAATGATCCGTAACTTAGCAAAGTATAGCGTTTTTAGATCAAAATAAGGCTAAAGCTGGTAGCGCTTCTAAAGTCTGTAATAAGGAGATACATACATGTATCAGTGCTGTAGTTAGTGAAAAGCTAAGGCAAGTCCCGTTTCGATGTCACTTGTGGATAAAGTTTACTTAAAGCTGGTAGCGCTTCTAAAGTCTGTAATAAGGAGATACATACGTGAATCAATGCTATAGTTAGTAAAAAGCTAAGACAAGTCCCATTTCGATGTCATTTGTGGATACAGTTTTAACAAGAGCAACACGATTACCCAATGATCACTGATACCCCGTTCTCCCCTACTCGATAAGTCTGACCAGGAAAAGTAGTTTTCCCGTAATTTCTCTCCCAACTATCGTCATTCTCGGCAAAGTTCTCACGGTGGAAGAAAAGAAAAATTGCGTGGCATAAATGTTTACAACGCAACAGAAGTGGAATAGCTTCGACGTGGGAGGCAATTTCAAGTTTCTCCTCTAGCAGAACACTTTTAACGTTAAACTAGTCGCAATACGCTCATTTTTATTTTATCTTTCCCGCCGGCAATTCAAAGTACATTTCGAAGTAGACAGTGAGAGAGCTCGTCAAAACTACCACGAATTTTGCACGAAGAACCGATCGATTGCAAGGATTACAGAATACCGAGAAACGACGAGGCGCAAGGGGTATTCTACGGGCTCGTTGTCGGTGCGTAATAAACGCGAACGGCGCGCGAAGCATTGATTTCCAATCGGTGCTTCCGCGAAGCCGCAAATTGCGTCCAACCTACTAGCGCACGAGCCTTTATGCACTCCCCACCCCTGCCTCGCTGCGATGACTACGTGCGTACATCGCAACGCTACGTGCGTGCGTCGCAACGAAACAATTTTCTGTCTCGCAAGGAAATGCACCGCTCGGTTCAATTTTGGAAAACAAATGCTCGTCGTTAATTCTGCTTTCTTACATAGGAAGCGTCATTTTCCTTGAAAATCAAAGAAAACAAAATACGTCTCGTGTAGTTTCGTGTCAGAAATTGTATTTTTTTTTCTCATGGAAGCTTTGTTTCCGTAAAAAAAAGATTTTCCGAGATTTTTGCGTCAGCGTACCGGCAATTTTTTACACTTTTCGGAATATTTGTATTGTACCTCCGACATGCGTTTTTTCATCGTATATCGCTCGAAGAATAAAATAACTTGGCTATTAAAAATTAATCGGAAAAAATACATTGGACATGGTCACAAAACGACGAATAACGAAAATTTGACTTGGCGAAGTGTTTTCCCCTTTATCGACACAGAATGCGCATAACTTCCTCCACGAGGAAGCGAAAATCGTTCAACAAACTCTCTCATAAAAGAAGCGACGCGCTAAAGGTAAACGATGAGGAAGCCATGTGCAAATTGCTTTGCACCTTTGTACTACAAGACTGTAAAGGGATTAATAGGTCGCTTGCTAATGTTTTGGCATCATTCACAAAGTTTCCTCCATGAGGAAGCCAAAAAATAACCGGCACACTTTCCATTTCCCAATTCCATCATTAATTTCCAACATTTCTTTTCTCCATTTTTTTTTTTTTTTTTTTTTTTTTTTTTTTTTCGTAAGAATTATCGAGCTGTCACGGCACGCGCGCGTTTCACCTGCCTTCTCCATACACCCGAGCGGAGTTTCATCATTTATTACCTTCATTACCTCGGCACCGGGGCACGCTAACCTACGCCGAGTGAGCCTGCCGAGGGTGAATTTTCTCGAGCGACTACCCTTCCTCTTTATTTTTTGCCTTTCCCCTTTGTGAATCGCAGGCCGACGGAATAGTAGGTTTTATCGTTAAAAAAAGAAGAAAAAATCTTAGAGGTGTGTAGTTAATTTTCAGTCCCTTTAAGGACGAGAGTGAGGTGTTTCCCACAGGCTCGAATTTCGATCCTAAAAAAATCTGTACACCTGCCCTCGGGAGGCGCAGGCTTCTCATACTCGTCCGAGCTGTTCTCTAACCAGTTTTAAATGTATCGTAAAATTTGTTCCGAAAGTGTTGTGGGACGCAGTTCCGCCGGGACGACGCTGATTTAGGGAGGCCGAAGAGATTGTAGGAGTCTAAACGTTACACCTGCTACGCCGAGACAGCCCGAACGGTAGCCTGTCCTTAAACAAATACCTTCAGACGTCTTGCAGATATATTATATATTATATATTATATATTATATATTATATATTATATATTATATATTATATATTATATATTATATATTATATATTATATATTATATATTATATATTATATATTATATATGCCAAAGTATGGGGATATGAAAACGCGCATGAAGCTCTGAAAAGGTTTGAGGAGCGGCTGGCTCTGGCAGATTTAGAAAAATACCAACAATCCTCAGTTTGCCAATTCTTCACCCCGCTCTCTATACGAAGATTACGGAAGCTTTTACCCTCTAAGGGGACCTTGCGAGAACGAAAATGCAAATTAGACTAGCCTCGTCGCACTCGCGCCGGTTTGTGATTAGCAATATGTCATACCAAATCGATACCACGCAATTATGCACTATCTGCAACCTCGATAAAGTTGAATCTGTGAAGTACATGCTTCTGCGTTGTACAAGTTACAACCCACTGCGCGAGTACTACCTTTTACCTCTTTTCACCCCTGATACGGTTGCAATAGATTACCTGATCTCTCTCCTACGTCGAAAGTGTATATAGGGTAAAAGTGGGGAATATGGCCCGGTCCATATATCATTGATTTACGTGTTAATCGAGGTGGGCCATATTCATCACTTTTACCCTACTTCTTCATGATAAACTGCCTCAAGATCAGATCCGCTATTCTGAACGATTAATTCTGATGCGTAGCTTTAAGTTAATTGTAAGAATATATTGTAACGACCGAATAAATGGATAACACGCATATTTGGTTTTGGGGCGGATATTATTAATAATGATCACGATTAAATATCTCGAGTACGAACTGTCACACGTTTGATCGTATAGACGTCGCAGTCCAGACTGTTTTACATGACGATCGATCTTATATCGATCGTAAGTTCGTTCGTCTATTGTCAATCCTAACTAATATCATGTGCCTTAACGAATAGTCAGCTACATATTCGTTACAATATGTTTGACCTAAGTCATACCATGTATTTCTCTGAATATCTCTGAAAAAATAACTGAGTCTCGGAAAATTTCTCTGCAATTTCTCTGTAACGTCCTCTGAATTTCTTTCAGTTTTCGCAGTTTTCAGAGAAAGTCAAAGATTTTTCGGAATCTAAATATTTATAACTCTCCTGAAAACCTCTGATTTTCCCTGACAACTTCTCTGAAAAACTGTGAACTTTGCTGATATTCTAAGCCTGTTTCTCTTCTATACTCAGAAACTATTTTCTAAAAAAGTCAAATTTTCGCTGAATTTATCATACAAAGTCTACATAAATTATTGTTTATTGTTCGTATGAATGCCAGAAAGAGCAGATCTTAGAGTGTACTCGTAAGTTCTCTGAAATTCTTTAAACCCACCTTACCTGAAGAAAACAGATTTTTTCAGAAAATAAATCGTGTTTTCTCTGAAAAAGTCTATTGTACATCCGAGTAACGGAATGAGTAGATCTTAGAGACGACTCTCTAAGTAAGTTCTCTGAAATTCTCAAAACACACATTATCCGAGAAAATCGCAGTTTTTTCAGAAAATAAATTGCATTTTGTCTGAATAAGTTTCTCCTTTGTCCGAGTAAAAGAATGAGTAAATCTTAGAGATAACTCGTATTTTCTCTTGACGTACTTTATTAGAAAAAATCAGAGGTATTCAAAATTTTTCGAAAAATCCTCTGAATTTCTCTCATATATTGTGACTGCTGGAGGTTGTGCGGAGAAAATGGCAGAGATATTTAACATATAGCAGAAAAAATCAGAGAAAAATCTCGGAAAATCGATGAAAATCACTGAAACGGTCCGTTTAGTTTTTTAGAAAAATTGTCAGAGAAATATTTTCACCAGGGTGCAAATTGGAATTACCCCTGCACTATGAATCTTACGATTCTGTATATGTGCATAATAAAGATATTATATATATATTAATGGTTATACATAAAAAAAAAAATATGCTAAAAAGCGTGAGTTGACGTTTTTCCATGACGTCCTCGTTTAATATTGTGTAGCTTTTATGAAAATATATGTTTCTGTAATTATTTGGCTCCCTAGTAGATGAAGCTTTGTCAGTTCAGGGAGTCCTTGCTAATGACTTTCTACACGTTTTTCCCATAAAAAAAAAAAAAAAATTCAAAGTGACTTAAAAAATCTGAAAAAATTCATGTTTCCGGGAGATTTGTTGAACAATTAAATTTTTTATCAATTTGTTAATAACATTTTGGAATTATTATTATGCAAAGGTAATCTTTTCGGTATCTTTAATGCGCTTGATTTTTTTCAGATTTTTATACCATCGAGAAGTGTTTACAATTCCCTCTCAATTCTCTGAAACTTATGCGAAATCAGCACCATTCGCAAGGACTACCTTAAAGAAAACAATTGCGTTTAGATTTTTTAATTTACAACAATTCCAACGTTCCAACGTGTATTACATAAGTACAATGGATCTTTTTTTTCTAAACGTGTTGTTTTTCACATTCTGAACACGTTCACATAAAAGTTTCACGCGAACAAAGCTTCCCCATTGAGCAAGCAGAAAAATACGACTGCGTTGCAGCCGCAAAGCAGTCTTCGTAAGTAACGATAAATCGTTAGCGAAGAAAAAAAAATTTGGATCGAGTTCGACGTATTTTTTTTTTGTATTTAATTTTTCTCATCTCGATTCCGTTGCATGCTCGAAAGATGTACATAACTCGGAAACGTTGATTACGGGACCAACGGGTCTCGCGGTGAATACTGGTCCGGTGTAACGGTGGCCAAGGCCGCTCTTTTTTTTTTTATTCAGAGTATTTTTCAGAGCATTATACCCGAAAAAAAATTCAAAGAAAAAAAATTGCAAAGGTGAAAAATATCGAGATGGTCGAATATGAGCGATCTCATTTTTTCGCGTGCAACCCCCCCCCCCCCCCCCCCCCTTTGCGGCCTACTCCGGCCGTAACATATTAAAGTATCGAGGCAATTCTCGATGATCAAAAATTGTACACGAAAAGTGGTACATAATTTTTACTTCCTGCATGCAACAGGAGCCAACGTTTCGCCTCGTCTCGCGTTTGTATGTAATATGTCATATGTATATGTGTGTGTATATAATATGTGAGTCTCGACATATCGTTGATCCGCATGCTCCAGTATATGAAACTACTTTGCGCTACTCTCATTAATTTGCTCTTTTCGTTCGTCAGAGCCGGCTATAATGAACTTTCTTTACTTTACAACATTAACATTGAGTAGCCGCTTACGCGACTCCCGCGTTGTTGTAACTGTCGTTTAAGGTAGTCCTTGCGAATGATGTTCACTTCGCATAAGTTTCAGAGAAATGAGAGAGAATTCCAAATACTTCTCTATGGTATTAAAATCTGAAAAAATCGAGCACATTAAAGGTGCTGAAAAGGTTAATTTTGCATAATAATAATTCCAAAATGTTATAAAAAAATTGATGAAAAATAAAATTGTTCGACAAATCTCCCGGACACGGAACTTTTTTTATATGAAAATGATTCGTTCATTTTTCTGAATACGTATGAATTTTTTCAGATTTTTAAATACACTTTGAATTTTTTTCCTTTTTTATGGGAAAAATGTGTAGAAAGTCACAAAATTCAAAGTGAATTCAAAAATCTGAAAAAATTCATACGTATTCAGAAAAATTAACGAATCATTATCATTTAATGAAAAAATTTAGGATTTCGGAAAATTTCTTGAACAATTATATTTTTCTTCAATTTGTTAATAACGTTAATTATTATTATGCAAAATTAATCTTTTCAGCACTTTTCATATGCTTGTTTTTTTTCAGATTTTTATACCATCCAGAAGTGTTTGCAATTCCCTCTCATTTCTCCGAAACTTATGCGAAGTGAGCACCATTCGCAAGGACTACCTTAATCGTGTAGTGCATCGTTCCACAAAATTTGGAAAAGAAGCACTTTTCTTCTCTTCTTTAAAAAAAAAAAAAAATGGTATGCAGTTATGGATATACATTTTTTTAAATGCCGTACGGAATCCCACGTCCGATATTCACTTGAATGTAGTCGAGAAAAAAAATTACTTTCATGCTAAATTAATTTATTTCAAAAAATGTTCTCTCATGGAAATCTTTGAAATAATGAGTATTGCGTGATACGCGCGAGATTCGGGTGACTGAATATACTTTGCTCCGTTGTAGCGCGTTCGATGCGAAAAAGTCGACACCGTTTTGAAAAACGACGTTTAGAAAAATTCCGATCACGTTTACATGAAAATCGATAAAGGACAAGAAAATAATTCATGACAACAAAACTTCCTCTATGAGAAAACAAAAAATAGCTGAAATTTCATTTAAAGTGCCTGGAAAGTTGTTAATCAAACTCGTCTAGAAGAGAGCGGGGCAATCTGAATACATGGGGTAAAATGGATCAGTACCAAAATATAATGAAATTATGAAACCGTCAATTTTTAAACATAATCATGCTCGTATGATGTTTTATTCTTGCAGGAACCGCCCGGCTGAAGCGGTTTATTTTGTCCAGTATCATTTTTCCTTCATGTTTAAAGAATTCATATTTAATCGACAAAATTATTAAAATCACAGTCCGTAAGTAGTCAATTTTTTACATAATTCAAATTAATTGATTTCGCCCTACGACTACAGGAAAGTCCATTTTGCCCCATATTTTTTTTTTCAAAATTGATTTCATTTTGATTCATTTTTATTGTTGAAAAACGTTAAAATCTATTGTGTAAATTGACAAAACTCCCTGCCGCACTTGGCAGGTCCATCGTCCCCCCCCCCCCCCCCCACCCCCCTCTTTCTATTTTTTTCTTTTTCAACGCCGCATCGACTATAATGAATTTACCCTACGATTACTGGAAAATCCATTTTGCCCCATAATTTTCTTTTAGTTTCATTTTTATTCATTTTTATTCTTGAAAGAAGTCACAGTATGTTGTGTAAATTGACAAAACTCCCTGCGTTAGTTTGCTGGTCCATCGTGCCCCCTCCTTTTCTATTTCCTTCTTTTCCACCGCCGCATCGCCTATAATGAATTTACCCCGCATTCCCGAAAACTTTCGTAAATATGACAGGTCTCTCTCAGCGAAGACTTTTGTGATACACATTCAACCATGGTCGAGGAAGAAACTCTCTTGAAAGAGCGAGAACTTTGACGGGTTGAGAAGAAAGGAAACTCGAGTCTAATCCCTCGATCCCGCTTTGAAGGGACGTCGGATTTATAGGGCGCGACCTGACTCCGTCGAGGGCTTTCATTCTCACCCTTGTAACTCGGATACATACAAACGAATTTGTAAAAAAAAAATCTTAAAGCCGGCGAACGCAGGGGGACAGTTCGGAGAGAGTCGAAACTTAGATCTTAGGCAAACAGGTTGTCGAAAAGCCGAATACACCTGCTCCACTCTGATAATTCAAAGGATATCGATCTGGCACAAAAATGGATTTCTTAATTATCCATAGTCAATTTATTAGTTGTAGATTCCGGTGATAATTAATGCATAGTTTAACTGTCTAAAAAGTATGAGCAAATATGAGAGGGTGGCGGGGTGGTGGGGTAAAATGGAACAGCTGAGCGATTATGGGAGTTGCATCGACGCCGATCGATGAAACTCCAAGAATCGCTCCAGAATTTACATCTGTCAATTTTCACTACGATTGCAGAAAAGTCGGTTGTAACCCGTGTTTAAAATTTTTTTTAATTTTTACATCCATTTATGATATAAAAAAGTTGAAAATTGAAATTTTCATATCGCTTCCTCATAAAGTTGAAAATTGAAATGTTTATATCGCTTTCTCATCAAAGTTAGAAGTTGAAATTTTCATATCGCTTTCTCAAAAGGTTCCTTTATTCGCGAAGCTTCTTTTATGAGGAAGCATTGTCTGTATTTTTGGCTTCCTCATAGAGGAATACATCCGGACATTTTTTCTAAATGTGATTTTTCGACGTTTCGGAACATTCTGAACATGTTTTCATTAAAATCTCGATTTTTTTTTTTTTTTTTTACCAAAACAAAGCTTCCTCTATGAGGAAGCAAAAATTGAATTCGTGTGCAGTTTTAGGACTGTAGCCCAAAATTTACACAAGCTACCATAGAGAATTTAAAAAAAAATTGAAAATGGCGTAAAATTAAAAATCGGGCTTCAATCCTCATGAAAATTGCACTGAACGAAGCAACGCGACCACTTTACCAGTCTAACAAATTTGAACTCGCTGGCTCAAACCGTTTTCGAGTTATAGCCGCTTTACACGATCGCACAGTAAGAAATAATTAAATCGGCAAAAAAAAATGTAAAATCGGCAAGTTCTGTAAAAATAATTGTATCAAATGAGTGACAAACTTATTTGTTCAGGCTTGAATATAGAAACCTGAACCGAATACTTGTCCTTTTATTTTACGTGTTACTACACTGAGAAAAAAAATTGGTTGGATTAACCGAAAGTCGCGGTGACATACGTTCGAAGCTGTTATTTGTTTGGTACAAATAAAGCATTGTTTTGTTCAACGATTATTCGCTTCAATTTACTCAAAATTTGTCGATTGAAACAAACATTTTTGTTGTGCCAACCAATTACACCTTTGAACGTATGTCACCGCGCATTTGCTTAATCCAACCATTTCTTTTTCTCAGTGTAAAAATTTTAGTTACCGATAGCGATGGGTGCGCGATTGGTGTGTGGCTCTGGCGGTCCCCAAAGTCAAGCAGTACCGCTCGCGGTCAGTACTTGGATGGGCGCATCGAATCGTGGAGCGGGAGGCAATTTTCTCGAAGATTGGTGATTACCGTGTAGGAACGCCAATCTCTGGGGAAAGAGCCGTCTGTGTATGGCCAGGTTTTCCGCAGTTTCCCTGTGCCCTTGTGCGAACGCGAGACAGTAAGGGGGTAAGTCGACTGCGGACGCAATCCGGGGGGAGGTTGGGTGTGTAAAAGGGGAAGGACCCCGTACAGGTGGAAGACATAAAAAAAATTTAAAAAAACCATTTTAGTTTGTACTTTTGTTTGCAAATCTAGAAGCCGGATGATGCAATTAGAAAATTAGCAAATAAAAAATTCTAGACATTTGTGGACAATAAGTTTTAAGAAGTACAAACTTATTTTACTGTGCAAGTGTGTCGCACACACACACATACATCTGGACGCCAGCTAAAAATCGCATTTTTCAACGTTTTAGACTATTTTAAGTACTCTGACACTAAAACCTCGTATATATGTTTAAAAAAAATGAAAACGCAGCGAAGAGTGGGGCGAAATGGTACAGTGGGGCAAAACGGGACAGTGAGGGCAAAACTCAATTTTCCAATTATTTTTAAATGCCCCATTTTGTCCCAACGATACATTAGGATGTGAACCCCGTTTTGCCCCACGGACGACCATTGCTACCATCCAAAGGTTATTGGAAAATTGCGTTTTGTGTAATAATCCCGGTTTGCCCCGCTGTGCCATTTTGGCCCACTCTCCTCTAGTGTCCCGCTTCCTCTACGAGGAAGCAAAAGCACTAATTTTTGCAATATTCACTACAAAGACTTTTTGCCACTAATCACGAATCTGCCACTTACTTAATTTTTAACTCAATATTTGATACGCAAACTCGCGTCCGAAAGAAAGTAACATTTTTTCGTAAAATTCAAAAAAAATTCAAAATCTTCTAAAATTTAAACGTTTCGATCGATTCTCGCCAAATGAAATAGGCAACATCGGTCGATAATTGTCCCGTTGTGTACAATTTTTCATCCAGATAGCTCAAAAATTGTACGTGTGTACGCAGACTTTATTAGCAAACTTCAAAAACTATTCAAAAACGCGTAAAATTTTTATGACCGAAAGCATTTTGGTACGAATTTAACGAAACGTTGGTGATTGACTCAGTTGTCCTTATTTTTTCCACTCTCGCCCCTGAATGAATGCACAATTAAAGTATTTGTTAAAAAGTGAAAAATATATTGAAAAAAAAAGTGAGAGGCTTTTGGAGTCTTCGGACTCGAGGAAGAAAGTCACTGAATTGTAAGGAAATATATGAAGAACCGACATTTCGGTCTGGAGCTGAAGAGACACAAATTTTCACCCTCAACACGGGGGGGACTGCGGTGAAAAGTTAAACAGGCTGAGCTTCGTAAAATATTATGACAGGCGTGGACACCTCGTCCATTGTCCACAGCACATCTCTCGCCCATTCCCGTAGAAATGGTATATTATTATCATTGTTATCTTATGAATAGAATTTATTAGATCTCGCACTTGAGAGAGGAAGGAAGAGAAAACCCGAACTGTGAATTAAAATATTTGATCGGATCACTTGTTGCCTCTGAGATCTTCGAATTCCTTTTTTACGGATGAATATTTTACACTTTTCTTCACTGTTCGTTTGAGGTGAGGCTAAAGATCAACAAAACCTCAAAATAATTTGAAACCATTTTTTCTCCGAAACGGTTTTATAAAATAAAAGACTAATTGCGGAGCGCACTGCGTGGTTGAATAGCGCAGAATTTTACAGAATCGTTTCGGGGAAAAAATGCATTCAACATTTTAGCTCTGTCTCTCTCGCACTTACACGTCTTTGGCCTCCCCTTAAGGTAGTCCTTGCGAATGGTGTTCACTTCGCATAAGTTTCGGTGAACTGAGAGGGGATTGCAAACACTTCGTGATGATATAAAAATCTGAAAAAAATCAAGCACATTAAAGACACTGAAAATATTAATTTTGCATAATAATAATTCCAAAATGTTATTAACAAATTGATGAAAAATAAAATTGTTCGACAACTTTTTTTTTTATGAAAATGATTCGTTCATTTTTCTGAGCACGTATGCATTTTTTCAGATTCTTAAATACACTTTGAATTTTTTTTCTTTTTATATGGGAAAAATGTGTAGAAAGTCACAAAATTCAAAGGGAATTCATTTCGTTTACACCCAAGGTAGACGATAAATTTCGTCGTCAAGGAATCCGGAAATGGAACACGCTTTAGAGCACACATGGATCTCCCCGCAAACGAGGGATCTCGCGGCTCGCGGACGCCTCTCTTACTACTCATTACATGTCTAACCATATTATTCAAAAAAACTTTTGTTTTGTTATTTATTTATTCGTAGCCCCCCGACGGTACGAAGGACCTGTGGTTAAGGTAATTCAGTCCCTACGGAGGTTGTTTATGACTTTATTAAACGTTATCTCATCGGCTCCACACGGCTCCGTATTCGGCGGCATAAAAAAAAGTCTGATCCTTAAAAAAGATTTCACTCGACGATATATATCAGCCATTACCATTTATCGACTATAATCTCATGGTATTATTAAAATTAGGGGTGTGCGTATACAACATGAGTCAAATTGAATAAAATGTCACTATTCCATTTGAATAATTCAAATAATTTAAATAATTTCAATAACAAATCGAACTTTTACTTCGCTGGATATTTGGATAAATCGAATGTTTCGAACATTTCATTTTTATCTTGGATAAATTTTATCTTGAATAAATTTTTCTTGAATAAAATTATTTGCATTCAATTTGGATCGCCTTATTCGAATAATCGCCTACTCTTACTTAAAATTCGTCAAACGAAACTCAATATTTTTGAATTACGAATTTTTTTTCACAATGTTCTTAATAATTTTTTACGCCTCGAGATCCCTTACGTCAGATCTGTCTTTGCTCGAAGCAAGTTTATTTTATTTTCAGAATTTATAGGAGGTCCGATAAAAATCTCACGTGAGCTCGAGAGACAGAGTAGCTTCCTCCCCCGCATGAAATGCAAGTGTAAGATAGACCGAGTACGAAATGGCAAACATTGCTATGTATACACGTTAAAAAAAAAAAAAGTTACCACACGTGAATGTCTATCGTTCGGGGTCGGTGATGACACACACGCGCACTTACCGAGTGTAAACAGTGCCCGGCTTAGCTGGTTCTTGATTGCGAATCAGCGGCAGTCTCGAAGCGTATTATGAACTCTATTGTTTGCACTTTGGGCCCGAAGCACGACTATGCGAGATCCGGCTGAGGGATAAGGACGGTTCGTGTCCGCGAAGCTCGAACCAGCGAATCCGCGTGAATCCACGGGGAATCGGAAATGTACGAGTTTTAAGGTAGCTAGGTCGCTTCGGGTTCATTTCGCACAAATTCGAGAAAAATAAGAGAAAATTGCAAGTACTTCTCGATGGTATAAAAATCTAAAAAAATGCATGCATATTAAAGGTACTGAAAATATTCATTTTGCATAATAATAATTCCAAAATGTTATTAACAAATTAATAAAAAAATTAATTGTTTAACAAATTATCCGGCAAAACAACTTTTTTTAAAATGAAAATTATTCATTCATTCGTCTGAATACGTATGAATTTTCTTAGATTTTTCAATTAGTTTTGATTTTGGTGCTTTTTCACACATTTTTTCTATATAATAATAATAATAATAATAATAATAATAATAATAATAATAATAATAATAATAATAATAATAATAATAATAATAATAATAATAATAATAATAATAATAATAATAATAATAATAATAATAATTCACAATCTGAAAGAACTAACGAAGATTCCAAGCATAAAAAAAAGAAAAAAAAAATCCTCATCAGTATTCGATGTAAGCTATTCGTATCGGGGTATCGTTGCGCGAGGAAATTATAGCACGATATAATAGTACGCTGTGGTACGGGGTGACTCGATAAATAATCTGAATATCGCACGTATCAATTTTGCCTGCTTTATTTTTTTATTTTTCGCAGCGCGTAATGCATTATGGTCCTGTCGAAGAAAGGAGATTATGTTGTGACGTGGGTTTCGCTGGCACGAGCGAACCCCGGAGCCATAATACCATACGAGGAGATGCCCCCTTAAGGAATAGCTTCCGCGTCCCCGAGGCGAACTCTTTAATTGCTAGCTAATTGCAAAGCTCTCGTCGCCGAGTCGTCGCGGCAATTAATGCCGTCCCGGCGTTGCGGGTTCGTGCACTGGCGACCGAAGAAAAAAATATCGATGGGTGCGTCGATCCGATCGACAGGTTAATTGCCATCGGCGAAGATACTCTCATCGCTCGGGCGACACGCGCTTCTCCCGGCCCCATTTATCTGACGATCTACGCTGCAAGTATTACAGTAATTTATTTATTTATTTATTCTTATTTTTTGCCCCGCTCGTCACGAATCTCCAGGTTACTTTGCTCCCAAAACGAAGGTGACACGAGCACGTATGTGGCGGCCATTTTGGCTTTTCCTCACCAATTAATCAATTTTCGCCGGATCAAAGTTCCTACTGTGTCAATCAACGCTGGACATTAAGGAGGATCGACTATCATACGAAATCCAACTTAAGGGGCTGCTGGACCTTCCAGTTTTACCGACGAAAATAGGCGATTTCTTAGTTTTCACTATTCGTCGTTACTATGCGACCAACATGGCCGCTGAAATGTCTACAGCATCCGTTCTGTTGGATATAAAAAATGCTAGATCTCGCATACGTCAAAAGAGCGTGCATGCCATTTCTGTGAAGTTCTCCGAATACTCCGAAACCGTCGGAAAGTTGCTCACTCAAAAGATAATCACGCATCGTGTAAACTGCGATCACTTAGTCTATCAACTTGCGACGGGCGATCAGAGCCGCTGACAACGGCATTAATGTTTTTTTTTTGTCCCCTATATTCTTTTTTAGGCCTTAGCGTCTGTGTGCCATCTAGCCAGTACTCTCGTATTAAATTTTGTCGACTTTCAATCACTTTTAAAGTTCACGGCCGCAGCCGCTGTTGCCCCCCATACTGTATCGCATTTGCACAAGGGCGCAGGGAAACTGCGGAAAACCTGCGCCGATACAGCCGGTCATTCCAACTGAGGCTTGATGTTTGTATTCGATACTTCGAGTCCGACCACCAATCTTAAGAATTCGATCTCCCGCTCAACAGTTCCAATGCGCCAGTTACTGCACGGCTAGCCGGTCACCCATCCAAGTACTGACCGCGAACGATTCAGCTTCACTCTGGGGACCACCGAAGCCGCACACCAACCGCGCATCCACCGCTGTCGGTACGGCATTAATGTAGTGTAGGGCACGATACAGAGCCACCTGTGCGTCAATCGTCACACTACGTTCCCTAGGATGTCAAGCGACCATCGAAAGACCCTAAAAAACGACTGGTCGTTCTGTGGAACTTTTAGTCCGGAATAACGACTGAAATAAAGACGAATTGTTAGGTTGAGAATGGGTCGTTTTTTCGTCAATGACCACAAATACGACCGATGTATGAATTACTGAAAAAGTTCTAGATTGGGTCGTCTCGTCGGCGTTAATCAGAAAGTAACCGGAAAGCCGACCATGTTGAGAGGTTCGGGTTGAGAGGTATGGGTCGTTCTTCGGGTCTTTTATGAAAAACGACTTATCTGAATCCTCGTCAACAGTTCCCTTGCAAGTAGTTTTTCATAAACGACCTAAAGAACGGCCCAAAGAAAAACTCTCAACATGGTCGTCTTTCCGGTTACTTACTGATCAACGCCGGCGAAACGACCCAACCTAGAGCTTTTTCAGTAATTCATACATCGGTCGTTTTTTTGGTCATTTTGCGGTCATTGATGGAAAAACGACCCATCCTCAACCGAACAATTGGTGTTTTTTCGGTCGTTATTCCGGACGCAAAGTGTCACAGAACGACCAGTCGTTTTTTGGGTCTTTTGATAGTCGTTAAAGACGGTCGCTTGATTTGCGAGGGTCCATACACATTTGCAAACTATAATATTTGGTTTTCTTAATTCGTTGCAAGTTTTCAATCAAAATTCGACAGCACACCGAAGCGTTTATGTCAATATCATAATCCTGCATGATTTGACGCATATGGGTAGAGATCAACAATGCCAAGTCGGAACTGAAAAAATTGTCTAGTTCCGTCGGTAAAACAGGTAAAGCAAGTTAAAAGAGGAAAAAAATAGGTCCAGCATCCCCTTAACTGGGAGCAGCAAAAATTGATGCGGCAACACTTGACTCCATAACCGATGGAAAAATATATACATACATACATATATATATTTTTCTGCAGAAAAATCGAAAGCGTTCTCGATCGCACCGAATCGGCTGAATTCAATTTTTCATCACACCTACGGAATCAATAAACGAGATGGAAAGATCACGTGGTTTTGCAATCTTAAGTGGTGCCCAAAAAAAGCCGCAACATCGCCAGAAGCTTATTTCCAACAAGATGATGATCGTGTTTCCCGATATCCCCCCTCCCCCCGCTTAACATCCGCTATCTCGTTAAACGGGAGTATTGTTATTATCGTCATTACTGCATTACTGCGGCGGCGAAAGAAGAAGAACAAAATGAAAAAAAACGAAGATATCCGTGGTATATTTTTCGCAGGACGTAAGGCGTTCAAAACTCTTCCTCTGTGATTTGGCGGGGAGCTGATCAGAGTCGATGATAAAAAAAAATGCGTAGAAAGGGGGGGGGGGGGGCTCTTCGCTTCCGGCCTGCGGGACTTTATTAAACTGGTCGAGCTTAAAACGATCGAAACGCGTCTGAGAACCGCTAATAGACACTTAGACGAGGCCCACTTTGCGGGGCCCTACCGGACGACCGGTCGAACGGAGTTCGCCGACCGCTGCTCGAATCTTCTTTCGTTTTAGTTTTTTTTTTTTTTTTTTCTTCATCATCCTTGTTCCATCCTGGACTCTGTCCCACTCCCAGATGCTGCTTCATTTAACCACCTTTCTTAAGACTTTTTTTTTCTTCGCAATGGTTTTTTTCTTTTTCGGCCCGGCGGTGGAAGAGATCGGATTTGTCAGATACCCGAAGGGAGCAAAGCGAGTTTAAGTGAGGGCGCGTTTCGGGGGCCCCTGGTAGCAGCTGTTTTCGGGTGCGATGACACTTCGAAAGCCTGCGGACTCTCTACGCTACTACGGGCTAACCGTAGTTCGGGTGAACCTTGCAAAAACCGCAGAGACGTCTTCTTCTAATTCAACTCTATACATCACTTTCCCTATTATTATTATTTTTTGTTCATTACCGAACGGGGCACATGTTCGTCTGTATTTACGAGCCTGACCGCGGCAGGGTTGTTTCGCATTGCGAACTTTGAAATTCCCTGACTCTTTCAGGTTTCTCAGACATATTTCGCAAACATCGCTGGTATCACGCGGAGACACTCACAGACACTTTTACAAAACTCGGAGGCGTGTCTGAGCGTCTATGAGCGTCTATGAGCGTCTATGAGCGTTTATGAGCGTTTATGAGCGTCTATTAGCGTCTATTAGCGTCTATGAGGGTCTATGGGCGGCTTTGGGCGTCCTACGAGCGTATATGTGTGACTACGAGCGTATATGAGCGTATATAAGCGTATATGAGCGTATATGAGCGTATATGAGCGTATATGAGCGTATATGAGCGTATATGAGCGTATATGAGCGTATATGAGCGTATATGAGCGTATATGAGCGTATATGAGCGTATATGAGCGTATATGAGCGTATATGAGCGGCTGTTAGGGTCTATCAGTTTTTATGAGTTTTGTGAGAGTGTCTAGTGGCATTGAACTTCATTATCATGAAGATGGTAAAAACATCTCTAAGATGTAAAGACCCGAGAGTAAAATATGTACGACCCTTATCATAAACTCGAAAATTAAATGACATCCGCAACTGGTTTTTAACGTATCTTGAACGTATTTTTTTCCCGACTGCGCTAAAATAACCACATTCCTTGCGTGCAATACGGGCAGAAAATAGCCTATTATTGACTAATGATCATTATTAACATGTGCGCATGCGCGGTACAATTTCATTACTCCCCAGGGAGTAATAGGGCTCATTACTCCCGCTGGAAGCTCTATTACTCCCGGGGTAGTAATGGTCATTGGCGAAGATGACGATTATTTTAACGAAATCGGAAAAAAACATCGTATGCCACAAGGGAGGAAGTGCATTTTCACCTCGTGTGAATTTCTGCCCTCGCTTTGTTCGGGCATCAAACTCCACACTCGGTGAAGAAACGCACTTTCCTCCCTTGTGGCATATATACTATTAACGTATTTCGATGACAATAATAACGCTTACGCTGGGTGTGGGGAGGAGGGGCGAGGGGGATTGGTCAACATTTTTGTGAAAATTAAATTTTCAGTAATGAATCATTCTTGTAAAATGACAATCAAGTCAACTCTGGGCGAATAATTCAATGAATTACAAAATGCCCCAATTTTTGCTTCCCCATAGAGGGAGCTTTATTATGGTGAAAAAAAAAAATGTCGAGATTTTGCCCGATCATTCTATGACGGTACGAATTGCCGCACCGTAAAAAATATTATTAAATTTACAACACTTTTAATATATAAAGTTGTATGAAACGTACAACCTTGGTATATGAAATTAAAATTCATATAGATTATGTTTAAATTTTTATAATTTAATCTTAAATGCAATACCTGTATCTTAAAATTACTGGTGATGGCATTGAAAATTAAGACATCCGCAAATCAAAATGTTATATATTATTATTACAAATAATATTGTTTTTAATATACCGGTAACGCAATATTCTTACATGCGTGGCAATAAAATTTCATATACTGTATATGTATAAAACTTCATATAAATTTATGATTTTTCAAAACAAAACAAAAATCTACAATTCCAAGTTCTATGCGACCCGTTATAAGGTTGATTGAATTTTGTACGAAACATTGTCGAGGGACAATTCACCGGGGTTCGTTAGATATATCGCTCGAAATAGGCTAATTCGAACCTAAATAATTCAACATTGTAACTTGATTAATTATTCGCCACGAAGAAGAGGGCTGCTTTTTTTTAACACACAAGCCTCGTTGGGTAGTTTGTCGACAATTTCTGTTTAAACAGATCGAAGATATTCGTACTCGGGGACGTCGTCGGGTTTGTTCGAGGTAAGCCATAAACAAGGAAGCTCTCCCCCCTGTCGTACGTTAGACGTACTATTCACGTCGAGACCGAGCGGTACGACGGTACCGAATAAATATCAAGATTTCATCTGTTCATGCGCGACACATTTTTTTCATTACGACGATAAATAAACTCGACGACAGTTTAACGTCTTTTTCATATGTACGTCTTTGGCAAAGAAAATTATTATTATTATTATTATTATTATTATTATTATTACTATTATTATTATTATTATTATTATTATTATTATTATTATTATTATTATTATTAAATACGGTCCCCTCGAGCTGGTCGCATGAACCCTTAAGAGCTTGTTCGCGTTGATCGACTGTTTTATTTTAATTAAAGAAGGAGGGGGGGCGAAATGAATTCGTACATTGATTCAGAATGTTTCAATATTTCCGGGGCGCTTACACACACAAATCCAGACATTTTTTTATGTAATTTTTTCCAGTAGCTTCGAATATTTTTTTGTGAAAAAAAAAATGCATAAAAAAACGTCATTGCAAAAAATGTATGAATTTGTCGAGACTTTAATTCCAGTAACGAAAATGGAATGATTTTTTTTTTCTTTCTTTTATTAATTGACCCCCGAACGAGCCCTTTTCCCCTCGGGTAGGATTATCGTCGGGCACTTTATTTACTCGGAGTGTCGTGTTGCCCGCTCGTATAGGAGCCCGCCGGGCCACTTATCTTTACAGCTTTATAGTATACACACGGAGAGTCGAGCGGCGTTATGGCCGTTGTATGCGCGACGAACGTCCGCCGTTTGTATCAGAACATACCGAGTGCAAACGAGTCTGTTGGTGTGTACATATATAGTCGGTAAAACAGAAGCAACCAGAATTGATGGCTATCTCTCTGTCGGCTGTGCCGAACGCGAGGTTACACCGAAGCACCGCGATCCTCCGATGACCCAATTGGCTCTTCTACGGAGAAACATCATTGCGCCGCAGCAACGACTTTTTGTCACTTGTTTCATGAAGAAAAAACATAAATAAACAACAATTTCAGAATGTTAATAAAATGGGGAAAATCGAGATTTGGAATAGCGTTAAGTTATCTGTCTGTGACATACTTGACAAAATTAAAAGGGCTTGAGCTATCGAGCTGAAATTTGAAACGCAAGAAAAACGTAGTTTTTTAATACAATTCCGATCTGGTTGTCCTTGTAATTCCGGTCTGGTTGTCCTGAAGTAAAATTTTTAAGATTTAATATGGTGGATTGAAATTCAAAAAAAATATTCGAACTCCAACAGAAATGTGTATGTTACGTATGATCTTTGAGGTTGCGGAACCCGGAATCAATGTTTCATTTTTTAAACTCAAAATGACGAATCCAGTATGGCGGACCGGAATTCGACAAAGCATCATTGCGGCGCAGCAACGACTTTTTGTCACTTGTTTCATGAAGGAAAAACAACAAAATTCAGAATGTTACAAAATGGGAATAATCGAGATTTGGAATAGCGTTAAGTTTTCTGTGTGCGACATACCTGACAAAATGAAAAGGGCTTCACTGGAAAAAAAAAAGATGAAAATTGAAATTTTTATATATCCATGGCGTCCAGCGGTCCTTGAAGTCCTTGGGGTCCTGGAACTGTCCTTGAATTTTGCCGGACCTTGAAAAAGTCCTGGAATGTCCTTGAACTTCACCTAATGTCCTTGAATTGTTTATTTCCCCGAAAATTTGAGTTTGTTTAAAATCAACTGCCACGTATTTCGACGCATTTTTTCCCGCTGAACACGAATCCGCTGATCTCTTTGGGGCTAAAGTTCAGTGAGTTATGCACGGAAAATCGTATTTTTCGGATATAAATGGAAAATATTGAGTTGAGAGTAAAATAATTGTTACCTTCGTCATCAGCGGGAAGAAATACATCGAATTATAGCCTTGAAAAAAAAAAATCGATTGAACAACGATTTTTCACTTTTTTAGTCATTTTGGAAAAGTTTCGTTTTTCGTGATTTTCAAAAGTCGATATTTCGGCTCTTAATGGAGCTAGGAAAAATCCTTGGGTGCCCATCGTGTTCTACCGGAAAAAATACCCAAGATAGGGTCTTGTGCGAAGTTTTAAAATCGTTTTATCGTGTCGTTCGAGGACGTTGAAAAACGTGAAAAATGAATTGGAAAGAGGTAGCCTTGGAATTTTTGATGAAATATTTATTGTTGGTATCAAATGTTTTTTCCGTTTATAAAATTAACTGCGACGTATTCCGACGTATTTTTGTGCGCTGGACATGAATCTGCTGGCCTTTTTGTGCGTAAGTGCACTGGGACATTTGTGCCTTCGATTTTATGCACTGAAGACAGTTTGCTCTAATGTGAAATCGCATTTTTGGGATTAAAATTTAAAATATTGAGTTTGGAGGAAAATGAACGTCATATTCGTGATCAAGGGGCCTCGTTAAAATGTTTTTTTGTAAATCATGCATGAAAAGTGCTGCTTTATGTGCGGGCCGGGTGCGTCATAAAGTGGTGTTTTTCAAGAAGGCGTTACATAAATACTGGAAGCGTTGCATAAATACTCGAAGCGTGTCGTAATGAGTATTTTCGACACGCTTCGAGTATTTATGCAACGCATAAGCGTATCGTAAATACTGTGCGCATGCGCACAGTATTTACGTGCGCATGCACAAGCCGTCTATTTGTCCTTTATTGTCCCACCCGGCCAGCAACATAACCTGGCACCTTTCATGCACTCGTCACAAAAAGTAGTATGCGATACTTGTACGTAAAAACGGACTCCCGACGGCGGTTGTGAAGTAGCCGCACTCGCCTTCTCTCGCGCTACAACAGCACTCGGCTTCGCCTCGTGCCGTTGTAGCGCTCGATCCGGCTTGTGCAGCCACTTCCCAACCTTCGCCGAAAGTCTGCTTTTGAGCACTAGTATCACAAAGTACTATTTCACGCACACTTCCTAATGTACAATATATGCATATCTATCTATCTATCTATACGTCCCAAAAACGAACAGCGTGATTTTCATGAATTTATTAGGAAATAGTTATTTGTATGGCAAGGGCGTAGAAAGGGAGCCTATGGCATTCACATAATTTTTCTTAAAAAATTCACGAAAATCACGCTTTCCGTTCCCGTGAAGTGTACGTAGAAAGGCACTTTTCCGCTCTAGTGCGGGAAAAAAACCATATTGCGTTTGTACGCATGCGCAGTATTTTTCCGGCACGCGATGCAAAAAAGTGGCTTTCTGCGCACACTTCACAGGAACGGAAAGCGGGATTTTACGTGCATGTGTTAGGAAAAATTATGTGAATAGCATGGGTGTAGAAAAGGGAGTTCTGACGCGTGTGAATGCCGCACACTCGTCAATACCGCATTTTCACACTCGTCAAGAACTCCCGTTCTACGCCCTTTCCATACAAATAACTATTTTTTTTCACTTGACAGCGAAAACAAAGAAACGAAGTTTCGCTGTCGACAGAGAAGTCCGTGCGGTTCGAAGAGAGCCTGCGAGGAAGCATCGTTGTCTCGGGGACCAACTGGTGCGTCTCGATGAGAGAGAACGTGCCCCCGGTACAGCGTCAGCTTGCCGCCAATCTTCGGGCCTTCCTTCGGGATTACGAGATTCTATCGGACATTAGTGATGCTGCGGGACGGAGGTGAAAGAGAATTGAGCGCAATCCTCGACTATGGCCACGTGCCAGGCGCTGCCGGGTAATTAATACTCTACTCGATGAAGAAAGACACACCGATGTCCTGCGAGCGTCGCAATACCCATGTTCCCTCTTCATCGATTATTTATCCGATATTCCCATCTCAGGTTCAACGACGGTACAGCAACGCCGTATGAGAGGTTCTTTAAGTGAGAGCTGCGTGACTACCTGTGAGTGCCGGTGTGAATGTTTGTGAGCGTCCGGGAGTATCCGTGAGTTTATGTGATTTCCTGTGAGTTTCCGTGAGTTTCCGTGAGTTTCTGGCAGTTTTTCTGTGTGAGCTCCTGTGTATTCTCCATGATGTTCCGTGATGTTCCATGATTTTCAATGATTTTCAATGATTTTCAATGATTTTCAATGATTTTCAATGATTTTCAATGATTTTCAATGATTTTCAATGATTTTCAATGATTTTCCACGATTTTCCACGATTTTCCACGATTTTCCACGATTTTCCATGATTTTCCGATAGTTTCCATGAGTTTTCGTGAGTTTCCATGAGTTTTCGTGAGTTTCCATGAGTTTTCGTGAGTTTCCGTGATTTTCTGTGAGTTTCTGTGAGGCTCTGTGAATGTCTGTCAGCTTCTGTAAGGTTCTGTGAGAGTGTATGAGTACCTATGAGTGTCCGTGAATTTCTGGGAGTTTTTACGAGCTTCCGTGAGTCTCTGTGTGAATGTCCGTGCGTTTCCGTAATGCTCTTCGGGCCTTCCTTGGAGATTACGATGAATCTTTAATCCTGATGAGCGAACGAAAGTGGGAGATTTTATCAGACATTGGCGATGCTGCGGGACGAAGGAAAAAGAGCACGAAGCTGGGTCCTCGACTAGGGCCACGCGTCGGCCGCTGCCGGGTAATTAATACTCCAATCGATGGAGAAAGACATACCGGTATTCTACGAGCCCCGCCACGCCCAGGTGCTCTCTTTATCGATTATTTATCGGATATTCTCATCTCAAAGAAAGAGAAGCACGTTCGATGACGGTACGGCAACCGTATGGATGCTCCAGCCACGCGAATATCAGGTACGAAAACAAAGAAAAAAAAAAAAAGAAAAAAAAGCGTGCAAAGTGATTTGGACAATTACTTCCTCACGTTTTACGTTTTACGGTTTACGTTGTTCTATTTTTGCTTCCTCATAGACGAAGCTATAATTAAAATACAATTTTCGAAAAAAAGGCACCTTATGAGAAAGCAATATGAACATTTTAAACGTCAACTTTTTGAAATTGTATTTTTGAGTTAAGTATAGAAAAACCACGTGCAAATTACTTTGCACCTTTTTTCGTAACATAAAAAATGTCTACATCTCATAAAATTAAAATCGTCAAAATTTACATCAGATTTTATTATTATAGGAAATCGGAAACTGAAATTTGCCGATAGCGTCGTTTTAAGGCAATTTTCAATCCATTATTCAGCGCTGATTACAGAACTATAACGCATTTTACTCCTTGCGTGATATTTGATTCAGAAGTTCCTGTCAGGCGCAAATTTCAAAAAATTCAACATTTTCAAAATCTCATAAAACTGAAACAGCTGGATCAATTCTTGCCAAATTTAATATGAAACATTGTACAGTATTATTAGTCCATTCCCGTGCGAAATTTAATCTCGATACCTCAATGTTTACTCTAATTAGACCGTTTTTAGTAATTGTTCAAAAAAATCATAATTCCATAAAATCTGATCCCTTAGGTAGATTTCGGCAAAATCCAGTACCAAAGGTTTTGGATCAAAATATTCTATTATTCGTGTGCAGTTTTAGGGCGGTAGCTCAAATTTTACGCAAGTTAGAGCTAACACGTATATTTTTCAAAAATTTCGAAAACGCGTAAAAGCTCGAAGCGGGCCTCAATCTTTATGAAAATTATATCGTAGGAAGAGACGTGACCACTCTACTCGTGTACACAATTTCAAACCGCTATCTTAAACCGTTTCCGAGTTATAGTCGTTCTAACCGATGCAACACGCACACGCACACGCACACGCACACGCACACGCACACGCACACGCACACGCACACGCACACGCACACGCACACGCACACGCACACGCACACGCACACGCACACGCACACGCACACGCACACGCACACGCACACGCACACGCACACGCACACGCACACGCACACGCACACGCACACGCACACGCACACGCACACGCACACGCACACGCACACGCACACGCACACGCACACGCACACGCACACGCACACGCACACGCACACGCACACGCACACGCACACGCACACGCACACGCACACGCACACGCACACGCACACGCACACGCACACGCACACGCACACGCACACGCACACGCACACGCACACGCCAGCTAAAAATAACATTTCTCGACGTTTTCGACCGTTTCTAGTACGTTGACATTAAAATATCGAAAAAAAATGTTTCACGAAAACATTTGTTCCTCTATGAGGAAGCAAAAAGAAGAGGTACGAGCAATCGAGAGCGAGATTTGTATTGAATTTGTTTGTTTTCCATCGATACTATTAATCCATGACTCACGTAACCGTGGAAAAAACACATAATTCTCTATTAGGGTTGCATAATTCTTGGTGCATATTATTGCAGGGAAATCATGTGCTCGTGATTATTACGAGCGGGTAACTAAATAGAATAATAAAAAAAATGTCTTGGATATTCTTAAAACTTGAAGCCTTAAGAATATTGAATTGTTATTTATTTCCAAAAATATTTACGCACAGTCTGAATATGTTAATGCAATTATTTTTTTATTTTTTTATTTTATTTTCGCAAAGTATTATTTGCTCGATCGTCTCGACTGTACCACGAAAACTACCTCGAGTGACCAAAAAATAAAAATAAATCAGAAAATCGACTGTGGGTACGACGAATCGAAAGTGAGATTTCTATTAATCGAACGACGTGCCTTATCGTTATAAATCATGTGAGAGTGGATAAAAACATAATTGGCGCTCTCGGAGTTGCGGATCATTATCGGCGTGGCTTCGAGCGCGGCTCGCCGAGAAGAAATCGACCTCTCAATCCGTCGTCGATGCCGAGGTTCGCCTTCGATCTTTCGGTTATTTATAACCCTCCAACGTCGATCGAGGGCTGAGGGATATATTTTGTTTTGTTTTGTTTATTCTTTTCTCATTTCTCAAGGCTATTATTAAACGGTGGTAATGGCCGTAATAAAGACAGTTGGCAAACAGCTAAAGCGATGCCAAAAGATTCGACGATATCTTGACGTATAAAAAAAAAACGAAAAAAAAATAAAATAAAAATATTGCTACATTGCGGCAAATTTGAGACATTAACTGACCGGCGGTGAATTTATCATCCGAAATATGTCCGGCGTCGTGCGTTTTGCCACGGCGGCCCACGGGAGGCGCGTGCTCGAATTTATCCCCGCGTTACTCGTTTTGGGTTCGCGAGTGTGCGAACAGAAACGCGCGTGGCATCGAACTCTCTGAAAATAAGAGGCAGCTGGAGAACGGGCCGGTCGGGGCGCTCGCGTGTCGCGCACACACTGACGCGCAGCAGCCTACGTAGGAGATTCTCCGTTACTTCTCCGGAAGCCAAAAAAAAAAAAAAAAAAAAAAAAAAAAAAAGAGAAAAATCGATCGACGACCGCCTGGCTCGTCGTTTTCGACAAAAAAAAAATACACACATTTTTTTTCTCTCAAAAATTCCGATTTATTTTACGTACATATATACATACATATTTTTTTTTATCTCAAACGTTTAATACGTAAGCGAAGTCACGAATGAGTCAGATAAACGACGCCACCTCGAATTTGACACGCAACGATACGTATCATTGCGCGAAAAAAAATTTCAATGAAAATAACATGCATCGAGAGAGGATGAAGAGAGGAGAAAAAAAAAAAACAATGATCGTTGTTGAATACAAAGTCGGAGAGGAGAAGTTCGAGTTTCTGTTGATTTAATGATAGGTCTTGTTTTTGGCAACAGTGTCGGGAATGCGCGATTTTAGGTGGCTCGCACAGCCGCCGGTCACGAAGGAGAGACTTCGAGTTCCACACGTGTGTGATGAACGCGTACGTCGATGCCAGATAACACGCTTGCAATGGGAGCGCGCCCGAGATACCGAGTACTTTTTGGGCGTTGGCGAACGAAAATTGGACGACAATTAGCCGCAAAGCGTGATCAATTGTCGGAGCGAATGTGCGCTCAAAAGTTTAAAGAATTCGGCGGCAGGTGACGACGAATTTCTCAACCATGGTCTTTTGTTATTTTTCAACAATTCTTTTGCGTAATGACAAACGGCGCCGTTGTATTCAAATTCATCATCTTATTACTTAAGTCAATATCGTCGAACTTGTATTTTGTACTTTGATAATAATATTTTTTTAATGTTGCAACGACAAATTATTATCGCTGTAAGAAGAATTATGCTGGAACGAAAATTGCCGTTTTCATCCGGTACGAGAACTGAGATGGTCGTGGGTAGTACTTAAAGCACCTGGGGAGTCGTTCTATACTTTTCGCTAGTTAAGTATACTAAAATACTTTTCGGTACTTCGAGTACAAAAGTGCTTTTCCGTATTTTGAGTACTGGAGTACTTTTGGGTACTTTGAGTAATGGAGTACTTTTGGGTACTTTGAGTACTGAAGTACTTTTGGGTGCGTCGAGTGTTAACCCTTTGCGCCACGGTGGGACATAGGGTGTCCCACCTTCATTCGCTCAGTTTTCAATATTCTTCAACTGACTTCTTGACATGAGATACCAAGGTTTTTCTTTTTGTAGTATCAAAATGTGTCGCTCAAAGGGCTAAAATACGTTTTGGGTACTTGGAGTACTAGAGTACTTTTGGGTACTTTGAGTACTCAAGTGCTTATCAGTAGTTTGAGTACTAAAGTAGTTTTCGGTACTGGAAAGATTAACGTTCTTGTTTATAGTGCAAAGTCAAAATTATGAAAAATTAATCGCACTTTCTTTACATGTAGATCACAGAGGTTTGAGCGAGATCATTAAGAATTTTTCAGATTTAAGTGAAATTATGATTTCTCCCAAGGAAAGCGTTCGGGTTCAGTACCTTCGTTTCTCGTAGATAAGGAGGATGGACATCAAAAGCTCGGTTGGATCAGCAATTATTAGTTGGATTAACAATGCTGAAAACCATCTGCGCCGAATCCACCGTACACGATGTTCAAATGCGACTGTTCTACTTGAATGACAGAAAAACGAATTTCCCCGACGTGACAAAAAAAAAGCGAATAACGAGCTTTTTTTTCAACTTAACGCCTTTTTTCAATTTTCAAAATTTTTTAAAACTGTTTTATTACTATCTTAGAAACACGTCCTTTTTTTCTTTAATTTATTTCGGATCATCGCAATCATTCACACCGACTGACGATGCAGCGATTTCGACTCTTTACTGCGTGTATAATTACTCCGTTTTGTATAAATATTTTTCGATAAAAAAAACTCTGAAACTTGTAGAGACCACGAGTAAACTGTGAAAAAGTGTCGACCATGTCGTGCTAAAAGCGCGTAAAAAAAGCATTTTTTTCCATTCACTACAATGGCTTCACAATTACGATTCAAAAGTCCGATTGGGACGTGCTCTCGTTGCAATCGTCTCCGGACACTTTATTCCGATGGGGTTGTTAGAGCTTATCGCACTTCATTAATTTCCCTCGATGGAAATTGCCCCTCGGTTAATCACGGGCTTCCGGCTACAATAACAATAACAATAACAATAACAATAACAATAACAATAACAATAACAATAACAATAACAATAACAATAACAATAACAATAACAATAACAATAACAATAACAATAACAATAACAATAACAATAACAATAACAATAACAATAACAATAACAATAACAATAACAATAACAATAACAATAACAATAACAATAACAATAACAATAACAATAACAATAACAATAACAATAACAATAACAATAACAATAACAATAACAATAACAATAACAATAACAATAACAATAACAATAACAATAACAATAACAATAACAATAACAATAACAATAACAATAACAATAACAATAACAATAACAATAACAATAACAATAACAATAACAATAACAATAACAATAACAATAACAATAACAATAACAATAACAATAACAATAACAATAACAATAACAATAACAATAACAATAACAATAACAATAACAATAACAATAACAATAACAATAACAATAACAATAACAATAACAATAACAATAACAATAACAATAACAATAACAATAACAATAACAATAACAATAACAATAACAATAACAATAACAATAACAATAACAATAACAATAACAATAACAATAACAATAACAATAACAATAACAATAACAATAACAATAACAATAACAATAACAATAACTTTCACACATCAAAATACAAGGTTGAACGGCCTTCGTTATAAATGAGAAAATAAAAATAAAATAATAGAAATCTATTCGACACGATATCCCTTCGTGCTCGAGTCAAGAGCTCCTCACCCCGGTCGACTGGCGACTCACGGGTATAACGGTGGCAAATCAAACAGAGAACGAGCAAACATTGGCTCTCGCGTGAGCCGAAAACAATGAGGACCCTCGGTCGGTAAAAGCAAATACCGACCGAAAGCGATACGGGCGACGTAGAACGATTTTTTTTTTCGCCGGTAGCTCGACGGCCCTGATAACTGGACAAAGAAGAAACCCTAGATTGATCACTCAATCGCTGAGTTTGATCTAATAGGTTGGCTTGGTGTTTTTTTTTTTTTTTTCGCGATGGAAAAACATGCACGTGCGACTTTTAATTTCAACAGCGAGAAAAAAGCAATTGCTGCAGGCCTCGTGGGAGACAAATAATGAAACGGAAGCCTCCTGGGCGATGCTCCAGATCCGGGGGTACGGCGTGGTATAGAATAGAACGGCGTGGCGAGGAAATTCCTCATCGATCTACTCGAATCTACGGGGAATTTTATGCTCGAGCGATTATTTCAATCAGATACAACGTTTTCAACAAGTTCTTTTTTTTCTATAAAAAAGCTTGTCAAAATGGACCAGCCAAGCGATTCAGGAAATTTTCGCGATAAACGCGCCCGGACGAAATAGAAAGAAGAATATGGGGCATAATGGGCTGTCCTGGAATTATTGGTGACAATTTATGAATTGGCATTCTGCCAAATTCGTTACTTACGGACTGGTGAGTTATTGAGTTCCCTTTGTAGGAGGGATTTTAGATGATTCTGTAATCGTACTTGATCAGCAAGATTTTTGTTGCACAGATCTATAAATTCAAGAAGAAGAGTGATCGAGAGATTTTTATGGTATTTTGGAACGAGCCCATTTCACTCGATTCTCTCGTAGATCTATAGATCTACGGCTGAACGGAGAGTTTCATTGTATTCCGGAACGGATTAATTTGGCCCCACTTGTTCCATTTACCTCACTCGTTCATTTTACCCTACTCATTGATTTTGCCCTACTCGTTGATTTTGCCCTACCCGTTGATTTTGCCCTACTCGTTGATTTTACCCTACTCGTTGATTTTACCCTACTCGTTGATTTTACCCTACTCGTTTATTTTACCCTACTCGTTGAGTTTACCCTACTCGTTCATTTTACCCTACTCGTCTATGTTACCTACTCGTTCATTTTCCCCTACTCGTCGATTTTATCACACTCGTTCATTTTACCCCACTCGTTCATTTTACCCCACTCGTTCATTTTACCCCACTCGTTCATTTTACCCCACTCGTTCATTGTAACCCACTCGTTCATTGTACCCCACTCGTTCATTGTACCCCACTCGTTCATTGTACCCCACTCGTTCATTGTACCCCACTCGTTCATTGTACCCCACTCGTTCATTGTACCCCACTCGTTCATTGTACCCCACTCGTTCATTGTACCCCACTCGTTCATTGTACCCCACTCGTTCGTTTTACCCTACTCGTTGATTTTGCCCTACTCGATGATTTTACCGTACCCCACTCTCACGTAGATGTACCGATCTAGGGATTAACGGAGAGCGGGATAGTTCTACTATATTTCGAATCGAGACCATTTTTTCCCCACGTCTTCATTTCGCCCCTACTCCCCCTACTCTCAAACTGCTATAAATCTTTCGCCTGCATTTTATCGTAAAAATTCTCTCTGTACGACGCCCGAGTTGAGAAATTGTTTTTTTTTCTTTTTCTACCACATGTGGTCATTTCGACCTGCCGTCCGAATCCCCAAGGTGTAATATACACCCAATTTTTTTTATTTTCATGTTTTTTATCGCAGTTGCCCTGAATGTCGTACAGAAGAAAAAACAAACAAAAAGCCGCTCGTTCAGTCGCCAGAGGCGCCGTGGTGTTATTGTTCAGTTCTTTGCTTCACTCCCATCACGAGACCTCGTAATCCAACCCCCCCCCCCCCCCCGCCCCCCCCCCTCCCCCGCGGCCGTCCTTTCGTCTCGCTCCTTTTTTTTTACTTTCTTATCTGTAAACATATTTCCGTCCATCCGTGATCACGGAACACGAGCTTCTAATGAAGCCCCGCGAGACGTACGCAATTATATAAACTTCAACCTATATAACGACGAGAGAACGGCCAGCGCGAAGCGCTTACGAGTTTATCGTCAATCGGTACGGACACGGCTGTTCAAACACATTTTAATTCTGTCGCCGGAGAACGAGCTGACGCTTCACACAAATACACACATATACACACACACACACGACTCCCATCGGCCATTAGTTTATTAATGCCCCATGGAGCATCAATTATACATCCTATCCGCATTTTCTGCCGTAACTTTTTTTTACATACGTTTACGTAGCGCTTTATCTACCCGCTCACTGGACCCATGGGAAAAATAAACCTCTCGATTATTCAAGGGGCCTGGAATAAAATGTCGAGGATCGATGGATAAATTTAATTTTCCTCGAAATTTCGTACCGCGTATTGGGTTCAGTCGGTAATTATTCAAATACTGTAATTATTATTTTCTTTTTTTTTTTTTACCATCCTGACCTCGGTCAATCAAAAGTAGAGATGTGCCGCGACGGTATTTTTGGTAAGCGTCAATTTATCAAAAAATGACCGTCTCTTTTGGTTTCAGAGAATTTTTTATGTGCCACGAACGTCAATTTTATTCCGGGTCACAAATATGGTCAAAACGGCGAAAAACGTCTATCTATAGTTGGGACTTGACAGTCTTTTTTTTTGTCACAAATTTGGTCAACTTTTTAGCACTGTGGGTTGATTGCAACCGAATTTTTCTTCCTCCTTGACTTCGTAATCATTCGTATTTTCAATTTTTATCAATTAATTAAACAATATTATAAAATGAATCAAAAATAATTGTTACATTTTTTATATTTCTGAAATGTTTCGAAAATATTTTTTTGAAATGTTGGAAATATTTTACCAATATTACAAAATATTTCTGAAATATTTTAAAACATTTTGAACATATGTTTTTGGCCGCTCATAAGCCTTACATTAAAATATTTCAGAAATATTTCGCAAAAATGTTTTTGAAACAGTGCGGTAAAAGATCTTCAAAACATTTCACGAACACTTTTAGATGTTGGTAAAATATTGTTTAGATAGTCAAATCCAGAATCGAACAAGCGATAGGGGCAAGCATGCCAGAATACCAATTCGGATTCAGAAGCGGTATATTAACACTAAATGCACTCACAGTGTTAACTTCCAATATTGAAGCAAGCAAACTCTCCAATAAAAAAACAGCAACACTTTTTCTGGATATCGCAAAAGCATTTGTCAGCGTCTGGCACAAAGGACTACTGTTTAAACTACACCAGCTGCAGTGCCCTCAACATCGTATATTCACGATACAAAATTTTCTTCAATCACGCACACTAATGGTCAGAACGCTAAACTCACTCTCAGATCCATTCACACCGGAGCAAGGGGTACCGCAGGGCTCACCGCTTTCACCATTGCTTTACAACATGCACTGTTACGACATATACAATTTTAGTTTCACTAATCGAGAATCCATTGACGTTAGTCAATACATATTACAATTGGCCGATGATACAGCTCTAATCGCCCACGAAATAAATGAACAAAAAACTATAGAATCGCTCCAAAACGCCACAGATAAAATAACAACATGGTTTAACCATTGGCGACTCAAGTGAAATCCTCGGAAATCGCAACTGCTCATTTTCAACCATAAAATTACCCCGGAATCGCCCAAAATCAACCTGTTAAATGTCGAAATTTCACCCGTGCCACACGCAAAATATTTAGGTGTAATTATTGATCAAAAACTTCATTTCAACCAACACCCACAACAATGCAAGATCAAAACCAAACAAAGAGCCGCACACTTCAGAAGAATCACTTTCACCCACCGCGACATACACATAAAACACTTAACAAAATTGTATACATCAATATGTGGACCAATATTGGAATATGGCCATCCTATCTTCATAAATTGCAAAAAAGCAGCATTGAAAAAAATAGAAACCGCAGAAACTTATGCCATCCGGCGCCTTACACGTATCCGTCACACTGAAAACCCGCTTCACAACCCACGAAATGCTTTTCTATACGAAGCTACAGGCATTACGCCGATAGGAATGAGAATTAAAGAACTTACAAAAAGATTTGCTTCCATACAATTAGAAAATATAAAACCGCTATGTATACAACCCGCTCAAAACATAATACGTAAAGCTAAACACCCATCACATACAATATACCAGAAGCTCGAAATAATGAACAACGAAGAAGTTAATTGAATAAACGTATATCAACTATTCATTCACAATATGTTAAAAAATATATACATATTCATGAACTATGTGAAACCCATGGCTGAAGGACTTAGGTCGATGGCCAATTGACAATATATTTATATTCTTAGGACAACTTACACTATGTAATGCTATGTATATAAAATTGTTCCATCTGGAATATAGTCAATAAATCCACTAATACTACTACTTGTTTAGATATATTTGTGATATATTCAAGAAATTATCAATATTTTACGGCTGCAGATGTTCATTATTTTAAACATATGTACTGTCTTCAGCACTTCATCTATGGGATTCCTGTGACCCCCTTCAAGAATGCCCAATAAAATGGAGTGTCGAACTGTATTAAAATATATCCATGAACCATGGCATTTTTTATTTTTTGTTCCTTCTGAACGTAGTTCGGAACACATCTGCAAATATTCGCTTTCAAAATATTTTTTCACCGTTTCAGGAATATTTCATATGTACGAAAGATTAAGTATATTTCAGAAATATTTTGTCGGATTTGAAATATTTTCAATATTTCTGAAGTTTTTCAGAAATTTTTCTTTGCAATATTTCGAGAGAATATTTCAAAATATTATTTCTATATATTTCGAAATATTTGAAAGATTGAAAATATTTTTGAAATGTTTTCAAAATGTTTCGTGCTATATGGGTTTGATCTCAAGTTTAAACTTACGAATGAACTTACGTATCAATTTAAATTTGAACTTAGCTTTGAACTTAAGTATGAGCTTTGAGAAAGAAAGTTCAGTATAAACTTAAATATGAACTTGAAAATGAATTCAAGTGTGAACTTGGGCGTGAACTTAAGTGTGAACATGGGTGTGAACTTAAGTACGAAAGTAAGTATGACTAAAATTTAAGTTTTTACTGATGTATGAAGTGAAGTCAGAACCTGAGTTTGAACGACTCTCTATATGGCGTGAAATATGATTTACGGTGACAAAAATATAATGTTAACTCCACAGTCAAAGGCCTCTCTCGTTTTAAATTATGACCATAGTTAGCAAGTTCGTGAGGTACTTAATTAAGAAAACGAATTATACGACCGAGCTGTTGTTCAAGTATCTCGTGCCTCTCGGGTAGCAAGTCATTTCAACGTTATATACGACCCCCATGTATCGCCATCCAAGCGACAATATCATTAGTATCGAGTTAAATGCGTCGTTAAAAATTGTTCTGGACTTTTCGGCGAATTACGAGCCGTTTTTTGTGATACTTGTCAACGAGGGAGGAACCTCTCTCCCGTACTCTGAGACTTACTTATCGCAGCTTGTATACTTTGCACTTTCACCGCCATATCGGTCGAATGTGACATACTACTCGCTTTTTTTTCGACACGACAAAGATTCGAGCCGGAAAGTAGCGACCAATATCAGCTGGCAGAGAAAGCGTCAATCGTAATCATACACCGAAATCCATCCTTCCTGACGGTAACGAAATCCACGTTTTTTTTAAATCTATTTGAAACTCATAGAAATTGTTCTTGTTCACAAATTTGTGAAGGTGATTTGTGAAGGGAGGCATGTAAAAAAAATGATAATCAATTTCATTATATTTTTTGTCATTTATCGACGTTTTTCTTCATTCGTTTGTTGAACTAAAACCTGCAAAAGGTTTTAGTTCGATAGGCAATGTAAGGACGGTTATTTTTGAAAAAAGTAAAAAATCTCATAAAATTTGAAACGCTTCATAGATTTTTGGTAATGGTTAATGAGCAAAGCTCAAGCCCGATAGTTCGAAAATTGTTCAGTTGGCAGCTGGCACGACTGGTTTAGAAAAAAATTATTCTTTATATATAAACTTATTTCACTCTGCGGGAAAATGGCCTAAAATCCCCATGTAAAATCCTATGCGTAGAGCGTAAAATTCCCATTTTCACACCTTGTGCAATAATAGGGATTTACGATACTAAGGCGATGAAACTTTTTCTGACAAGTGCTGCAATAACACGAGTTTGGAAAAAGTTTTTCGCACGAGTATCGTACCAAATTTTACTTCACAGGATGTGAAAGTTAGGGTTTCGTGCACTACGGGCGTGCGTAAAACTGACATTTTCGCACGGAGAGTAATAAAATTTTGTACGATACTCGTGTGAAAAACGTTTTCTTAACGTAGTCGGAGCAGTACAGTACCACCAAACGTGAGTTTCAGGGAAAAATTCAAACATTTCTAGATGGGGAAAAAATCTGAAAAAATCAACCATATAGGAGGTGCTGCAAATACTGTTTTTATGTAATAATAATTTCAAAATGTTATTAACAAGTTGATGAAAAATAAAATTGTTCAACAAATGTCCCGGAAACATAATTTTTTTTAATGAAAATTATTCGTTCCTTTTTCTGAATACGTATGCATTTTTTCAGATTTTTAAATTCACTGTGAATTTTGTGACTTTCCACACGTTTTTCTCATAAAAAAAAATTCAAAGTGAATTTAAAAATCTGAAAAATTCATACGTATTCAGAAAAGTGAACAAAGCACTTTCATTAATAATTAGGGGTTCCGGGAGATTTGTTGAACAATTTTATTTTTCATCAATTTGTAATGACATTTTGGCATTATCATTATGCAAAATTAATCTTTTCAACATCTTTAATACGCATGATTTCTTTGCAGTTTTTTTATACCATCGAGAAGTGGTTGCAATTCCCTCTCATTTCTCCGAATCTTACGCGAAGTGAACACTATTCGCAAGTACTACCTTAACTCGTGCGAATGCAACACTCGCCCTCGGCTCGTGCTGCAAACTCACGCTCGTCAGAAAAAGTTTTTTTGCACTAGTAACAACTTATATTGCAACAAGTGCACAAACTCCCTCTTTTTATGCATCTAGCGTGGCAAAAGCGTGAAAAAAAATTACTAGAGTGTTTTAAAAGTGTGTAAAAAAGTCACTGGAGTATTAAAAAAAAAGTGTAAAAAAGTCACTAGAGCCTTAAAAAGTGTGTAAAAAAGTCACTACGGTGATCTGCGCATGCGCAGTATTTTTCGTGCAGGCGTTACTAAAAAGTTCCACTTTCGCCACGAGTTACAGGCACGAAAAGTGGGACTTTGTGCACGTGTTACAAAAGCGAATTTGATATATTTTAAAGGAAAAACAAAATAGTTGTCTTTGGTTACTAAATTGTCGACAGTCTCTGGAGTACTTTTGCATCGGTAAACGATTGAAACCGACCATCGTCAATTGTGTAATTATTGCAAATATATAACACGTATGGCTTGCCCAGATCCATCTTGTGCGAATCGTTCGTATTCTCCGTAAGAACCCGGTCGGTGAGACAGGAAATTATTGGAATAGATTTTTTAATTCTTGAATAAGAAATTATAAAGAAATTAATAAAGTATTATTTTTAATAGTAATAAAGAAATTATTTGAATAGAATTTAAAGGTATCATTGATAGTAGACAGTAAAATAGGAACCAACTTTTCTTGTCCACAAACGTCCACAATTCTTTTGATGTTAATTTTACAAAAAAAAATCTTGTCAATTGTACAAATATTTGTTGTGAAATTAACAACAAAATAATTGTTGACGTTTGTGGACAGAAAAGGTTTTTAAATGCACAAATCTTTTTTACTGTGTACATTAAATTTCCTATCTGTCCCACGCATGATCGTTGATAAAAAAAAACTCCCACCTCACAAGGCAGACTCCTGCAATACCGACGGAAGGTATGCGAGGCTAAAGAACCGTCGACCGATAAGGAAGGAATCTAATTCGCCCAGCCTCGATTCTTCAAATTTCGTCGCAATAAACCGGCTGAAGTTTTTGAGGTTAGGATCACAAAAACAATAACTCGAGACGAAACGCACGCGGTTTCGGCTCTTTGGTAAATGATGAATCTATTGCCAAAATCCCATCAGGAATTCAGCAAAGCCGATTACTGGAACGACTTCTTCAGGAAGCGCGGCAAGAAGGCTTTCGAGTGGTACGTCAGTTTAAAAAAAAATTATTTATTTATTTATTCATTTAATTATACTGGACGTGAAAAATCCCTCTTTACATTTTAACAAGTTAGTAAATCTTTTATGTTTATGTGTAAAGAAAGAAAAAAACAAGAAAATATTTCTCACTTTGTGTGCTAAAGAAGAAAATAGTTATTTGTAGTAGAAAACAAACGGTAAACCGTTGACCAGTAAAATGCTAAATTACTCGAAGCAAAGAATTTGGTTTCACACATTCTTCAAGTTTTGAACATTCCTCTCAGAAATTCACGGTCTAGCCCGTTGGCGTGGTTGGCGATGCGTTAGACTTCTTTTTATTTTGTTTTCAAAATGTTATTTATTTGTTTATTTATTTATTTATTTATTTATTTACATTAGTAGACGGGAAAATCGCTTTTTACATTTTAACATTTTATTGAATGGTTTGTGTTTATGTATAAAGAAAGAAAACAAGAAAATATTTCACACTTTGTGCGCTAAAAAGAAAATAGTTATTTGGGGTGGAAAACAAACGGTAAACCATTGACTAGTGAACTGCTAAATTACTCGAAGCAAAGAATTTGGTTTCGCACACTCTTGAAGTTTTGAACGTTTCTCTCAGAGAAAGATTCACTGTCTAGGTCGTTGGAGTGGTTGGCGATGGGGTAGATTTCTTTTTCTTTTCTTTGTTTAATTTTTCAAATTGTATTTATTTATTAATTTATTTACAGCAGTTAGACAGGAAAATCCTTTTTTACATTTTAACAAGTTATTAAATGTTTTGTGTTTATGTATAAAGAAAAAAACAAGAAAATATTTCACACTTTGTGGGCTGGAAAGAAAATAGTTATTTGGGGTAGAAAACAAATGGTAAACCGTTGACTAGTTATTTGCTAAATTTATTTAATTAATTTACCAGCGCTGCTTTACATATTTATAAGTAGTATTGCAATCATAATAGGAACATATTATAAACATCTCCATATAAAATCTTCGTATAAAATTAACACTTTCGTGTACATCAAAATAGAAAATAGAAAATAGAAAATAGAAAATAGAAAATAGAAAATAGAAAATAGAAAATAGAAAATAGAAAATAGAAAATAGAAAATAGAAAATAGAAAATAGAAAATAGAAAATAGAAAATAGAAAATAGAAAATAGAAAATAGAAAATAGAAAATAAAAAATAAAAAATAGAAAATAGAAAATAGAAAATAGAAAATAGAAAATAGAAAATAGAAAATAGAAAATAAAAAATAAAAAATAGAAAATAGAAAATAGAAAATAAAAAATAGAAACATTTTTATTGTTTTTATTTCCTTTTTTTTTTGGTCCTGCTGTCTTAACAATGGTCTAATCTATGAATTGCATTTCTCTCACGACGAAGGTACGGCGAGTATCCGGAATTATGCGGACAATTGTTGAAGTACATAAAACCAAAGGACGACGTACTCGTCGTGGGATGCGGCAATTCCACCCTCAGCATGGACCTATATGACGTCGGTTACAGGTACGGGAAAAAGAATCAAAAATCGTAACACGTGACCGAGCCCCCGGTTTTGACTATGTAAAGTCCTCGAGGTACGTGCAACTTTCAGAAGCGTAACGAGCATCGATATATCGAAAATCGTTGTCAAGCAGATGACGGAAAAAAATAAGGAACAGAGGCCCGACTTGATTTTCGAATGCATGGACGCTACGGAGCTAACTTACGCGGATGAAAAATTTAGCGTGGTGCTCGACAAGGGAACACTGGACGCTCTGATGCCCGACTCGAACGACGAAATTATCGCCAGAATTGACACATTTTTCCGAGTAAGCGAATATTACTGTTTAATGCCATTAAGTTAGTCTTTCCGAATAGTTTTTGCTTCGCACAGTTTTAGGAGAAATGAGAGAGCATCGCAAACACTTCTGGATGGCATAAAAATCGAAAAAAAATCACGCATATTAAAGGTGCTAAAAAGCTTAATTTTGCCTAATAATAATAATGACAAAAAGTTATTAACAAATTGCTAATAAAAAATTGTTCGATAAATGATCCGTAAACCTTTTATTATTGTTATACTTATAAAATTATATTTATAAAATTATATTTATAAAATTATATTTATAAAATTATATTTATAAAATTGTTGATTTTCGAGAAACCACCTGAATTTTTTCAAAATTTTCGAACATTTTTGAATTTTCCTTTTTAGACATTTTTTAAGGAACTTTTGGCGCTCTCGCCTAGAAACTCGTGTGTAGGTAGAATCGTGATACGGAAACATCTCCAAAATTCGTGCCACTAACATCGATTTTTCACATTTTCGAAAATAAAATTGTCAGATGTAAGAAACTTGTGAAAAAATTCATATGAATTCTGAAAAATTAAGGAATTAATTTAAAATGAGAAAATAAAAGGTTGTCTGATTTTTTTGGTTAAACATTGAATTTTTTTACACATTTGTTAATAACTTTTTGGCATAATTATTATGCAAAATCAAAGGTCCTGTCGACAATTATACGGTTGACTTTTTGAAGATTTTTGGCGTATCGCGAAGTACTGAAATTTTGATCGAATTAAACTTTTGGTTGGGAAAGTGTGTGTGATACATCCTTGAACTAAAGCAAGAAGTGTGTGTGAAGTGTGTGTGATGCATCCTTGAAGTTGCATTATTTCTTCTTTTTTTCAGGAAATTTCAAGGGTCTTGAGACGAGGCGGACGTTACGTGTGCATAACGTTGCTCCAAGAGCACATTTTGCGAAAATTGTTATCACACTTCCCATCGAATGGATTTATGTTACGGGTATCGCGGTGCCACGAGGCCGAGGCGAAGACCCGCGAGGCTGAGGGCAGCTCGTTTCCGGTCTTCGTCGTTATAGCTACCAAGTTTCCGGGATTGACCCAACCGGTGATTTACATTTTATTTTTTCACCGCCGAGATGTACGAATTAATATTTCAGCTGCATTTTCGGCCGTCCGTATGAAAAGCGCTCGTTCCGTCGATTCTACATTTAGGGAGTTCGGATTTTTCGGATAATTATCAAAGTATTGAAGCCGTGTATGATATTCCTCACGGACCAACCAGCCGTAAGACGTTGGGTTGTTTTTTAGTACCTTTCCATCAATCTACGATAACTCAACAGGTCGATTGGTTCGCCAAACCACCTTTTCATTCCAACCCTCTAGAGGTTGATTTTTTGTCGATATTTCAAAACTAATCGTAACAATAACCGGATGTATGTATCGGATAGAAGATTGATTTATCTTTAGGTTACTCATGCATGAAAACTTATACTCCGTGCTTGCCGATTGTGGCGCTGTACAGCCGCGTGCATAAAGTAAAAAGTACTTCAATTTTAATAATTTACTTTCTTTTCAATGAAAAAGTATATTAATTTTTCATCACAATTGTACATTAAATTTACTATACCAGTTTCTGCATAAAAACTTCCTGTTCGGTACATTCAATTTACAATTTTTTTACAGTGTATAAAAATTATCATACTTTCATAGTAAAATTAAAGTAAATTATTTAAAATAAAGTATTCCCAATGTTTTTAATATACTGAACATTAATTTTTTACTGGACATTATTAATAATTCTCTTCTTTTCTTCGATCCTTGAAATTCACGGCGGTGAGAATTTGAAGAATCGCAATTAAGGGGATGTAAAACAACTGAAAATTTGTCTCTGTACAAGGTACTAGAATTGACCCTGACGGACTGTAAGAGCGTACGCGTAAACAGCCCCGAAGATATCGTCGAGGGTGTTCTGGCTGCTCAACAATCGGCTTTAGTTTGCAATACCTTGCAGAAGAGAAGCGTTGCCGATGTCGGCGAGGTTACCATCGATTTGTTCTGTCCCGGTAACGACAAGCCCCGTTACACCATACACGTTATCGACAGACCGGGAAATCGTAATGGCAAGAGTTACGCGACTTTCATAGTCCCTCAAGGAAGGTATCAATACAGAATTCGAAACTTTCGAAATTCGAATCGAATATTAATTTTCTTGAATAATACGTGTCGAATATTTATTTTCTTGAATAATTCATGTCGAATATTTATTTTCTTGAATAATTCGATTGGCTATTAATTTTATTGAATAGTTCGAATTGAATATTGATTTTATTGAATAATTCGAATGATCCAAATTATTCAATTAATTCAAACTGTTCGAATGATTCGAACTCTGAATTATCCGAGTAATTCGAATTCTTCAAAAATGCAATACGAATTTTTCAGTAGGATTATTCGCATTCAATTCTGATAGAATTATTCGAAAGTTGGAATATTCGCACACTCTCAAGACAATCCAGTTTAAATTAACAAAATTATTGAGATAGTTTCGAAGAAAACAAATTAACATTTGAAAAAACATTTTTCAGAGATACCGATTGGATTTTTGGTACGCCAGAGGGTAGACAACAAATACTGAAGAATGTATCGAAAGATCGTGTGGCTGTAGTGATACTGAGGCGGGAACACGAGTTTGAGAGCATGGAGAAGGTCAAGGAGGAGCTTGGACCGAGCATGAAACAATTTTCACCTTCCGGATTACCGGACAATTATGTAATCGACTTTTTGTCGCTCGGCTCGGACGTTGGCAAAAGAGAAGTACGTTGCAGAGGAGAGAGCAAGATAAGCGGTCCGTACGTCGTTGAGGATGTACTCGGCGACGAGGGAAACACTTATCGCAGATTGATATTTCTCAACAATCAATTCGCAGTGCAGAGTGAAGCTAAGCTTAAATCAGGTAGTCCATTGTTATTTTGTTTCTAAGATTACAGTAGAGCCTCGATTAACGGGGATGCTCGAGACCGAAGAGTCCCGGATAATCGAAACCCCGGTTAATCCCAACTAGACTGCGAAAGTATATAAGTCAATAATGGCTAGTGATACAACTTTATTTTGACAAGTTACAATGACATTTGGTACAATGTACACTTAATTGTTAAATAGTTTAGACTGGAATGTACAGCTTTGCATTTTTTTAAATTAATAGTACGTAAGCTGGTTTTTTTTAACTTATCAGAGATTTAGGTTTCCTTCTTGCACTTCCTTTGATTTTCGTTAATCACCTGGTTCATTTTTCCGCGCTCCGCGCATTAAAAAAAAAAAAAAAAAAAAAAAAAAAAAAAAAAAAAAAAAAAAAACTCGCAAGACGCACCTTTAATCCGCTTCCTGGCTAATCCGACCCCGGTTAATCGAGATTCTACTGTATTTTGAAGTTGACTAATGACTTTATTTATTTTTTTTTTTCAGTGAAAAATCGTCGAGGAAAGATGAAAATGATCATAGATCCGGGTGTCTTGGCTTGCGAACATCATCCGTACATGTGCGTTGGTGTCAACGCCGCTATAAATGTCGAAGAACCGTCTGAAGTTCTTGTGGTGGGACTCGGAGGCGGTGGATTGTGCACTTTCTTGCACAACTGCTTTCCCAAGGTTGATTCCCATCTATGCTATCTTTATGAACATCTATCAGAATAATAATCAATGTGCTAACTGTTTTTTTTTATAATTCGGGGGAAATTTTGTTTTCGTGAAAAAAATATTTTTGAGGTTTTCATGTAAACGACATTTACATCCGAATCATTCGAAACATTTGAATATTTTGAAGCTTTCGAATCTGTCTAATCATTTGAATCTTACAAATTTTGTGAATTTTTTTATTTGATAAAAAATGAATATTTCCCGTCAGACGCAAATTTCTGTATTGAGTATTCACCTACGAGTAAATCGAGTGATCGAGGGGGGGAAAAAAAATCAGCCATTACACTGGAACGATAATACTAAAAAGGCAATACTGAGAACAATCACGATAAAGGGGTACATTTGCGATGTTTATAAAATACCCGGTAAATTGAATTTCGTACATAGCATCTTCATCTTTGCATTTTATTTTTAGTACAAGGTTTTTGCATTATTGAGAGAGCTGCTTCTATGAGAAAGCCAACACCTAAGCAGCACACTTTTTCGCGCAGCGCTTTGAAAAAAAAAAAAAAAAACTTGAAAAATAAGGAAGTAATTTAAGTATTAATGACAACCATTTTTTTATTTTATTTTATTTTTTTAGATGAAAATTACAGCCGTGGACATCGACGAGGTGGTCGAAAAAATCGCGACTTCGTGGTTCGACCTCGTCAGGGACGAAAGAATGGAAGTAGTCGTCGACGACGGAATAAAATACATTCTCGAAGCTTCGGAGAGAGAAAAATTGTTCGACGCTATTCTGTTTGACATCGACAGCAAAGACACGAGCATGGGTCTGAGTTGTCCGCCGAAAAGCTTTCTCGATACCAAAGTCCTTCGTGCGGTCACCAAGTGTCTCAAGCCGCAGGGTCTCTTCGTGTTGAACGTCGTCTGCAGAGACAAGAATCTCCGACCGCGTATCGTCGATGAGCTGAAAGTCAATTTCACGTCGCTCACCTCGATCAACCTGGAAATTCATCTCAACGAGATATTCATATGCTCGACGAGCAAACTAAACGACGACGATTTGAAAAATCTGCTGGTCTCGGCGACGAAAAATTTGAATCGACAAGCGACGTCGCGGAGGCTGGCCAACGAGAAAATCGTTCAACTTTCCGATCTTATCAAATCGCTCAATATCGAGTGTTGATTTAAAATGATGAAAAAAAACGTGGTTTACTGATGGACGAATGACATGCATCTTGTTTTGTTGCTTGAGGATTTTTTTGCATCTTCGTAGAGAAAGTCACTTTTCCGTATGAAAAAAAAAATTGTAAAAATTGATTTTTTTCTTAAGAAAAAATTCCATAGACACACATTTTTATGTTGAAAACATTATAAAAAAATGCTGTAAAAAGTTGTATCATAAAATTTTTATAACATTTTTTGATCATATTTTATAATTAGTTTAGACTATTTTTTTAAATAGTCTATATCATGGAATTCTGTGACTTTCTACACGTTTTTTCACATGTAAAAAAAAAAAAACAAAGTGAATTTAAACATCTGAAAAAATGCATACGTATTCAGAAAAATGAACAAATAATTTTCATAAAAAGAAAGTTATGTTTTCGAGAGATTTGTTGATTAATTTTATGTTTCAACAATTTGTTAATAACAATTTGGAATTATTATTATGCAAAATTTATCTTTTCAGCACCTTTAATATGCTAGATTTTTTTCAGATTTTTATACCATCGAGAAGTGTTTGCAATTCTCACTCATTTCTCTGAAACTTATACGAAGTGAACACTATTCGCAAGGACTACCTTAATATCGGCTATTAAATAGTCTACCGGCGATGGACTGACTCTATACCAATATGGCGATACTGTGAATTGGAAACCGCTGGCTTATTGATGTTCCAGGCTATTAGGTTAGTCCGGTAGCTCTCAAGCATATATCAATACGTCAAATTTGTGTAAGAATCAATAATTTGCAAATTTATTATCAACCGTGAAATTGTAGGGATAAACTTTCTATTTAAATACATATCTTGTAGGTTATGTTGAGGTCAAATTTTTCTCACGGTCAAACTACGTGAGCCAAAATTCAATCTCTTATTATTTGACAGTTCCCAAAGAATTCTATCAGGTAGTGTCATACACATGTAAAATAATACCTTATCACATTACTATTTTTTCAGGACTTAAGGGAGTGCTGGACCTTCCTGTTTTACCGACGAAAATAGGCGATTTCTTAGTTTTCACTATTCGTCATTACTATGCGAAGAGTATGCTTCAAATCTTACAGGACTGTATTAATAACGTAAACGATTCGGCGTGCACTCGAATTTCGGTCGAAATCTTCCGAAAAATAAAGAAAATCGAATATTATAAACTGTTGCGAAAACCACAACATGGCCGCTAAAATGTCTACAGCATCCGTTCTGTTGCATATAAAAAATTCTAGATCTCGCATATGTCAAAAGAGCGTGAAGTTCTCCGAATACTCCAAAACCATCGGAAAGTTGCTCACTGAAAAGATAATCACGTGTAAAGTGCGATCGCTTAGTCTATAAACTTGCGACGGGTGATTAGAGCCGCTGACAACGGCATGAATGTTGTTTTTTTCCCCCAAGTTTCCCTTATGGCTCTGGCTATTTTTCTGTCTTCAAGTCGCTATTCCTCAATTGTTTTTTCAAGTCTTCAAATCAGTTGTAAAGTTGCACGAGGGCGCAGGGAAACTGCGGAAAACCTGCGCCGATACAACCGGTCATTCCAACTGAGTCTTGATGTTCGTATTCGATACTTCAAGTACGAACTCCAATCCGCAGAATTCGACCTCACGCTCAACGGTTCGGCATGAATGTAGTGTAGAGCACGACACAGAGCCACCCACCTGTGCATCAATCCTGACACTCTACGTTCATACACTTTCGCAAACTATAATTTTCGGTTTTCTTAATTCCTTGTAAGTTTTCAATCAAAATTCGACTGCACACCGAAGCATTTATGTCAATATCATAATCCTGCATGATTTGACGCATATGCGTAGCATATCAACAATGCTAAGTCCGAACGAAAAAATGGTCTAGTTTCGACGGTAAAACAGGTAAAGCAAGTTAAAAAAAGGAAAAAAAACAGCTCCAGCATCTCCTTAAGGGGAAGTGAAACAGCTGTGCATGCGAGAGAGATAGTTGCAGTTTTTAAATTAACTTTATTCAATAGTGCTAATTTTTTTGAGAAAAAAAATGAATTCGGGCCGGATGCGAAATTACCTTGCGCATCCGGCTCGAATTTGCCTTGTCCTAAAAAAAATTAGCACCCTTGAGAAAAGTTCATTACAGTTTTCATTACCGACCGCGATATTTCACTTCCCCTTAAGAGCACGTGAAACACCTTTCCGAGTGTGTCTCTCTCGCTCCGCCATGAGCGTCACTGATGCTATGTCTCTCGCGCTCCATAGGGTTTCACATGCTCTTAAAAGGACAAACTACTTTGCACCTTTGTTTACCTGCGTTGATAGAACGATATTGATTGGAAAGAAAAAATTGATAATCAACTCGAAATTTGTATTTGGCAACACTTTAATTTTTTCCCCTCACCCTCAAAAATTCACTCGCATCTTATCAATACACACACACACACACACACACACACACACACACACACACACACACACACACACACACACACACACACACACATACACACGTATTTGACTTCCGTCTCGCGCGTACAATGTATTAAATAATCGTATAAATAATTCATGTCGAGGAACAAAGAGGATGAAATGAATGCTTTTTTTGCTCATAATTCACCCTTCCCAGATAGAAAAACGTGCCGTCAAACGGGTTTCGTACCATTGGTACCACCACCGTTCCATTGCCGTGCCGTCATTTTTCTATCTGGGTTATATCTTGGCGATGATAAACAGATGAACTATCAACGTCGGTCGCCGTCGGTGAGATAACAGCCTTACGATGTAAGAGATGCATCTTAGCTCGAAAAACTCTACGATTACGGCTACAATTATTTATAACCCCTTGAAGCATTCAAAACCGGCCAACTTCGTTACCGACCGGTCGGTAATAAACGAATGTCCTTTCAGATTTTGCGTAACGATTCGCTATCGAACGCAGATCGTCAACATGGTTGAAAAAAAATTGATTACAGTTTTTGTTACCAACCGGTAACTCACTCGATCTTAAAGCAACCGTTATCTCTGATGCTGACAAAAGTTAAAATCTTCTGTTTTTTGTTTTATTTTTATTCTCGCAATATTTCGTTCCACTTTATCATCAGAGTGTTGCGTGGAAGCTACAGCGCGCTTCAAAGGGTTAACACTCTACGATCCTTCTGTATTTGTTGATTTTTCGTTCCTTTTTTTTTGTAATCTCAGAGACTCACATATTTACAATTGAAAGACAAGAATTATCGTGAATGACTCGCGATATTCGACTATCGACTAGTACGCACTGCTCTCTAGAATGAAAAAAAACGCATATTTTTTGAAATTACTCAAACTCTTACGTCGATAGAAAAACAGAGGATCGATGATTTATTACAACTATATATTCACGATTAATGACAAATATCGATATGATTCGATACGATCGATACGTAAGCGACTTTTTTTTTCGATCTGCAATAACAGTGACTTATTCGAACAATCTATACAATACAATGCTAGTTCAAAGTTTGACGACGACGATGGCAATGTATTCGACGATCATTTAAATAATTATATAACATTTAGTGATGATTCTTGTTGATGTAATTTGTTTAAGTAATCGTCTCGCCGATCTCTTAATCACTGTTGACGTTCCTTCAAGATCAGTTACATCTCGCGGGGTATTCGACGATCTCGACGATTTTTTTTTTTTACCCACGTGGCGATAATCACTTTTTTTTAAACTTATTTATTTTATTAATAATTCATTATTTTGTAGTCTTTTAAATGCACATTAAGTGATAGGACAGTTCCACACGCTACCTCGTTAAGAAAAAAGTCCATCTCTCTTCAACTTCCTGTCGGCTCTCGTCGCGGCGACGATTTATCACAGGATTCGTCTGTTTTTAATTCATTTTTTTATTTTTACTTTTAAACTCATTTTTGCACCACTACTTTTATTCATTTGTTTCTTTCGCAATTTCTCTTAAAAAGTAACGACGCGCTGACTATCCCAAGCTTCGAGCACGCTCCGAGCACTCTCCTCAACTTTTCTCTTCGCAATATATATATTTAAAAAAAAAAAACGGGAAAAAATAAATTAGGTAAAGAGGTGTTTTTTTAATCATCTCAAAAGAGATATTTTCCCTTTTTTGTACTTGAAAGAAAACACGAAAACATTGTGTTTGGGAACCGAGGGCTGTGCGTTCGATCGGCTGAGGAAGATCGGAAACGATTATACAACGATTTCAGAAGAAAAAAAATTGTATTTTCGACATAGGATTCTGACTTTCGATTTAAAGATTATTATGTGTCGTTGTCGAAACAAAATACCGTCTTTGGTAATACGTCGTAAAAATATTTCGAAAAAGAGCCAAGTCCGAGGTCGAGAGGAAATCGCGAGGATAGGATGGCGATTTTTTTTCTTCCGGCCCTCAATTTAAATATCCTATCTAGTCTAACAACGTTCTATAATCAAGCCAACCTCTTTTCTCTCAACAGCGGCTACTCGATAATCTGCGTTTGGCAAAAAAAAAAAAAAATCCACAAAGCTCGACGCATAGATTTAATCATGGATCGTAGGCCGACTTAGGTCGAAAAGTGAAAAACGGCGCAAGCTAGCTAATATCCAATAATTAATCGTTAACGATAATTACCAGGGTGTGCCAATATTCGAAACTTCGAATGATTGAACTCGAATCGAATATCAATAATTTTATTGAAAACCCCAAATTGAATATTCAAATAATTCAAATAATTCAAATAATTCAAATAATTCAAATAATTCAAATAATTCAAACTATTCAAACTATTCATAAAACGCACATTCGATTCGAAAGTCAATCTGAATAGTAATATTCGATTCAATTCGATTTATATACTATTCGCACACCGCTAATAATTATTATTTTTATCCTATGTACAATTTTTTTGTTAACGACGCAAGCGTCTGTCCTTTTAATTAACTACACAGACTTCTCCAATCGCATTAGCTTACAAAAATGGCATTCCAGAAAGTTACCTTCGATTTCGTCGAGAATCGGAATTTTCGCGTTCCCAAATTCTTCGGACATCCATTTTTTTTTTCACTCTGTCTCGCTATGCAGCCTGATAATGATCGACAGTAGATATAATGTGTCCTGCGACGCAGCGACGCTGTAACGCCATTTTATTTTCAACTAAAAAATTACCCAATTGGTTTTCTCAACTATAGGGAACAGTGGGGTAAAATAGACCATCGAAGAAATTGGAAAAGTTCCATCGATTTACACAACATATTTCAAAGTCTTTTTTAAGACACAGAATAAATCTGCTACGCTCATTTGATGCAAACGGAAGAAATAAAAAAAAAGTTTGGGGTAAAATGGACTTTTACGGAATTCTCATGAAAATTACTAAATTTGTATTCAAAAAAATTAATAACTGACGGGCTGTATTTTAATTACTTTCCGCACAAAATACGATTAAATGATTCCGGAATTGTATTCGACCGGCAAAAATGTTCCGCTATCGAGGCATGAACGGAAAGTGGGAGAGAGATTTTGTATTTTGAACTAGTCTATTTTGCCCCGCTTCCCCCTATGATTTTGCGCTAACACGTTTTCGTCGGTAACACCATTTTAAAAAAATCATCCTCGAATCAAACACGATTTTCCATCGCAGATGTTCCGCGAACGATGATAACTAAGCCCACGATTTTTCAGACTCTACGCCGTCATTGGCTGGTCGATGAACTCGACCAAGGTGGACATTTTTTTTCCGCCCTCTACTTCAATCAAAAAAGTTTCCTCACCATTTTTCTTATTCCACCGGCGCTCTTCTTCTGCCTCTTGTTACCGGTGGGTGTGTTGGTGGCACTGCTGCTGCCGGAATCGTCGCTAGGGTTGCCGCGATGACCGTTGGTGGCGCCAGCGCCGCTCGGGCTCTCGCTGCCCGATCTGTCCGATCTGTTCGACGAGTTTATCGAGTGCCACTCCCAATTGTCCGACCTGAGATGGGCGGTCTCCTCGCCGGCTCTGTTCTCCCTCGAGTTCCTCTTCATCCTCGAGCCAAGTGCCGTCTTCATGAACGACGGCGACGGCAGTTTCGCCGCTTTGAGAATACCACCGGTACGGAAGATGCCGCTCCTGTTTTTACCGTCCTGCTCTTCCTTACCGTCGGTCGGCAAATCCGCGACTACTGTCCCATCGGCTGGGGGTCGTTGACGATTCGAACATTCTTCCGGCGATTCCTCCTCGGGTTCTTCGGGTTTCTCGTTGATCGAGAGATCCGTCGGTCTGTCGAACCAACCGCCCGTGTACTCGGGCGCGGAGTCGGGTCTCGGACGCGAGTGACAGAGAGCCAATTTTTTCTCGTGACTCGACGAGGGCGGATCGATCGACGACGATCTTCTCGACGGCAGCGCCGTGCCGCCCGGCATACCCTCGTCCGATCGCGAAATCTCCTTTCTCGAATCCCCATTGGTCTTCGCTTTCCTTCGTTTCTTCTTATCCTTTCGCGTTTCCTGATTGGCCCGATCGTCGATCATCAGATCACCGTACGTACCTGAAGTTGTGGAAATACCGGTATTTTAATATTTTGTAAAATTACCCTAAAAATACCGTATTATGACGTAATACTTTTTCTCAATATCTTGTGTTGTGAAAATACGGTCGCAAAAGTTTTCCGTAATTTACCGTAAAAAGTGGTAAAGTCATCTGTCTAGATTAGGGTGTGTAAAAATTAGTACATTTCGATACGAGTGCGAAATAGTATATTATGCCACAAGGGAGGAAAGTGCGTTTTTTCACTGGGCGTGAAGTTTGATGCGATTTTGGATACGATTTTTTTTTTTCATCAAATAAGAAGAAAGCGTGTTTTGCGCGGAAAATCCATGGAGCCCTCTCCCCGGCCTTAAGATTAAACATTTTTTAGAAAAAATGTTTCTCCCTCTAGCTTAATCTTTAGATGCACGCCTCACAATTCACCTCACGAAAGGAGGGCGCGGACAAACGATTCTTAAAGGTCGCTGAATCGATATTTAGTTTGAATGATAAACATCGATTTATCACCACTTTAATAATTTTGTAGGCCTTTTCCATGTTCAAGGTGTTTTTTGAGGTGAACATGTGCACTTTTGGGAGTTCGAACGAAAGAGAAAAAAAAATTTTATACACCCTAATCTAGACGTGAAATCACAGGTCATAAAATTTTTAGCAAATTTACCGCCAAAACGTATAAAATCTATCTATTTAAATATGACATTACCATTTCAAAAATGGTAAACTTCACCTTTACAGTTGTGAAATTACCAATAACACATTTTTTCTGCAACATTATCGTAACATTTTTTTTTATTTACCATGTGTTGGTGATATTTTAAATCACTACGCAATCATATGATTTTATTACCAATGTGGTAATGTTCAATGCACGGTCTTACATACAGGTCGTGATACGCGCGTGGTGGGGGTATATCGCTTGCCGAAGAGAATTTCATTCACGCCGTGACCGCTAGAGGCGCGACTATCGAGAAGTGTAGTGTGGGAGAGAGATAGAAGAATCTTTATCGCCTTTCCCTCTTTCTCTGTCACTTACGAACCCCTTTTGTTAGTAGTTTGAATGAAGTTCCTAGAAAGGAATCGAGGATATATAAATTATTGGAACAATATGGATATTGTACCACATATTATTAAAAACAATACTATTCTTCAATTGAAGTATAATATTTCTTACAAAGAAATATGAACTCAAACATTTCTCGCAAGTCTTGACCAAAATTATGACTAATCGAATGGAGTCATATGATTCGTATTATTCTCATATCTTGCCGGTGACTTATACTTTGTTTTGGTTCCTTCTCGCATTCGGATTTATTGATAAAGGTAAGTTTTATTAAATCCATTAAATATATTTTCGTTTTCAGTAATGAGGTTTCGTTTTGGAACAGATTTGAGTGAAAACAGAACTGAGTGGCATGAATAATCGATCATATTGTTTGTTCACTCTATTTAAATTTCCGGATTATGAGGAAGGTGAACATAAAAATGATCATTTACGAATCTAATATTTTAGCTTTTTTGATGTTCAAAATTTTAAGACAAGGGCTTCCGGTTTTGGGAAATAAAAAAAAGCGTTGTAAAATTAAAAGGCGATATAAAAATGATCTGTTAGTTTTTATATGATGGTTTTTTTTTATTGATTTGTCAATTCCGACAGTTTGTTTTTATAACAAATCAACAGTTATATCAGTATTAACATAGTATGGTCACTGATTGTAATGGTTGAGTGAATTGAATATGGTTTGTTGTTTGTACTCGATGTTGTCGAATTATCCTCCGTTACTTCCATCTGCGTGCTCATTTTGACATCATCCACACCAGCTGTCTCAGTGCTCGCAATATCTGCAATACGAAAAAGAATAAGACATGAAAACTGATTTTTTATTCAAACTGGTCAACTAAAATATACAATTCATGCAAGAGATTAATTGAGCATCACAATCTGTCGATGAATGAACTGCGCTTTTAGGTATAATATCTAAGAATTCCATTTAACAAAGTAACTCACCATCACTAGAAACCACCAATCAAGAGTTTGTGATTTCAGGATTCGGCATCGATATTGCAAGAGCTGAACATTCAACAAATGAAGACCCAGCAGACTCGACTGAGGCGTCGACGTGGCTTGCAAGACTCGGGGAACCTACGTATTCCCCCAAAGACGCAACAGCTTTCGCTTCTTCTTGAGTTTCTTCATCAAATATCATCGGTATAGCATTTTTACTTAGGTTTGGATACTTGTAAGGAACCTATATAAAAATGTTAATTACATTTGGAGCTAATTTTTGCTCCGAATAATAAAATTTGTACGATGTACTCACCCTTGCAATTATTTGTCCATTTGAATCGTAATTAATCCATTGACGAAGTATATCTTGCTCTTCGAAATGTTTATCGCACACAACGTGCGAGACCTGGAGCTTTACGTTGCCGGGAATCGCTCCTTCCCATTTTTCAAGACGCTCGACGTCTTTTGGCACATCAAACCCGGATCTTTTTTCTTTATCACTTTTATACCCTGTTTTATATTTCGGTACAATACACGACGTCGGCATTATCGACACTTTTATGCACTTCACGATTATTTAAAAAATTTAATGTACTCAGTTCTCGAAAAAATGTCAGGTTATGTTCGATAACACCACCCGATAGAGGCGCCGAGTAGTGGCGGTGCCAGGAAACAAAAAATTTATCGTAAGCGTGCTTCCCCCACCACGGGAAATCGGACGAGTTTCAAGACCTGTGTATAAGACCGTGGTTCAAAGCAGTCGCGTACCGTATTATTACGGTAAAAATATGGTAAAATTACCGGTCACATTTACCGCTCACATTACGTACCAACGATTTTGGAGGCTATCTCGCTGGGCCTGCGAGTTCGCGGTTTCTTCGTCGCCGACGCTGACATCGCTCCGGCGCTTCGCCGCCTCGTCGCTTCGCCGTTCTCCAGCCCAGCTCTCGGTACGTCCGCTTGATCGAACTCGCTGCTTCGACGGCAGTAGGAGACCGCGAGGATCAACACCACGACTTCCACGACTATCAGAGCGAAGTGCTGGCACAGCGTCGACAATTTTCCTCGCCAGCTGTTCCGATCGTACAGTATAATTTCCATCGACTTCGTAAGACTGTTGATTTCGTCCCGTAGCGCCGATATCTCCTCGATTCTGCGCAGTTCGCGTTCCTCGCCCTTCCGGGACTCCTCACTCATCGCCGCAGTGGCGCGCTCCAGCGAACGCTGCATCTCCTCGACTTGCTTCTTATAACGCTTGCTCAACTCCTCGAGATACTGACCGCTCAGGGACATGTTGCGCTCCAGGGCCTGAAAATATTTATGGAGATTAGGGCAGAGTATTGGGAAATTACACGTACCGACACGACATCTGGTGGATTCATTGTAAATACTCTATCTTAGATGACATAACCTATATTTTCTAAACAGACACTGCCTACCGCATTTTAACTGCACATTTTAACCGGTTGTGTTTTACCTTAACTGTAACTACGAAATTACCGCGATTGTGGTTATTTCTGACCGACCTTTTTGACAATTATAACCGCTCAACAACAGGTACACTGGCAGATTTTGCGACCATCAAAACGGCCGAGAAAACGACCGGTCGTTTTCGGACAAAAATACGTCCGGTAAAACGACTGTCGAAACGACTTCATCCGCGTTCGTGCGAGCCACATACAAGCAGCTTCCTGTGAGAGCTTTCAGACAGGTCGTTTTACATATTATGACTGGACGAACTAACGCGGAAACGACCGTTCAAAAGACCTTTCAATCCGGTTTTCTTTAATACGGTCGTTTCTTCGGTTGAAAATAAAAAAACGACCAGACTGAAAGGTGTTTTGAACAGTCGTTTTCGCGGTAGTTCATTCGCGCATTAATTGTAAAACCACCTGACTGAAAGCCCTCCCTGGAAGCTGCTCGTATGCGGCTGGTACGGACACGGATAAAGTCCTTTTGACAGTCGTTTTCGTAGATGTATTTTTGTCCGAGAACGACCGGTCGTTTACTAGGTCGCATTGAAGGTAGTTTGGTGGTGGTTTTTCAAGTCGCAGAACTTGCCAGGGTAGTTACGTTTTAAGCGGCTTTTTCTACCAACCATATAGCCGCAAAATTAGCCCGAATAAACGGCAGTGTATCAGGTGGACACAGAAAACGTCGACACGAAACAACTCGACACGGAGGCTGTACACCGTGGATGTGAGCACGCAACATATGATCACGAATAGGCTGTACGCCAAGTCAAATGTACACCGAGAGAGTGTACACACTACCAACTGAACACCCCAACCACTGAACACTCGACAACTCAACACAAGTTCAGACTAGTTCGGGTGACTGGGTCAAGTATTCATGTCATGTGCCAATATAAAAGGCGCTAGGTTGCAATGCAATACCATGAGCGCGTAATTCCAGCATGATCATTATTGTGACACTTTAGGTATAGATTCTCCTCAAGGGTAGTATCTATGTATCTATGCCTCTATGTAGTGTTGTCGTAATCAACTCGCAATATCCTGCCCTATCATAGGGACATCACTCGAGAATAGCCCCCCTCTAAAGTATGCGGTCATTTGTGGTCAGTTGTTGAGTGTTCAGTTGGTAGTGTATTAAATTTCTTCGGTGTACCGTTGACTTGGTGTTCAGTCCATTCGTGGTCATATGTTTGTGTGCCCACATTCGCGGTGTACAGTTTTCGTGTCGATTTTTCCTGTGTCCACCTGATATATTGCCGAATAAACCTGTACGAAGAGCTGCTGCCGCCGTTATTTCAACAATTTCAACCGCAGAACTCCGGTTAGTACTATTTTGCGGTTGTTATGCTTATCTGCAAACCGGTACAAAGTTCTGCTTTTGTAGTTCTATGCAGTAAAGGCGTTTTTTTTCTTCATTTTTCGTGGTTAAACTTATGGTAAATCACAACCGGTAGTTTTACGGTTAAATTACCGTAAAAAATGCGGTTGGCAATGCTGACAGGGTGAAACCTCCTCGCCTATTCCGGGCTCGGTCGGTATCAGAAACTGTAATAAAGTTTTCTCACGGGTTCCGGCAGTGACGGTCAAAAGAAAAGTGTCATCGGAAATGGATATCACGCCAGTCTCCGGTGAGATTTTTCTCTTGACTGTGAACACCCGCCCGGCTTAGAAAGGTTGATTACAGTTTTTATTACCGACCGCGGTATTTCACATGATCTTAACATTACGGGTTGCAATTCTTTTTTGATCGAGCTGAATTGAGTTTTGACCAAGGTTGTTTGATTTTTGATTTTGCCATAGTTTGCAAAGGGATTCAAAGTAGTTGTAGACTATTTGCTCGTTTTTATTTTTTATTTTCAGATCTATCGTGTTTGCTATTTTTTGCACAATTTTTGAGCCATCGATTTGAGACTTAGCACATGAGCCATGTCATAAGGTTTGGTATTAAATTTAGCTACAATCGGTAAAAGAATTCAAGCTTTATAAAAAATTGTGCTTTTTTGTTTTCTTTTAGATTAAAAAAAAATATAAAAATTGTGCTTACTGTTGCTTGCGCGATTTTCAACCTAACGGCCCAAAATTGTATGCACCATACCAGTTACCATGAAGGTTGTTTGGTATTCAATTTGGCATAAATCGGTAAAAGAATTCAAAAGTTGAGAGTATTTAGTTTTTTAGATTTTTTAAAAACCATTTGTGCTCAATGCTCGTTTGTCCGATTTTCAAGTTACCGGGGTACTACTTTGTGCCCAAATCGCGTTATTTGTGAATGCTTCACATGAATTTTGGTAAAAAAAGAAATATGACAATGGTTCGGACGTTAAGATCAAATTTTCTTTCAATCGACAAAACGTTGGGAAGTTTGAACGGTTTAAAATTGAGAAATCTAATCGCGATTATTTTCTTTTACTGACAAAACTTCCTCCACGAGGCAGAATCCAATGGCAGAAAATCATATTTCATAGAAGCTTTGTCACACAAGTACCATTGCACGAGGAAGCTACGTGAAAATCTACATTTTTTTAGAAAAACTAGATCCACCATTATGAATTGTCCAAATTTGATTTCATATTCGGATTCAACGATCTCAAAAACCTCAGGAGACCCAAGTACGACCAAGTCGTGATAGTATAAAAATGTTATTTTTCAAGCTTCCCTTATAGGAGTTTATGACAATGACGTGCGGCAAAGACTTCAACAAACAAGAAAGTGAGAAAAAGTAACAAAAAAAACCTTGATTCTGTTTGACAGTCTGAGAAAAACAGATTCCTTTTGTTGCGGAGTGGTGCTGGCGGTCGGTTGAGCGACGATGTTGGCGTTGTGAATGTTACCACCGTGAATTCCATCGCTGTCGAGATCCTTGAGATCGGACAGGATGCTGTCCAAGCTCATTTGCTCCTGGGGCGTCAATTTGGTTTCATGCTCGCCATTGTCCAGCTTTCCCTGCTTGATTTCCCCATCGCCGATCTCGTGCTTCATTGGCGTTCCATTGTCGTGTCCGGCCTCGTGCACGGCCGAATCTTGAATCTCCCGACCCGCCTGACCGGAAGTGACGCTCGCCATCGGCGTTACAATTTGCCCGGTGGTTTCGACCGCGTCGTCACCGACCGATGGGTCCTGCGCCATTTTCGTAGTAGCCGTTGGAACGTTCACGATCGGCGAGGGAGTCGTCATGACTTCCGCCTGAAGGCTCTCCTCGTTAGGATCCTTGCTGGGTTCAAGAACCGGCACCGATGACTCCTTCCTCATGTCTTCCCTGCTCAGCGTCTTCGTCGGTTTTATCTGCGCCGCGATGCTCTCCATAGTCGTCGTCGTGGTCTCCGTGGGTTTCGACGTCGTCGGCTCCTGCTGACGAACCACGCTGGTACCAAGACCCCTGGTTACCTTGGTCTCCCGCGCTAGCGTAGCAGTCTTGCAACCACCGCCATCAACGTCCGGCGAACAGTTCGAGGTTGCGCCGCGTGTTTGTCCCCCGATCTCGGCAGTATCGAACTTGCCGACGTTGCCGTCGATTCTCGTCGATGAGTTTGCCGACACGTTGCCGACGATCTCGTAGCTCGTGTTGAGAACGAGCTTTCTGTCCTTGGTCGCGACGACGTTGCACAGAGCGACCACATACTCCGGTGAAAAAATCGCCGCCAGGAAGCTGGCGCGAAGGTTCCTCGCCAGGAGAAACTTCGTCTTTGATACGGTTTCGTCGTCGAGACTCTCGGTTCTCATTCCCGATGTGTTGACCACGTCGACGCCGTAGAAACCGCAGAGTTCCCGGGAGTTCAGTGCCTCATTGACGAAAGGGATCTTCAGTGTTGCGTCCAGATGACCGGATCGGCAGCTCAGCAGCTCGAAGACCCCGGCGAACCTGAGGTCCGTGCAGTTGGCGCAGTTTATGGTGTACCTCGGGGTCATGCAGGTGGCGAACGAACTCCTCATTATGTTGTCCTCTATGCTTTCCTGGATCTTCGTTATGTTATTCTTGTTGCTGGGATCGTTGGTTTTAACGAGTACCTCGGCGGCTTTCTTGACGATATTGAGAACGGCGTCGCGGGCGCTGCCGAAGAGGTTCCTCGAGTCTCCGCCGGACTCCGAATCCAGTGGGTCGTCCTCGTCCTCGTCGTCATCGTCGTCGTCGTCGTTGTCTTGGTGATCAGTTTCCGTCTCGAGGACCTCGAACTCGCTTGTGCCGTAGGCGCGGAACAACGATATCGGGCAGAAGTGCTCGGAGCCGTAATGGGAGTGGAACTCAACCTTGATGAATTTTCCGAAGAGCTGGGGATTGAGATGGAAGCTCTGGACATCGCGCTGATCCTTGCCAGTGAATTGCCCAACGGGACTCCACTCGCGGGTTGGAAAACGATCGCTGACGTGGACGGAAAAATCTTTCGGGGACGAGCTGAAGAGTTCGAAATTCGCAAGCTCGATCTTCTTCGCTTGTATCGCCTCGCACAGCTCAACGACGAACCACACGCGCGACGTACACGTGTTCAGCATGTACTCGTCGCGAGTCGACACCAGTACGCTACGGGCGCTTCGTGCCTCGGGATTTACGGCCACGATCTTGGCGCCGCAGTCGGGTGAGGCGTAGTTCTTCGAGCGGACCTTCATGCCACCGACACCTCGGCCAGGGCCCCCGGGATTTTGGATCGAGGCATTCGGATGAGCTGGAGTTATACAAGTTTTTCGGTTGATTAGCTTTCCACGCTTACGAGTGCGCTACCACCTAACAACATCCATCTTAAGGGGATGCTGGAGCTGTCTTTTTTTCTTTATTTTTCGGAAGATTTTGGCCGAAATTCGAGTGTACGACGAATAGTTTATGTTATTAAGACAGTCCTGTAAGATTTGAAGCATACGCGTCGCATAGCAACGACGAATAGTGAAAACTAAGAAATCGCCTATTTTCGTCGGTGAAACAGGAGGGTCCAACAGCCCCTTAATGGAAGTCTAAATACCGACCCTCTCAAAACCATTACTTTAACCCCATTTTTCATCACCTTCAAACCCATTTTTCTCAAAGATGGCTCAAAAACCCGAATGAAATATTGACTACCCTGCTGAAAAGTCCCATCTGGATTTTGACATAGGAATCTACGGGAATGCATGGGTTCCCATGTAGGCTCTTATGTGGGACGGCATAGGAAGAAATCCCACGTAGGATGACATGGGGAGAAATTTCCCACATGGTAAGTTAAACGGAGCCTGTGTGGGATGACATAAGAAACATTTGCTACATCGTAACCGCCAAGAGAACCCATGTGGAAGCACAGAGGAAAACTTCTTCTGTGAGACCTACAAGAAAAACTACCCGCGTAGAAAAAAGTAATATCGGAAAGCGTATTTTAGAAATGGGTGTGAGTATCGTAGGAATATGTGAAACGGTAGGGGAAGACATGGAAAAGAGTATATGGGATTTAGACTTTCGGTATGTGGGGGAGTCGCGGGTGAAGAAGTGTAAGATGTATTCGGGATTCATTTAATAGTTCACGGTATTATCGAGGTAAAACGCATCAAGTTTAATCCAAGTTTTGCGGCAGAAGTTATACTGCAGTGTCTAATCCTAATCGCTGAATACAAATCCGGGCGACAATAGTACATTACTCCACACGAGTTAGAAAAAGTGTTTCGCACGAGGGATGTACGAAATTTTTCATCACAACGTGTGAAAATGGCGGTTTTACGCACGCGAAGCGGGCGGAAAAGTGGCCATATCCGCACCGAGTGATGAAAATTTAATTTCGGGAGACTTTTTTCATTTTTATCTTCTATCTTTACTCCCGACTGCCCGCTAGGGCAAAAAGACGGGAGCTATTCAAAATGTTTTTCTTCTCCCCTTTCATTTACAGCTAACTATACTTTCGATTACGCGGGTCTGTATGGAATAGATTTCACGATAATTTTGAAGGTTTGTTAATATGGTTGGAACAGACTAAATGCGATTGATTGTTGGAATATTTCCGAGATTTTCATCGATGGTTGAGAAAAAGTCTATTGGAGTATATGGGCAGAATTTGGGAAGTAAACAAATTTGGGAAGTGAACAAATATACTCATTATTCATTTTCCCATGCTCTCCCCGTACCATTTCCCATATGCCTAATACAGTCATACCCATACTTCAAAAGAACGCTTTCCCATCCAACTTTTTTCTACGCGGGTATGTAGGATAAGGAGAAAAACGTCGTACATGAATTCACAATGGAACCTATGAAAGATGATACAAGAAAAATTTCATGTAGGGTTACTCACGAGAGAGCCAATGTGAAACTACATAGGTAGTTTCCTCTGTGAGAACCTACAAGAGAATCCATGTTGGATAACTGGTTGGATTATAAGTGGAGACCCATAGGGGGACTCAGCCACTGATCGAATCACGGAAAAAAACCAACGTGGTTTATTGTCAAACCTTAACCGACCAAGCCACTGAGAAAAACTACGGACCTAACGGGCCCAAAATATCCGGTGAGAACTTGCAGTCTGGTTGTTTTCAAAAGGCAAAGTGGTTTCGTCGGTTAAGTTTTGACAATAAACCATCGTGGTATTTTTGGTGGTAACATGGTATCTAATATGGGATTCCATGTGGGAATATTCAGTACGGTATTCGGTACGGCGGCCTGCATTTAAGTTTTCAAAATCGGAAAAGAAATACTATACCATATCTGTAATAATAAAGCGATGCGTAATGATGTTCCTGCTTTGTGTGAGTCGAAAACAGGAGCGGAATGCTCTCCCCAATAAATGAACAGTATTCATTGAATACACACTTTGACAAATGGCTTGTGATTGCGTAAAACAACGCCTGAGAAAAAGATATCAAAATATAAATAAAAAAACAATTTCACACAACTTACTTTTCTTCTTCTCGGCTTCCTCCAGCCTCTTCTGCGCCCACTCACTGAAGGACGGTATGTCCTCCTGATGATGATCGGTAGGTCCGGAGGTTACCAATCCATCCAGAATAGCAGCCGAGGCCTCGTCGGAGCTTCCACCAACGATTCGAGCTCTTGCAGCCCCGTCATCCAATTCAGCTGACGTTACCGAGTCCTCTTCCTTCTTTCTCGCTTCGTCCTTCGATTGATCCTCCTGTACGTCCTCGATTCTCGTTGGCCCTTCGTCCGCAACTTTTTGCTCGGCCCTGACAACGACCACTTGCTGCTCTATTGGGGCTTCATCCTCGATACTTTGAGCCTCCTTGATCCCGGACTCTTCCTTCGACGACCCTTCTGTGAAGTTCCTTGACGTTTCTATAGTCTCCAGCAGAATAGCGGGTAATGTGTCTTTATGCGGTTCCACGAATTTGTGGGATTCCCCGTTTAGATTTATCGCCGCGGTCGTTGTCGCGTCGGATCTGGTCGTTGTCGTCGTCAGAGTCGTGTTCTTTGTTGAGGAACGAGGACGTATGTCGTCTGTTAGACGCGGCTCCGCGAGACTTTGAAGCTCAGCAGCGGCCGTGTCAACCAGGGTCAGCACCACCGACTGACCTGTTTCCGATATCCTGTAGACATAAAAATCATTCCACATTGTCATCGACGTACAAATTTATGTATGTACGTATGTCACTTTCTTCACTTTCTGGAGTTTGATTGACTCCACGACCCGGGGTACACGGAGAGAAGGATGTGGTAATTTTTACACTTCGTATGGTAAACGTGGAATATAGTACTATTATGACGTTTTTTTTGCCCATACGTACCTGCTGTTACTATACATCATCGCTTTATGTGATCGACGATATATAGAGTTTATTACCAACTTTCAATTTGAAACCCGTTTTATAAATCATCCAATACTTATCATTAAATATAAGAGATAGTGTGTCCAGAACACCATTAATTGTAGCTACGATATCTACTCCCAACGCACGATATTTGCTATAAGGACTGTAGGAATTAAATAGGTTGTCGATGTCTTGAAATTATCCACACCGAAAAGAAAGTTTGGTAATATCAACCTCACAGCCGCATTCACGGAAAATTGGTTTGAATCAATCCAGGCGCTTTTAAATAAACTGCACCGTTGTTGAAACAATAAAACTGGTGTGGTTGTGTCAATTGCATATAGCAGTTACTGCGATTAAAACGTTGATGCAAAGTGATTCAAAACTGCATTGAATGAACAACTTTTTTTTTGAGATTCAATCGCATGTACGCATGTCAACATACAGAAGGTATATTATTTTGACTTGAACATATATTTGGTCGATTTGAAAAAAAAAAAATGTGTTTCGATGGGTTCGTATATATACGAACATTTTTCATCTTGAAAATGATGTTATTCAATCCGCCAAGACGTCAATTTAGCCATTCACAAATATTATGCCCACAACCAACAACTTTCATGTTGTTTCCATATTTCAATGCCAAATCATGGAAATTGAGTCTAAGTTAATGACGGAGAATAGCTTATATATCCGATTCAAGATTGCATATATCAATAAGCAATTGTAGCGTAGTGGTAAGGTTGTAGGTCAGAATGCGTTAGTTTCGGGGTTCGAACCCCGCTAGGTTATATAGAATTTTTATTTGTAAAAATTGTGATATATTGATAAGTAGCGATTGTACTGATAACAATTGAACATGTAACATGTGGAGGCAATGTAACCATGTATAAAATTAATTAGTAACAATTAACGTAAATGACAGTACCAGGATCCAACTCCAAATTGAGTTGGACCAAACTTTTTTTCCATTGATATAATTGCCTATTCTGTTCGGTCAAACATATTCTTAGTTGGGACAATAAAATGATTTTTTAAACGCTGTAACTTTTTAGTCAACTTAACTAAGTGTTTCCTTCGCCACCCGCAACCGCCAGATCTGGTTGATTCAAACAAATTTTTGCTTCCTCATAGAGGAAGCTATTTATATTATCTCACCAAACCTTTTCTTTACTCATGCATGCAAAATCCTCGTTTGCCCACCGCTCACAGACATGCAAAATGGCTGATTGCCGCACGATGCGGCTTCACCAGTGGACAAAACACTTTACGCACTGGTTCACCGGTGTGCAAAGTACTTTGCGAACTGGTCATCCGTGTGCAAAATAAGGTTTTGCTACTCGAGCTATCTAGCTTCTCAAACGGTTACTATATTAACAGACGGATGCTATAGTAACACCGAGGCTAACCCCATTGTGTATGTCTGTGAACGGTGGGCAACTCGGATTTTGCATTGCATTCGTAAAGAAAAATATGGTTCGATACATCTCGGCCAATCTCGCTTCTTGCGCACTGCTCGTGTGAAGGACAGCTCTTCGCCTCGGCTTCGTGCTGTCCTTCAAACTCGCAGTGCGCAAAACGCGCGTTTCGCCTCTTGTATCGAAATATACTATTTTTTCGGTCTTCCCATATAGTATGGGAAACTTTTCCATATAGTATCGGAAACTTTTCCATATAGTATGAGAAACTTTCCCATATTTTCATTGTAACCGTTCCTACAAAATTCTCTCCGTGTATGATTCACCCCACGGCCTGATATAATCCCTAACGGAACTGAGGTGACCGTCAGCAGACTTGCATAGGCTATTGCATAATGTTCAAAATTTTGACTTGCTCTAGATTCGTGTATAACCTTTATTTCACCGTCGTCTTTCCTCTAACCCTTGCAACCATCGTTGTATAGTCTCATATAAATGACGTGTAGTTGCACGGGGTTCGCTCGAGTCCACCAAAGCAGAGTTGCATAGTGGTTAAAAGTTTGCACAAAGCGATCGGTTTCGTTCCAGTATACCCGGAGTCTCGTCATAGTCATTCCAACACGCAGATGCATGTTCAGCCAACCCTAGTACGACTGCGACTATGATGCAACTTCGAAACCCTGGTTGCATCAGTTCCGCTAGAGATAAGATCCCAGGGCACGATAGACACCCACAAATACTTGCGTTGAGTGTCGCAATAAGTAAGTTTAGATTACTGAATAAATAAGTTTGGAAACCGATAATAAAGGAAAATGGTTTCCCACAGAAGCTTTGTGAACAGAAGTGAATTCCATTAGCCATTACACTGAAAACAAAGTTCCCTTGTGGGCTGCCAAGGATGTTTTTTTTTTCAATTCTTTTTTCAATTCTTACAATTCCATACGATATTGAAACAGAGACGGCAAAACTGTCAAGATGTTATCGTCTCAATTCCGCATGGAATTGTTAGAATTGAAAGAACCGTTTTTTTTTCTTTGGCAGCGATTAAGCGAACTTTAGTCCTTGACATTTTTTTTTGTGTGAAAATTTGGATTTTCGCTTTTTTTATTTGGTTTTCTTATTCGGCGACCTCAAGTCTCACCGATGATAGAGGCAGGCAGGAACGCACCATAACGCCGCGAGAACCGTGACATATAGCAGAGCAGCTTGCAGAAGATGCTTCAGCGAGCCTATCCTTGCGCCCGACTCCTGCATCCAGTCTATCGGGCAAATATGACCTTTATCTGCATCTTCTCCACTCACTCCACCGACGGCGCTCGACATCGCCGTTATCTTTTATTTATTTAAATTTTTTTCACCGTAACGCCTTCACTGCTCCGTCGATCGTAGTCGTAGAGTCTCTCGCACTTAGTCCCGATGATAGTCTCTCAATCCTCGCACTTCGGTTGAACCACATTGCGAATGTCGTTTTACGGGTTTATAGGCGATCGGTAAATTGGGACGTTTTTCTATCGGCTGTTAATTTTGCTTTTGTTAAACTTCTTCTTGTTTTTATTTTTCTTTACGCGAAAACACGAATACCTGACACAATTCGATTCGATCAATCGGAGATTGATAAATCGATGTCCAGAGTAGTTCAGCGGTTGGTGGATTCGATTTATCACTGACAGTGTCGAGCTGCGTGACCGGTTCGAATCGCACTAATTACCGGTCCAGTTACCGATCCAGCTAGAAAGCGACTACGATCTCGTTAATCATTCCCGAAGAATGGTACCAATCGATTCGATTTCCAGCCAGCGGATTCCCTAACGATGCGATCGTGAAAGTTACGAGAGGTTTCCTTTCGGGATCGATCGAACAAACTATCATTTGCAATAAGAGGATTAATTTTTACTCGTTTTTTTTTTTGTTGCTTCTTAAATCCCTCAGATGCGATGAAATATCAGCTTGAATGTATCGACTTGTGGTAATCAAAAAGTAGCTCGATCGAGGGGATGGATCGATTTACAAAGTGAAAAAGAATAATGATAAAATCGGAATCTCTGCAGTGAGAGAGAGTTTTAGTCATGGCGACTCTCGCCCTCGGCGACCCACCGATATTATGAGAAATCCTTATGAAAATTTTAATTTGCAATTTTTTGTGAGGAAGCGATATGAAAATGTTCGTATCCGATTTTTATTAGGAAGCAATATGAAAATTTTAATTTTCAACTTTTCTTCAACGTCAACGTCGTGTTTGATAATTATGCAAAACGACTGGTCAGTTCAGGTTCAGGGCGAAAAAATATACAAAAAAATGTGCACAAAATTGTAATTAATTAGGAAGCCATGTGCAAATTAGTTTGCAACTTTTTTCGTAACATAAAAAAATGTCTGCATCCCGTAAAATTTAAACGGTCATCAAAATTTTCCGCAAATTTTATTGTAGTAAATTGCTGACTATAATTTGCGTAATTCGTCATTTTGAGGCCATGTCTTATGTATTTTTCCCCACCGATGACGTATCCCCATATTATTTTCCTCCTAGGACAACATTTGATGCATGAACTTTCGGCGAATATTTAAAAGTAATTTTTCAAAAAATTCAAATCCGAAAAAATGTTAACGGTTAGATCTATTTTCGTAAAATTAAATACCAAACATTGCCCAGTGTTACTCCATTCCCGTATTAAATTTGAGTTCGATACCTTCCACACAGAAAAAACATTAATTTGACGGCCACCGTATATTTGGTTTAAGTAAAATGTTGATTTAAATCAAATAAATATTTATTAAAAATCAAATAAATATTCATTTAACTCAAATAAATATTTATTTAAATCAAATAAACGGTCAAACAAATTAGTTTTCTGGGTGCCATGTTTACTGGAATTTGACAATTTTTCAGTAATTGATTTGTTTTAGTAATTTAAAAAAAAAATCTAAATCCTATAAAATCTGACCGCTCGTATAGATTTCGGCCAAATGCAATACCAAATGTCTTTGATCATAGTACTGTATTTATATGCATTTTTATGACAACAGCTCAAAATTTACGGAAGCTAGAGCTACCAGAGCTATTTTGCAAAAGTTTCAAAATCGCGTAACATCTCGAATCGGGCCTCAGTTTTAATGAAAATCACGCCTAAGGAAGATAAGGTGACCACTCTACCTAAATTTCAACCCGCTATCTCAAGCCCTTTCCGAGTTATAGTTATTCTAAAAGTTTCCGAGTTATAGCTATTCTAAACGTTTCCGAGTTATAGCTATTCTAAACGTTTCCGAGTCATAGCTATTCTAAACGATGCAAGTTTGTCACATACACACGAATACATATATCCGGACGCCAGCTACAAATCTCTCGAATTGTAGCTGGCGTCCCATATTTCTCGACGTTTAAGACTACTTTAAGTACTCTGACACTAAAATATGAGAAAGCAATAATAACAATGATAATAAAATCGGAACCTCCGCTCTAAGAGTGAGTTTTACTCATGGTGACTTTCGCGCTCGGCGACCCACCGATATGGGTATCTGAAGCATTTCCTGGGTGCAGTTCGCGCGGCCCACTAATGCAACTTACCCCCCTCCCCCGGAATTCTCGTTAAAGTACAGCCACGTGGGCGTTTTAAATGTATAAGTACCGCGCAGCTGCGTTGACTCGATGCAGAATATAAAATTGTCAGATCGACACCTACTCATCGCGAGTTTGCTACAATCTACACCGTACACCGTGTACTGTCGGCAGTGGTATTTAATGCCATGTCCAACACCCTCCCGCTCGCCAACTCCGCGCTCTGTCGGTAACAAATTGCTTTCCCTATGTTCTTCGAGACTATTCATTTTTTTTTTTTTTTTTTTTTTGCACGGAAGCAAATTATGTTTCTGTAGGTAATAAATAGGCGCATGAAAACATAATTTACAATGACAATATTAATTATTGTTAAATACATGAATTATTTCATCCTTTTTTGAAGTTACTTTTTATTAACCATTTTTTTGTACTTTTTTTTTTTAGATTTTTTTTAGTCGTTTTCATTTTTATTCATATTTTTTTACGAATATTTTTTAAACAATAAAGACTAGTTTGTAGTCGGCAGTTTTGTTTATTTAAAATTTTATGTTTTTGATGTTCCTTTTTTATTAACCATTTTTTTTTGTCGTTAATTATTTGAATCTTTTTGTACGACTTATTCAGTCGGGCCTTTTTGCCCTATCGGGCAGGCGGAAAGTGAAATTTAAAAAAGATCCTGCGTAGTCAACGAGAAGAACTATCCAACAACATCGTGCCAAGGCTTGAAGGGAATATGTCGAGCCGTTTTTGAGACGTTTAGGGCACCGCTTTTGAAAAGCATGTTTCGAGATAATTGCGCCCAAATTTTGACAAAGGGATGACGCGCTTGGCTTTCCTGCTACTCCAGGGCTTTTCGTTTGATGACTCCTTACGTAGACAATTTTTGTAATTTGATCACGAAGGTTTTACACAATATCCCTAGCAGACCCGACCACCGACCGAACCACCTTCGAAACCACCGTAGTGGTTTTGTGCAAAAAGTTTACGAAGTATTTTGTCGAAACCACTACCCAAACCACCACCCCATGATACGTGTATTAAAAGGTGGTTTCGATGGTGGAACGACGGAGAATACCACCAGTCACACAATTTTTTTAAGGTTGTTAACACGTATCGAAAAAAGGTTTGGTAATATTGGAGAAAATTGGTTTGAATTATTATCATGAATTATACCAATTTAGGACATTATATTACGCATTTTGGAGAAAGAAAAACCTAACGACCTAAAATTGGGCTTGAACCCGGGACCTTACGGATGTTAGCCTAGAACCCTAACGCTGTGCTGGCGCCTATCATCTGAATTTTTCGCAGATCTAGCAAGGTTTGAACGTCGCAAAAGTTCTGTTATTTGAAGTGCATGGACAATGAATATTTTATTTATTTATTTATTTACTGAAATTATTACTCAAAAGAAAAGTTATTATATGCGTCCTAAGCAAAGCTTCTTTTGATTAGCATTTATTTCTATATGTAATTTTGCATAAATAAACACTAATATAAGTAAACTTTACATAGGACTCATATAAATTACTTTCTTTTCAGTGATAATTTCAGTAAATAAATAAATGAAATATTCATTGTCCATTCACTTCAGGTAAGAAAACTTTTGCTACGTTCAAATCTTACTAGGAATGAAAATAATTCAATGATAGGCGGTAGCGTAGCGTTAAGGTTCGAGGCTAGCATGCGAAAGGTCCCGGGTTCGAGCCCAACTTTAGGTCGTTAGGTTTATTTCTTTCTCCGAAATGCGTAATATAGTAATGTATCCTAAAATTGATATAATTCACGATTATAATTGAAACGAATTTTTTCCAATATTACCAAACTCTTTTTTCGGTACGTAGTGAACACCGGGAAAAGAAATTTGAGTGACTGGTGGATTATTCCGTCGTCACCACCATCGAAACCACCATTTAAAACGAATATCGTAGAGCGGTGGTTTGCGTAGTGGTTCCGACAAAAAATTTCGTAAACTTTTTGCACAAAACCACCGTGGTGAAAACCACCGTGAAAACATGGTGATTTTCGCAGTGGTCGGGTCTGCTAGGGATAATCTTCATACTTCCACATCTTAAAAAAATACTTCTGCATCTTAAAAAAAAATCGATATAAAGCAACTTTGCATTCGATGGGGGCTTGTATGGTTGTTCGAAACGAATGAATCTTGCGTATTTACATAGAATTTTTCAAAAAGAACCTGCTGTCTTGTAAGAGGCACCAGCGCAACAGCTACGCATTCGGTGGCCCAACCGATTGAAGGCCCTTCGGTCAATAGCGATAACTTTCACAATTTTACGAATTTCAACATGAAATTTACGCACAATATTTTTAAGACTTTAAGAATATCGAATAAAATGAATGAAAAATCCTACTTAGTTGCCTCCGTGAGGATTTCATTGTAGGGTTTTTTTTATAACTGACTCGAAACTAATGCCAGATGTTTGAAATTCAAAATGGTGGATCCAACATAGCGGCACTAAATTTTGAAAAATGTTGGATAGCAATAAAAATTGTTCCCTTATAGTTTTCGAAATGTCGGCATCCGAATGTTCGATAAGATTTAAGGTCGTCGGAGCGGTACAGTCCCGCGGAACGTGAGTTTCAGAAAAATTCGAACACTTCTCGATGGGATAAAAATCTGAAAAAAAAAGCATATTGTTTTTGTGGAATAATAATTCCAATTTGTTATTAGCAAATTGAAGATAAAAATCATTATTCAATGAATTACCCGACAACTTAACTATGTTCCTTCATAAAAATGTGTCGTTTATTTTTCTGAACACTTATGAATTTTTTCAGAATTTTTAGTAATTTTTGAAAATGTTTGAAAAGATTACAGAAAGTTCTGAAAAATTTCATACGCATTCGGAAAAATAAACGAATCATTTTTATGGAAAAAAATAGTTCAGGTGCCGGGTAATTTGTTGAAAAATAATTTTGATCGTTAATTTTTCAATAACACTTTGGAATTATTATTACATAAAACCCGTATTTGCAGCACCTCCCATATGGTTGATTTTTTTCAAATTTTTATCCCATCGAAAAATGTTTAAATTTTTTTCTGAAACTCACTTTAGGCGGGACTGTACCGCTCCGACTCCCTTAAGAAATTCAAAATGTGGGATAAGAATCGCTGATGCAAATGATAAAAAAAAAAAAAAATGAGTTAACAACCGTGCTTGTTTCGCGACTCTGACTTGGGCGGTATTTAGGAACAATTATATAATAATAAAAAAAATGATTCTTTATGCAAGGCAAAGTTTTTTTTGTCGAATTCTGGTTCGCCATTTTGAATTTTGAACATTTAACATTAGTTTTATATTTCGCAATCTCAAAAACCATGAGACACCCATTTTTGTTTAAGTCCAAATATTTTTTGTATTACAATCCACTATATTGCATTCACAATTTCGAATTTTGGAAATCCAATATTGGATTTTGAATCGACGATCTTAGAAAAAAAATCTCTAAATATATTGTTGTAAATTGATGAAACTCCCCGAATCTCTCGGCTGGTCCACTTTACCCCATTCTCCTCTACCCAGAACTTGCGATTATACAAACTTCCTAGTTACACAAAATTAATTATAAAAAAAAAAAGAATGAAATATCTTCGTGCCGGAAGCGCCGAGTCCCTCACCGGATGCTGTGATATTATACCCACGCGAACCGAGCTCGGCTCTTTCCCGTCTGTCTTGTGCCGCGTGCGAGCGTGATAATTAGACCCGACGAATAAATTTATCCTCCCCGATAACGTGACAGACACACGCGCGGCCGTGAGAAAAAGACGAATTAAATTCTCTCATTACGGGTAGTAGGTGAGGAAGTGGAGAGAAGAAAAAAATCGAAAAGTCCAGAAGAAGTTTGACCGAGATATACGATGGTCTCGTGTATCGTTAGCGTTGACCGGTTCGTTAAAGGAGTGAAAGCCTCCCAGGTGGATTTCATATTGGAAGTGGAAATCGGAGCTTTCACGATCCTTCATCTAAGAGTCGCGTGACTACGATCGATTTATTTTGCAATCGGATATATTTTTTGATACATAAAAATCATTAAGGTGGAATCATTAAGTTGTTTCCATTAATGTAGTACTCGCTAATAATGTTCACTTCGCATAAGTTTCAGAGAAACGAGAGGGAATTGCAAACACTTCTGAATGGTATTAAAAATCTGAAAAAATCAAGCATATGAAAGGTGCTGAAAAGATTAATTTTGCATAATAATAACTTCAAAATATTATCAAAAAATTGATGAAAAATAAAATTGTTCAACAAATTTCCCAGAAACCTAACTCTTTTTTTCTATGAAAATGATTCGTTCACTTTTCTGAATACGCATGAAATTTTTCAGATTTTTTAATTCACTTTGAATTTTTCATTTATATGGTGAAATGTGTAGAGACTCACAAAATTCACAGTGAATTTAAAAATCTGAAAAAAATTCACACGTGTTCAGAAAAATGAGTGAATAATTTTCATTAAAACATTTTGGACTTATTATTATGCAAAATTAATATTTTCAGCAACTTTCATATGCTTGCTTTTTTTCAGATTTTTAGACCATGGAGAAGTGTTTGCAATTCCTTCTCATTTCTCCGAAACTTATGCGAAGTGAACACCATTCGCAAGGACGTGTTGAGACAGTTCATTTTCACTTTGACAATGTCACGCGTTCGTAATTAATAGAAAACCCACACCACTGCTCTAAAAATTATTCACAATTACCTCATCCACTCCTAAACTCCGGCCTCGATACTTGTTATGAACCATCCTGTACATCCATGGCCTAATGCCAAAAGGGCGAACAGGCTATGGCCACACTGAGAAAAAAAATTGGTTGGATTAATCAAAAGTTGCGGTGACATACTTTCAAAGTTGTTATTTGTTTGATACAAATAAAGCATTGTTTCGTTAAACGATTTTTAGCTTCAATTTATTCAAAATTTGTCCAATTCCAAATTTATTGAAATTTGTTTGTACACCTTTGAACGTATGTCATCGAGCATTTGCTTAATCCAACAATTTCTTTTTCTCAGTGTATACACACTCGATATGTCCTTACGGTATTAAGTCATCGGAATAATGAATACGCTGAGATTTTTTTTTTTTTTTGTTTGAATTAACTAAGGTGCGTTTACCCGCGTTCAAAGGCGTTATTTAGTTGGTACAATGTCGTTTGAAGCGAAATATTTTGAATCGACTGAAGCGAATAATCGCTCAACTAAAGAATGATTTAGTTGTACCAACCAAATAACAGCTTGAAACCGATCTGAATTTTTTTATTCACGGACTGGTTTTCTTTAATAAAGTAAATTCGCTTTAATAAACACTTGTCATTGTGACGGATGAACGTGAAAGTATTTGTATTTAAAAAATATGAATATTTTTTTTAAGTAACGTTAAATAACTTTTGCGTAAAAAATTTGGAAATGATGTTGTTGAAAATGTAGCTTAAATGTATCTATTATTCGTTTTAATTAATAATCTTGAAAATTGAAATTTTCATATCACTCTCTCATAAAAGTTGAATGTTGACATTTTTATATAACTTTCGCATAATGTCCCTTTATTCGCAAGGCTTCTTCTATGAGAAAGCATTTACTATATTTTTGGCTTCCTCATAGAGACGGCTTTGCGAATACAGGGATATTATGAGAAAGTGATATAACAATGTCAATGTTCAACATTCAGCTTCTTTGAACGTGTGTGTCCGCGAATTTGGTTAATCCAACAATTTTTTTTCCTCGGTGTATAAATTATTACAAAATAATAACAATTATCATTGGTTAGTAATTATTATTTTTAATTGCTACAAATATGTAATTTTTTTTTTTTCGCGAGCTATGATATAAATCCATGAGTAATTCAATATAGACGACAATTAGCATTGATATTTTCTCCCCATAAATTCGTCCCACGTTCAATTTAATAATTTTTTGCAACTCGTGGCAAAGAGTACGACGATGAGAATCAACTAGATATCATGGTCCGTTGATGTGTGTAAACGCGGAAGGAGCCTGCCGGTGTGGAGTAGACCTACGATTAATAAGACCCCGAGAGCTAGGCTCCGGAGACTCGAGGAAAACGGCAATGAGGCACTCGGTTAATAATCGCGCAGCTTGCGTGGGAGGATGTCGTAAGCGTGCGACACCGCTTTGGATCCGCTTGCACGCATTACATAGTTCAATCTACGTCCAATGACTCTGCGTCCAGCTCTCATTCTCCGAAAATAACCTCATCGATTATTTATTTATCTATTTATTGGAATTGAAACGGGCGGAACCGAATTACAAGTCGTTGGGCAATCCTAACAACCAAAAAGTACACCGACATTGTATAAAAATTCAATGGAAGAATTATTTTGTCGTACTTCTCGTTACGACGCAGCCTCGACTCAGGCTCTCTTCTAAATAAGCTGGTTTTATTCAAGCAACCATTAATGGAAAGAAATCTTTATTTTAGAGACGGAACCGATCACGTCCGCTCCCTTTTCCCAAACCGTCCGTCTACAACTGTCACTTTTTATAAACAACATGCATAGCAACAACATAAACGAGTGAACATAACGGAAGTTATGTTCACGTATCTCTTCTTCGAATCTGCCTCAATTTTCGTATTATTTTCTTTCCCTTTCGAAAAGCAATTGAGGGGTTAACGCCCGGTTAACATTTTTTTGAAAAATGCGATGTCAAATGGGCGTTTCAGAGACTGTCAACAGCTGGGAAGAATTATTTTCGATTATTCGAAAATTGTTTAAATTGTTTAAATTGTTTAACGCCTGCAATTTTAAGTTTCAGAAGTAGGAAATGACATACAAAACTCATTCCCTTTAAAATGTACCGCTTCACTTTAGGCAAAAACCAATGTCGCATACTTGCAGTCAGCGCGTGAAAGTACGTGAGGACATGCCGAGCATTTTTTTTTTTTTTTTTTTTTAATTGTACATTCGATTTTGATTTGACTTTTAAAAAATTGCTTATCGTGATTTTTTTGCGTTCTTTACCGGACTGATAAAAATGTTCGAGACTCCGTACCGTCACCTATCCTGCGTACTTCTTCTCGTCGAGCACCAAAGTATGTTCTCATAATTCCATCGGAAAGCAAAGCTGCTGCTATTCGGTATTTGGAAATATGTACCGAAAATTCATGATTTCCGCTCGTATTTTGGTTCAAGGATATTTGTTCAAAAGCGTACTTTTTAAAGCTAGATTTTTCTCAGATCTCGTCACGAATCCGAGGTCGCGCAGCGTGAATTATGCCAATTGTTAATTAAGTGTACTTAGGCGTTGTGTAGCCGGCAGTCGGCGAGTGGGGATATAGAACTTGGCCGAGTAAAATCATAAACGACGTAAGCGTCTTTGTTCCCGGTTTGCCGTGAAACGACTTGCTCGTCGGTCTTGCTCGACGCGAAAAAAAAACAATACGGTGATCGTTTCAAAAATTTTTTAATTAAAAAAGTTATCAAACCGAGTGCACAGTTAAAAAAAAGTTTTAAAAAATGGCCGAAGAATCAGGTGAAACGCGCGGCGTGTCATCGAGATTGAAGAGATTCCTAAGTGAGGCGCCGTTTTTCTGTAAAATTGTCCAAGTCGTAAGTCCAAAAAAAAAAAAAAAAAAAAAAAAAAAAAAAAAAAAAAAATGTAAATAATAAATTCAATAATTTTTTTGCTTCGTTGGCAGTTGCTGTGCGTGATATCCATCGGTCTGATAGTCGATCCGTTCAACAATCGTATGCAGTCCAATTTCGATCACGCCGGATTAATTTACGTCGCGATCGGTGGTTTTATCATGATCAACGCGATTCACATTATCTGCTATCTGTTCGGCGAACGCCTTGGCAAAAAAACGGTAACGAAATATTTCTCTTCGGTTAATAAAAAATTATTATTTATTATTCGATAAATTCAAGAATTATACCTTTGATCAATCTTTTGAAGAAAAAAATTTGATTTAGCAAAAAAATTACTTATTACTCAATAAATTCAAGAATATTTTTTTTATCATTTTGATTTAAAAAAACAACATTTGTTACTCGATAAATTCAAGATTTTTTGTTGAATCAATTTTTTTCTTTTGTAAATTCAAAAAATGTTTTTTAAAATTTCTGTCGCAGCTTTCGATGTTAAATTTGATTTAGCAAAAAAATTATTTGTTACTCAACAAATTCAAGAATAATTTTTTTTGATCAATTTAGTTTTTAATTTGATTTAAAGAAGAAACATTTGTTACACGATAAATTCAAGATTTTTTTGTTAAATCAATTTTTCAAATTCTTTTCCTTTTATAAATTAAAAAAAATTTCTTAAAAATTTCAGTCGCTGCTTTATTTGCTAAATTTGATTTAGCAACAAGATTATTTATAGTAATAAATCATTTTTTTGCCAAATCAAATTCAAATGCTCAATGAATTCAAGAATAATTTTTTTGGATCAATTTTTTAAATAAAATTGTTTAAAAAAAACAACACTTGTTGCTCGATAAATTCAGCAATTTTTGTTGAATCAATTTTTCAAATTTTTTTTTTCTGTTTATGAATTCAAAATATATTCTCTAAAATTTCAGTCGCTGCTGTTCTCGAGAGCCGGAGCGATACTGTGCTTCGCCGCCGGGGTCGTGCTAATATACGACTGGAAGCATTTTCAAACCAACTACATATCGCGCTACCAACATCAGTATCTCGAACAGATGCTCGCCAGCGGCGTCTTCGCTATTCTGGCGAGTCTAGTTTTCGTCGTCGAAATGTTCTTTGTCAGCAAAGAGGAGGAATGAGACATTTGTTTTTCTACGTCGATGACGCAAGTTCCTTCGCAAAAAAAAAAGAATAATTTCGTTACCGTATCGAATATATTTTTAATTTTTCACTTCGTTTTCCTCCTTTATTATAATTATTATTTCGACCAATTTTATTCAAACTCGATGATAAGACTTCACGACCGTAACGATTTCGTCCACTCTCGAGGGCATTTTTTTCCTTCTTTATCGACCGTCGGTAAACCAACATTTTCTCGTTTTTTATGAGGTAAAAAAAAAAATAAGCGGAGGTACGAACACGCGTTTGAGAGAGCGCGTCGAGTGCACTCGTTGACCTCGTTACAGCACGTTATTCACTGCAGTCTCGGCTCACTCGGGCTTTATTTAATTTAATTTTTTTCCACTATAGAAAATGAACGCGCTGATGTTCATTTTTTTTTTTTTACCCGCACGTCGCGAACCAGTTTTTTTTTTTGTTCCTCGCTTAACGTCATGTAAGAAATAATTTTTAATAAAAGAAGAAAATTACTAATAAATCTTTCTGTGTTTTATTTTTTTGGCATTCACGACGACCCGCCGGAGAGTCTCGCCCGCGTGCCGAGGTACGCCCAGCGCACGATGACGAGATCGCGTAGTCCACGTTGACGGTGCGATGTTCCCCATCGATTCGCCGGTTCAATCCAAAACACACGCGCACCCTCAAAGTTACATTTTTTTTTTTCGAACAAACTTTTCGTCTCCGGTACCAGAAAAAACTATACTAATTTTTTTTTTTTTTTTTTAATTTAATTTATTTCACGGATTTCTCCTTTTTTTAAAATCGATTTACTTTAAATCCAATACATTGTTTTGGGCAACCGTTTCTCTATCCAGTACGAGAAACTTTTTTTCTCTCGTGAAAGCTTTTCTATCCACTATCACGAAGAAAAAATAAAAACTTTCGGCGAGAAATCCGACGGGCCCCTCAATGTTTATTCTTGACACGTTAATGGGCTGTCGATAGGCTATTTTTATCACGTTGGTAATTTTTTTTAGTCGGGCGTTCAATCCAAAACACACGCGCGCACCCTCAAAGTTCCATTTTTTTTTTCTCAAACCAACTTTTCCTCTCCGGAGCCAGAAAAAAAATGGTACCTATTTATTTTTAACAACTTTTTCTCTATCCAGTACGCGGAAACTTTTGTTCTTTCGTGAAAACTTTTCTATCCACTATCAGGAAGAAAAGAAAAAACACTTTCAGCGAGAGATCCGATTAGCCCCTCAATGTTTACTCTTGACACGTTAATGGGCTATTTTTATTTTTTTTTGTCGTTGTTCGTTCAATCCAAAAAACACGCGCACACCCTTAAAGTTGTATTTTTTTTTCTTGAACCAACTTTTCCTCTCTGGTGCCAGAAAAGATACTAAACCGTTTTTCTCGCGACAGCTGTTTCTCTATCCAGTACGAGAAACTTTTTTCTCTCGTGAAAAGTTTTGTGTCCACTATCAGGAAGAACAAAAAGAAAAACCTCAATGTTTATTTTTTTGACACGTTAACGGGCTATTGATAGGCTATTTTAATCACGTTGGTATTTTGAATTAAGTCGTCGGTCATCTTTGACTGTATTATTTATCGAGAAATTTAATGCCGGCTTTTCCGTGAGCTGTGAGCTGACAATCGGCTGGTCCGGAAGCGATTGCAGCTCGACATTCTCCGGCGTGCGCGCGCACGGCAGTGAGAGAGACAGAGGGATGGTGAGAGAGAGGGAGAAGCATCCGCGTCGATGAACGCCCGAACGTCGACTGAAAGAGTGTGCCAGCGGGAGAGACGTATAGTCCGGCGAGGATGGCCGCAAACTTTTTGCCGGGGTTCTAGGCACGTTCGTGAGATCGTAGACACGTGACCGATTGCCGGTAATCCTCTCTCGCAAGTTTCCGGAACGACGAGTAGACGCATTTGCCAGGACCGGTGGCAATGCCGAGATCATTCGAGATCGTTGAAAGGCAATAGCGCGAGAGGCACTTTTAACGATGTGCCCACTTTTGCGTCGGCGCGGTGGAGACACCTCTGGAATTATCCGTAGACGCCCTACATTCCGACAGAACTCGGAAATCATTCGCCTGTCAAGAGACAACGGAGCGAACGAGGAAATTTCCAAATTTCATATAAACCCGACGATCAGTTACTCTGACGGGACGAGGGAAAGTTTAACTTTCAGTTTGGCTTCGTTGAGACCTCAGAGCCGCGCAATTCACACTGCTGTTCATTTGTTCCTATGTTAGTTTTTTCCCATGTTAGTTTGTTCCTATGTTAGTTTGTTCCTATGTTAGTTTGTTCCTATGTTAGTTTGTTCCTATGTTAGTTTGTTCCTATGTTAGTTTGTTCCTATGTTAGTTTGTTCCTATGTTAGTTTGTTCCTATGTTAGTTTGTTCCTATGTTAGTTTGTTCCTATGTTAGTTTGTTCCTATGTTAGTTTGTTCCTATGTTAGTTTGTTCCTATGTTGGTTTGTGCCTATGTTAGTTTCTTCCTATGTTTGGTTTGTTCGATTTGTTTGATTTATATGATTTGTTCGATTCGTTCGATTCGTTCGATTCGTTCGATTCGTTCGATTCGTTCGATTCGTTCGATTCGTTCGATTCGTTCGATTCGTTCGATTCGTTCGATTCGTTCAAATTCGTTCAAATTCAAATTCATTATCAGCGGGCAAAATACATTAGACGGATAATGGGAATCTTACGTAATGAATTCTCGTTTCACTTTAACGACGGAAAATCCGCATAACTTCCTCTGTGTGAGGAAGCCAAAATGAGTCAACGAACTTTCTCATATAGGCAAAAACTGCGCGTGAAACGGTAAAAAATAAGCAAGCAATTTACCAATTTACTTTGTACCATTTTTCGTATAATAATACAAATAATATTATCATAATATTTAATTAATGTAATTATTATTATTATCAATATATCATCAATTATTATAGAATATTATATCACTATAATAAAATTTTCTCGTCCAAAAAAAAACGAAGTCTTAAAAAAAAATGTTCGCTACCACATAGTATTTTTTCGTTAAACAAATTTCGTGATTAAATGCCGAATCAATCAAGAGGATATTTTGACCGGCACACGCGATAATTACTCTCGACGCGTGCAAAACGGTGCACGAATAATCTGTCCCGCGGCGAGCCTGCACTTTGGACTTCGGCCAAACGTCCGACATCCGAAACAACCGCCGCCAGATCCGAGCCTCTGTTCTCTTACTGTTTTTTTTTTTTTTTTTTTTTTTCCTCCACCTTTATTCGTTCCACCTCCGATCCTACAACCCAACTCCTCTCAATCGGACGATTTAGCAGAGAGAGCCGCTGCAGAATGCCGCAGTGGGAATAAAAATAAAATTCGAACCCGATGCCAAAAATAGAAAACGCAAAGAGACACCGATAGACAAAAAATAAAAGGGTCGGCGCCGCATTGACGAAAAAAAAACTAACCCGATCCGTCAGGGTTCGATCGGTGAGACTGAATTTTCAACTACATCTGCGAAGACTCAGGGAAAAGCGGCGCAAAACGGATCTTCTTTTGAGATGAGACTTTAGCTTTATGTCCCGTGAATTTAAAAAAAATCCTTTTTCCCCCGCTCCCTCCAAATTTAAGTTATAGGAAAAAGGGTGTAATTTTTATATATACAATAATATATAGTCATATTATGTAATATATTTTTTATATATACTATTAATATATTACATAAATATATTCATATTATATTTATATATTATTAAAATATATATATAAAAATTGCATATAATAAATGTAATTTTTAGTGTAGCGGATTTATAGGGTTAAATTTAAATAGCCAAAATCAATTTTTCATGATATAGAACCGAAGGTTGTATTGGCGCTTTGCCTTTTGGGATTGTATTGGGAGACTCGTTTAAACAAAAAATATTAATTTTTGTTCAAATTTTGAAAATGTAAGGTAAAATAAATGTATCGCAAAAGTTGTCGTAAATATCGACCTATTAAAATTTTCGTCATTCATCGATTCGCGATAGTGGTCCAATGTATTTTCCCCTGCTGATCAGGAATCAGCAATTTATGGTACTATGAGCGAGATATTTTAAGCGGAAACTGATATCAGATGTGGAATACAATTTATTTATTTTATTGTCTTCATATTTTAAATTGTAGATCGTAAGATTTATTTTCGCCAACCGTAATACCAAACATTGTAAACTTTCAGTCCATTCACTTAAAAAATTTCAGCTTCATACCTATGTCTTTCTCGAAATACAACGTTTGTAGTGAAAAAGAATAACTTTAGATTTTATGAAACGTGACCGCTGGATGAATTTCGACAAAATTCAATACCAAAAGTCCTTGATCGAGTCATCGAGTCATCGAATAAAATAATTGAATCATCGAATTATTGAATGTAATTGATTTCATACAATGATTAATTATTTCATTCAATAAATTAAATTTCATGAATTTCGCATGTCAGTTAATTTTCATGAAAAGTTGTACTGAACAGAAGGAAGTGACCACTTTAGTTGCGTATGAAATTTCAACTCGCGGATTCAAAGTAGTCCGTAAGTTGTAATGATCTTGGATGATCTGAATCCATCACATACACATGACATGCTTACACGCACGTGTAATAAAGATAAGATTAAAAAAACACATTTCTCGATGATTTAGACTATTGTAAGTAACAATGATTTAGACTATTGTAAGTAAGTCTGACACTAAAAGTGCGAAAACAAAAAATTTCCCGAAAGCCAATCGAATGATTATCGCCCGCAGCGTCAACAAACTCCCTGCTTATTTTAACGGCTTCGATTTGAAGCCCGGTCTGGTTGACATTGCGGGTAATCGCTCTCTTGACTTACGGCTTCGTGTTTCGATCGATTTTATTCGCTGGCGAGACATTCGAATACGATTCGGTCGCGTGTTTAGCGATATTTTTTTATTCTAGAACTGTAGGGTTTCCTCGCGACCTACAGACATCGGAATCTCGAATCGCACGTGCACACGTGGGTAGAAAAGGGGCGAGTCTTATTTCAATCGGCGAGGAAACAATAACCGAGCGGGTCTTCGCGAAGGTATTTCTCCAGTCGAGAGCAACACGTGTCAGTCGCAAAAACACACTGACAAAAATTAAATCATTTGAGTCTTGAAAATTAGCGTTTACGTGTAGCGAAACAAATATTTGACTGCTCGAACGAAGCAGTCGTCATAATAAGTTAAGGTAGTACTAGCGGACAGCCTGAGCCCACGTGAGTTCAGAGAGAATTGAGAGAGGAATTGCGAACACTTGTCGATGAGATAAAAATCTGAAAAAAAAATCAACCATATGGAATGTACTGAAAAGATTAATCTTGCATAATAATAATTCCAAAATGTTATTGACAAATTAACGAAAAAAAAAATTCCTAACAAATCACCCGGCAACCTAACTTTTTTTTTAATGAAAACGATTTGTTAATTGTTCTGAACACATATGAATTTTTTCAGAATTTCGTTTAATTTTTGAAAATCGCGTCTTTAGTTAATAAAAAAACGTAATTTTCAAAAATTACACAAAATTCTGAAAAAATGCATACGTGTTCAAAAAGATTTGAATTATTGAGGAAATATTTAATAAATTTAAATTGCAAAGTAAAAATATGTTTCTTCTCGAAACAAAATGTATACTATTAAAATTCAGATTAACAAGTAATGAAAAAAAACTGAACTACTGAAAAAATAAATAAATTTCATTCAAAAAGTTGAAATATTCTTTTCTTAAAAAAAAAGCGTGCAAAGCGATTTGCACAATTACTTCCTCATGTTTTAAGGTTTTGCTCATAACTTCCTGTCTGATAATTCCGTAGTGCCATTTTGGCTTTCTCATACAGGAAACTATAATTAAAACACAATAAAAAAAGTTTTAAGGCAATTTTTTATCTAATCTTCAGCGCTAAGTACGAAACTATAACTCATTTTACTCTTTGCGTGATGTTTGATTCAGAAACTCCTGTCAAAAAAATTTGAAAAATTCAGAATTTGAAAAATCCCATAAAATTTAAACGATTGGATCAATTTTCGCTACATTTAATACGAAACATTGTACAGTGTTAGTCCATTCCTGTGCCAAATTTAAGCTCGATGCCTCCATGTTTACTCAAATTAGACAATTTTTAGTAATTTTTCAAAAAAATCAAAATTCGATAAAATCTGATCCCTTAGGCAGATTTCGGCTAAATTCAATGCCAAAAGTCTTTGATCATGGTATTGTATTTATATGTATTTTTAGGACGATAGCTCAAAATTTACGAAAGTTAGAGCTACCACAGACTTAAGGTATTCTGAGCGTGAAGGTCCGCGTTTTGTGGGTGCCTGAGCGGGGCCCCTAATCTTTTCGAGCGTGCAAAGCTGTACCGCCGTGAAATGATTCTAAAAGCTTTTTTAAAGGTTCGATTAAACTTCGCGATGCCTAAAATATACCGTGTTCTAATTTTTAAAAATAATTTAACAATTTTCAAAATCTTACGGCCCTGAACTCGCGAGCGATCAGGCAACGCCGTGCGGCGTACCACGTGATTAAGCGCCATATTGGTAGAAAGGGCATCAAAACAATAGCTACGTCTGTCCAAAAAAAATTACACCGGATCATTTCGAAATATGACAAAAACGTCAAAATGCCCTGGCCGCGGTAGTATTGGCAGGAACAAAGGTCAATTTATGTCCTAATTGCTTGTACTAATTGCTTTATCAATGTGTATTATATCTCATTTTCGTAATACGAAAATGAGACCGGCATTAACCTCAAGCAAACATCATTGAATTTCGCGCGTCGCCGCGAAGATGATATAGCACCGCAGTCGACGTAAAGCGTTGCCAGCTGTAACGTTGCAGGTACCGCCATGATTCTCAGATGATATTGGACTTATTCTCGCAGCTTTAGATATTATTTTCTCGCGAAAGCCTTCGGTGAGATCCGTTTTTTAAGCGCGATAATTAATCTCTGACATTCGGTGAATCTATTGTGTATTTCACATCTCAGATCTCAAGATAATTAACATGAGAAATCTACAATTGAAACTCATACCGGAGCTTTTTCTATAAGACTTTGTACTAATATTTCATTTTTTTACGTGACAATTATTCATTAAAAGGCTGGTAACCGAGCCTTAGATTTTTTTTAACACGATCCTACGTGATGAAATTGCAATATAACAAAAAATTATTAGTTTCTGAAGACTGCGGTCTTGTGCTCGGAATACCTTAAAAACAAAAAAAAAAATCGAATTCGCGTAAAATCTCGAAACGGGCCTCTATCTTCACGAAAATTATATCGAAGGAAGAGACGTGACCACTCTACTAGTGTACAAAATTTCAACCCGCTATCTCAAGCCGTTTCCGAGGTATAGTCGTTCTAAGAGATGCACGCTGTCACACACATACACACACACACACACACACACACACACATACACACACAAGCGCGCGCACGCACGCACGCACGTCCGGACGCATATCCGGACGCCAGCTGAAAATCACATTTCTCGACGTTTTCGACAATTTCTAGTACGCTGACATTAAGGTAGTTATCGCGCGATAACGATTTTCATACGAAATTGTTAAAACTTTGCGAATTTGTTATTCAATGCTTCACGAAAATATGTAAATTTTTTAAAAATATTGACCATCTAGAACGCAAGTTTTTGCGCATTTCGAAAAAGTCCTTATACACGGCGTTTCCTATCTATCGTGCAAATTTGATTACGTTCTCAATCACCGTAAATAATTCCTTCTTACGATTTCAATAATTTTTTTTTTTTTTGTACATTAGTTGGATGTTTAACGATCCTTCTCGGAAAATTTTAAGGCAATTAACCATCTAGTTGCGGAGATAAAAAATAGTAAAGATTGTTTTATATTGTTCCTGACGCTGGTACGACGCGCAGCAGTGGGCAGCCCCTCGCCGCGCACACCATGCAACCTATCCCCTCCACACGAATTTCCCCCTATCGCGCGATAACTACCTTAAAATCTCGAAAAAAAAAAAAAATTCCACGAAAACATAGCTTCCTCTATGAGGAAGCAATAATAAAAAAAAACTTTACAAAATCAATCAATGATCAATAAATGAAGGGTGGAGACCAACTGTACACCTGGCAAGTCTACACGAAAACAGGTTTACACAAAGAGTATGCACCAAACGATTGTACACGTAGGCAGATGTACACCAAAAAACTCTGCACTGAAAACCGTATACAGCTGAACTATATACGACGAAGGGTTTGCACAAAAGTATGCATCGAATGACTGTACACGAAATCAACTCTACACCAAATAATTGTGCACTGAAATGTTTACACTGACCAGCTGCAAAAACGAGCCACCGAGCAACTGTACACAAGGAAAAAAAATACGACACGACGAAAGTTCGACACCAAAAACTTGACACGGCGAAAGTTCGACACCAAAAACTTGACACGGCGAAAGGTCGACACCAAAAACTCGACACTATGAAAGGTCGACACCGAAAACTCGACACTACGAAAGGTCGACACCGAAAACTCGTCACCGCATATCCGACTATTGTAATGTACAATCAGACTATCCTACATGTACCATAGTCTGACGATGTACGGTGTCAAGTTTTCGGTGTCGAGTTTTCCGTGTCGACCTTTCGTAGTGTCGAGTTTTTGGTGTCGAACTTTCGTCGTTTCGTATTTTTTTTCTCTTGTGTACACTTGCTCGGTGTCCAGTTTTTACAGTTGGTCAGTGTAAAATGTTCTGTGCACAGTTGTTTGGTGTGGAGTTGATTTCGTGTACAGTCATTCGGTGCATACTTTTGTGCAGACCCTTCGTCGTATATAGTTCAGATGTGTACGGTTTTCAGTGCAGAGTTTTTTGGTGTACAGCTGCCTACGTGTACAGTCGATTGGTGCATACTTTTTGTGTAGATCTGTTTTCGCGTAGACTTGCCGGGTGTACAGTTGGTCTCCACCCTAAATGAATAAATACTTTCGACAAAAAAGCAGTGTCGTCGTATAAAGATTAATTGCAATGCAATTCATCCCAACCTTAAAATAAACAGCTTCCGGTAAAATATTATAAATAGCTGAGGTTACTCACCGGTTAAATATCCAGCTATACTTAACTCTTTATTTACCGAACTTACATAATTGCTTCTACGTAGTCGCTTTTTTTTGCTGCTTTTACTAATGGTTTTGCTGCAGAAACAAGGTCATTGTCAGCAAAACTCATTTTGTTAGAACAGCTAAACAATTTTTCTCCGTGAATCAGAAAAATAATATTAGAAAAAAAAAATTATAACGCTCTACGACCATAATTTGACGGTCGGTTTTCGTTAATTTTACCGGTCGCAAGAAATTACGGTAATTTCTTGTCAAATTGTCAGAATGCAACTCGCGTGCCTGCGCACTATATTTAGCAAGGTCAGGCCGGCGGAAGTCGCTGCAGAGGCGAAAGATCACGCGAAGGGATCGAGCTCGAAGGAAGGACGCAGTGTATCCGTGCCGAGATAGCGAAAAAAAAACAACACCCGATCGAGGTGACTGACATTGCCCTTCTCCGCTCTCGCCTCGAATTCTGCAGCTTGCGACTCGCAACGTCCGACAAAGCAATGTGTCGACACATTTCCGCTCGTGTTTAAGGTCATTCGCGATATGAAATATGCACGTAGTTTCCCATGCCAGAAGTAATTACATCCACTTGTTTGTCGCAAAGATTAGACCGGCTCTTGCGGTTATACGCTTACATGTGTGTGCGTCAAGTTTGAACTATTATTAGCATACTACGCGGCCCAACTTAATTGCTGACAAGCGTAGTTTACTTACGGCGACAATTAGTTGCTCGTTTCATATAATTATCGCCGTTTAACCCTTTCGTTTCAAATTTTCTTTTACTTTTCTTTTTTAAAAACGTCGTAATTAAAACAAAAAATTGCAAACTAACTGTTTTTTTTATCTTCAAATTTAAATATTCAGAAAATTCCCAATTTGTGAAGTTTAATTCCAATAAAAAAAAATGTTCTGCTTCCTCATAGAGGAAACTATGTTTTCGTGAAAAAAATTGTTTTCGAGATTTTAATGTCAGCGTACTAGAAATGGACGAAAACGTCGAGAAATGTGATTTTTAGCTGGCGTCCGGATGTATATGTGTGTGTGTGTGTGTGTGTGTGTGTGTGTGTGTGTGTGTGTGTGTGTGTGTGTGTGTGTGTGTGTGTGTGTGTGTGTGTGTGTGTGTGTGTGTGTGTGTGTGTGTGTGTGTGTGTGTGTGTGTGTGTGTGTGTGTGTGTGTGTGTGTGTGTGTGTGTGTGTGTGTGTGTGTGTGTGTGTGTGTGTGTGTGTGTATGTGTGTGACAGCGTGCATACTCGGCGTGCATACGACTATACTCGGAAACGGGTTGAGATAGCGGGTTGAAATTTTGTACACTAGTAGAGTGGTCACGTCTCTTCCTTCGATATAATTTTCGTGAAGATTAAGGCCTGTTTCGATACTTTACGCGAATTCGAATTTTTTTAAAATTCTATGGTAGCTCTAACTTTCGTAAATTTTGAGCTATCGTCCTAAAAATACATATAAATACAATACCATGAACAAAGACCTTTGGCATTGAATTTGGCCGAAATCTACGTACGGGATCAGATTTTATCGAATTTAGATTTTTTTGAAAAATTACTAAAAATGGTCTAATTTGAGTAAATATGGAGGTATCGAGCTTAAATTTGGCACAGAAATGGACTAACACTGTACAATGTTTCGTATTAAATTTAGCAAAAATTGATCCACCCGTTTAAATTTTATGGGATTTTGAAAAAAATTTATTTTGAAATTTGTTTTTACAGGACTTACTGAATCAAACATCACGCAAAGAGTGAGATGAGTTAAAGCTTCGTAATCAGCGCTGAAGATTAGATTAAAAATTGCGTTCAAACTTTTTTATTGTGTTTTAATTATAGCTTCCTATACGAGGAAGCCAGAATGGCACAACGGAGTTATCATAGGAGAAGTTATGAGCAAAACCATAAAATATGAGGAAGAAATTGTGCTAATCACTTTGCACGCTTTTTTTCATTTTATAATTTTTTAAAAATCACGTTTCGTTGGTCCTCTAACTAATACATACGTACAGGCGTAGATGTTTAAAATTTAAGACGTGATGATAACATTTTTTTTTTTTTTTTTTATCAATTTTCTATATTTTTGCCTGATCACCTTTTATTTATTGTCTAATCGAGTAAAAAAACGCGCACGTGCAGTATACTTTTTTCTCTCTGCCAAGTGTTGAATGCCATTTACCGACCGAGGCCAGGAAAGGCGGATAGCGAAGAGTCGATAACTAGGCGAGATACTTGCTACGCGACGTACCTTTCATCGGCGGCTAAGAAACAAAAGGGCGAAAGTCCTTACGTCCAAGTATCCGGGTTACGCTTTTTTAATTCACAGCCGTCGATATCGCGAGGAATCTCTCGGCCATTACCGTGCCGATGAGTGCAGTTCCGCGGTGTCAGCCAACACGAAGTCGTGAACGACGAAGCGACGCAACAAAATTAAAGGCCAAACACGGTCGCCTTTCTTCCAGTGAGAACGATTGATTTACATTACAAATCGATAATTGCGCAAATCGAACGGAAACGAAAACAAAAACCGATCCAATGTGTCGAACCGAATGACGCATGGACTTTATCGAATTCAACAAACGTTTATCAGAGTTTGCGCTAGTCATGTAAAATCAATTAAGTGAAAATAACTCTCGTATCTAATTTTACAAATTTTATAACAAAAAAAAATCGCATCTGTCGTAAAATAAACAATGACGATGATGCATTTTTTTCAGAGACTGTAATTATTTTTTTCCTTCGAGTGAATTCTGAAACACACGAGCATAAATTTTGGATCGCTCAGCTTGCGCACAACATTTTATTTTTCACACTTAAAAATATTTTTTGAATTTTTTTCCTATCCCCTTATCATTTATATAACGAACCGAGTTTGAGTTTGACGACGAGTTTACGCTAGTCATATAAAATAAATTAAGTGAAAGTAGCTCTCGTATTTAATTTTACAAATTTTATAACCAAAAAATTCGCAGCTGTCGTAAAATAATCAATGACGATGATGAATTTTTTTTTTTCAGAAACTATAACGATTCTTTCCTCCGAGCGAATTCTGAGACACACGAGCATAAATTTGGAATCGCTCAGCTTGGGCACAAATTCTTATTTTTCACGCCTAAAAATATTTTTGGATTTTTTTTTGCCTATGCCCCTATCATTTATATAACGAAACGAGTTCGAGTTCGACGACTATGTTTATGGAGAGCAGGTGAAGGTGCTGGTGGCCTCGTGTTCCATCACGACGATGCCTTGAAAGGCTGCCGGGCGCGCGCGTGTGCGAGAGTTGGGCACTTGCGCGTTACAGTACAAAGCTCAGCACCGTATAGAGTTTTGCGCTCTACCATGCAATCGTCTCTTGAGGGAAGACCTTGGGTACGATCACCGTCGCGAAAGTACAAAATCTGCACAATACATGGAATATCGATCGACGCGTTCCAATTCGTATTTAATTAATTGGTTAAAAAAAGAAATAAAAAAATCGTCATTGTTGCTCGAGCTTGCGAAGTCGAGTAAGCGCGTGCAGCGCGAGAGCGTTGCGTTTAATACTGAACTGGATGCATCGAGGAAAGCTGATGCAACGCTCCAGCGCCTCAATACACTGTCCCCATTGCGGTACCGAGCTCTGCGCATGATGTAAGGAAGTGGGGGGAAAATGGACCACCTAATGAGTCAGAGAGATTCGACGACTTGCACAACATACTTTATCGTTTTTCAAGACGCACAATGGATCTGCTGTACTCGTTTGGCGCGTCCGGGCAAAATTAATATATATACATATATATGGGGCGAAATGGACCAACTGGTTGTTCAGGCTAGTTTTATCGATTTCGACAACATATTGAAACTTTTCTTGACACAGAATGAATCTGCTACAACCGAGTGGCGCTTACGAACAAGTTTTTAAAAAAAATTAATAAAAATGGGACGAAATGGACCAGCTAATCTGTTCAGGCTAGTTCTACCGATTTCCACAGTATATTGAAAGTTTTCTTAGAACCGAAAACATCGACAGCTAAATCATATTTTCATATTTTGTCTGGAAAATAATTACGATACAGCCTATTAATAATGAATTTTTTTATAATAAAAAAAATTTACCGATTATCACAAAAATTTGAAGAAAATCCATTTTGCCCGATTAATTTTATTTGCTTTGCGTCAGAAAAAAAAGTAAAAACATGTTGCATAAGTTGCTTAACTGGTCCCCCCCCCCCCCCCCCAGTACCCTCTCGCACAATGTTTGGAGTTGCAATGATTCTTCGCATTTTTAGATTCGAGGTGGGAGAACCATTAATTCGCGATGTTTGACGGTAGTTGGTTGCGTCAGCCGGTTCCATATGTTTAAAACGATAAGCATTTATCGGCGCTAGAACCACGTGGTGAATTGTCAGTGGCCCTCACTCGAGCGCCACGCGGCCGGATTCAACGTTATCCGAGAATTCACGAAAACCTGACGCAGGTTTCACGGAATCTCCACTTACGAAGCTTGTTTATCAAGTATTTATTCGATTCTGACTTTTACCGGGTTTTACCACATCGACAAATTAAATATAATTGCCTTAAATTAAAGAATTTTATTTATTTTATATTATTTTGTAATTAAAATGAATAGATAATAAATAATAAAAAACGAAATGGCAATTATAATTAACTTATTGGATTTAATAATTTTCCAATTTATACAATTTAAATAAAAATTATTTTTATACAAAAATGTTTTCTTCATATGCTACCTTGGAACAATTTTTCTGAATGTCGACAATAAAAAAGAAATAGCAATTGATAAAATTAATAGTTAATTCATTGATTATTATTGTTTTTTTTTTTGGAGCGCTCGAAATCGTAAAGTATTTTTGTTTTTATCACGTACGTTCGATTCCTCAATGGGCAATGCGATAAGGTAGAAATCGTGTAATATATAGATAGGTTAAATTGATGCGCGTCGAGGCTCTGCCGCGACGTCACGTGTCCCCAGCAATTGCGAGACTGAACGAGAGATTAAGTGACGCAAATCTTGCATACCACTGTGGCCACATAGCGTGCGTCATTGTAATGCCGCGATTGTTTTAGAGATAATACGCGCCACGCGATACGGGGGAATCTTCGTTGTTGGCCTGTACTCACCCTTGGGAAAGATTTGGCTGTTGAATGAGGCTCTCCTTGAGTAGATCAAGATTTTTTTCACTCTTCGTATCCTTGACGAAGTTTTCTTGACTTGGCGTGTTTCCATCGTGCTTTTCCTGAAGAAAAATAAAAAATTATATCATAGTCGTTGATAAACACCTGGTGAAAATATTTCTCTGAATATCTTTCTAAAAGTCTCGTGAAATTTCTCTGAATTTCTCTCGCTTTTCGCACTTTTCAGAGAAAGTCAAAGATTTTTTCTTAATCAAAATATTTTTAATTGTTCTGAAAATCTCTGATTTTCCCTGCCAACTTCTCTGAAAAACTGTGAACTTTGTTGATATTCCAAGCCTGTTTCTCTTCTATATTCAAAAAGTATTTTCTGAAAAAGTCAAAGTTTAGCTGAATTTCTCATACAAAGTACACATAAATTATTGTTTACTATTCACTGTTCGTATGAATACCAGAAAGAGCAGATCTTAAAGTGAACTCGTAAGTTCTCTGAAATTCTTTAAACCCACCTTATCTGAAAAAAGCAGAGTTTTTCAGAAAATAAATCGTATTTTTTCTGAAAAAGTCTATTGCACGTTCGAGTAACGGAATGAGTAGATCTTAGAGACAACTCGTAAGTTCTCTGAAATTCTCTAAACATACATTACCCGAGAAAATCGCAGTTTTTTAGAAAATCAATTGTATTTTCTCTGAAAAAGTCTATTGTTCATTCGCTCGATCCCTTAATGATAGGCTCAACACGTTCCGGAGATTTCGAGGATTAAAATGATATTCGAACAAACTTCGAATTACCGAATATTTCAATAAGAATTCTTTAGTTAATGTGACATTAACCAAAGAATAGACAAGTACCGCCTCGAAGAATCGGATTTCAAGGTCGTTACCTCTGGATGAAGATGCTCCCTTTCAGTCTTCACCGTTGGTCTGGAATTTGATTCTGAAATCTTCGGCTCCAAAGACGCAATTTCGTCGGCGCCAATCGTTTCTCTCGCGACATTCTCGACTGGTATATTGTCCTCTTGGCTTATCCCTCTCGGCTTGTCGGATATCACGGTGCCTTCCGACGCGACGATGAGAAACAATAGCCCACTGAAAGATCAACGATAATCGCTTTAAAAAAATATATATATATTTATTATATACATTTATATCTGACTTCCTTCCGAACTCAACTCCATATCCACTTTTATTTGCCATCGAATAAAATCATAAATTAAAATCACTAGTAAAATCTTTTCCAAATTCCTTTTGGCCCCTCGCTTCTCGAGGGGCAGCTTTATAATTCTTGACGCAATAATGTGCCTAGGATGAAGGGTCAAGCACTCGTCCGTAAGGACTGGAGTGATTCCTACTGAGGCCAAGGAAATTAAATTAAAATTAAACGAATTAAATTTTCTTAATTTCACAATCCAATTTTCTGGTATTAAATTCCGTTGATATTCCTTTTCCAGCTGTCCAAAGTCGCGCCCAGTGCACGAACCTACTAGTGGTGAGCACCTTATCTTGTTTTTATATACTCGCACAACGGTAGGCAAACTTTTAGAATTTCGGAATTCGTTCTATAGTCTATTCGAGGCCTCCGATAACATCCGAGGAAGGCTCTCGGCGGGCTAGCTCGAATAATCGAATTCTCACAATACACACATATATATATATATATATATATATATATATATATATATATATATATATATACTAGCGGGTTATTGTGGCTCGCGCGTTTCGCGCGCTCGCACCCATTTCTGGACGTAAACCCTTATTATTCTAAATACTTCAAAAGACGGGTTCAATACTTGGATGGGTGATTGGCGGTCACCCATCCAAGTACTCCCCCCCCCCCCCCCCCCCGATACTTGACAAGCCGGCGGCGGCGAAATCTTTTTATATTATACAAAGATATAAAACGTCCGTAATTTGCATAGCCGCAAATTACGGCTATTTCATCTTATAATAAGAGCGCTGGGGGTCCTACAGCAAAAACAAAACTCAAATGTTCGATATAAAGCGACTTTGCATTCGACGGGGGCTTGTCTGGCTGCTCGAAACGCATGAATCTTGCGTATTCACGTAAAACTAGGTGTTTTTCATCTTATAATACCAGCTGGAGCTCCTACAGCGAAAGCAAAACTCAAATGCTCGATTTCGATATAAAGCGACTTTGCATTGCACGTAAGATGCAAAAATATAAATATATATCTATATATATATATATGACATAATCGGTGGATAGAGTAGCCGTAAACAAAAACTGAAGGAAAAAATTTGCACAGTCAATCGACGGGAGGTTTTTTTAAAGGCAAAGAAAAAAAACATTGATTACACATGCATTAAGGTAGTCCTTGCGAATAGTGTTCACTTCGCATAAGTTTTAGAGATAATAAGAGAAAATTGCAAAGACTTGTCGATGGTGTAAAAATCTTTTTAAAAAATCGAGGATATTGAAGGTACTGCTCTATGAAAAAACGAACATCACCCCCATAAGAACACAAATACTCACCAAAAGGTTCGCCGCTGAACAAATCCTGAACATTCAACCGCTCTGTATACAACCTGCCCCCATAACGCAAACCCCAGACGCAAACACCCTACACTCACCACATATCAACAACTCGAGAGAATGGCAAACGAAGGCACAAACTAAACCTAAGCACTTAATTTGAATACCACCTTCCCACCGAAAACGTACGCACCCGTACAAAAAAGCGAATCAGGGGCTGAAGGACTTAGGTCGATGGCCCGTTGACAATGGCTAATAGCAGAGGAATATATGATGTAAATAATCGCGCAAATGTATCAGCATCCGTACCATGTAATACATTGTCAACAAATACATTTACTACTAAAGGTACTGAAACGATTAATTTTGCATAATAATAATTCCAAAATGTTATTAACAAATTGATGAAAAATAAAATTGTTCAAGAAATCTTCCGGAGACCTAACTTTTTTTAATGAAAATGATTCCTTCACTTTTCTAAATACGTACGGATTCAGCTTGATTTTTTTCAGATTTTTATAGTATCCGGAAGTGTTTGCGACTCCCTCTCATTTCAATGAAACCTATGCGAAGTTAACACTATGGCACATTTACATCTCTACCAGATAACAACTCTACCGGTTAATAACTCTGCAAAATAAAGACAGCTATAACAACTGTACCACATAACAACTTTTCCGTATTTGAACTCTACCAAAATCTGTACCAGAAACTAAAAAAACTCAACCAGAATCAAAATAAAACTCTACCGGACTTGAAATAAAACTCTACCGGCATTGAAATAAAACTCTACCGGAATTACAATAAAACTCTACCGAGTTTTATTTTGATTCTGGTAGAGATTTTTTTACTTTCTGGTAGAGATTTCGGCAGAGTTCTAATACAGTAGAGATGTTTATTTATTTATTTATTTACGGTGTCGAAGTTCCGACTTTTTTTTCAAGTCAACAGTCTCGAAAAATCAACCGGCAAAAATACATCGATCCTTCAGGTCGTGCAGAGTGACATTGTGGATGTAATTCTTGTAAACTGTAAGTTTACAACTGTAAGTTTATTTATAAATAAAACTGTAAGTTTTATTTCCAAAATTGTTCACACACATTTATCGATTTATACGTTTTTACCTGGAGAGCATTTATACAGAAGCAGATTTAAAAAGTGTAAATCTTACGTTCTAATAATAATGATAATAATAATAACAATGATAATAATAATAATAATAATATTTATCGACTCTTTGAAAACATGTGTACATTCGGTCGAAAAAATATATAAATATTTTCCATCGTGTTTAACGCGTTTCTCCGTAAAAGTATGTTTTCCAAATCAGCAATCACGATAAATCTGGATAACCGATTGGCCGGTCGAGCTCCGATTTGGCGTACACCTTCGGTAGACTATTTTTCAGCATTAGCGGAATTTGTTTTTTTCGTAATTGCACACACTTTTAAAGTGTCGATAAAGATGTGCGAACAATTTCATGAGGAGAACTCGAAAATTAGAAAATCTCCTCGATTCCAAAATCACCTCCGAAATATATGGATTAAAAAAAAATCGATGAATGTGATAAAACCAAACTGCTCGAAGCCCCAATAAAAAGAAAATTAGTAATAAAATTACTAATTAACAATGTACAAATCAATAACAGAAATTTGTAATATTATAGTAATATCATAATATTAATGATAAATCATTTTTATTAATAGAATAAAAATAACCAATTAAGAACTAATAATTTTTATGCACGATAAAGCAAAAAATTAAAAAATTGATATCAAACATCCCGATGGCGTTAGTGAACTTGGCGCTCTAACCTGGATATGACGGACACGAGGAGGAGGGTCCAATAAACGCATGTAACGCAGAGCCTCATCCTATCCACATCTCTGTCATGTTAAAACACCTTTGTTACATATATATACGATTATATCCAAACAGATAACTCGTATTTTCACTCGCAACGAAGCTCGGCGACCACCGAAAAACTTTACCGAAACAGAAACACTATAATGCACCTTGTTTTATGGTCATTTTTGTTATAAAAAAAATAATTTATTATGTTTTTTTTTTGTTTGCAGACCGATTTTTAACGTTTTACCGAGTGAGCGGTTAAACTTGTAACGCGCGACCGCCGTGCTGTTTCGTATCCCTGACGTGGTGCAACTGACGTTGATAAAAAAAAAGCTTCCGGTAAATTCCGAGAAGCTCGTACCGGGGTACGAGTGTTTTTTTTTTTCCGTCAACTCCGAGCCGACAAGCAACGAGTGCGACTCGCCATTTGAGCCGGGAAAAGCCAAGGGTACGCGAGAAATCTTTTAGATCTTCACTGATTTTCTCGAGGACACAACGATACGCATTGTGGCGTCGAAAGACGCGTCCGGACGAACGAAAAAAGAATTTTTCTCCTCGTCCCTTGGCACCGAGAGGCGCGGATCAGCTGATTCGTTCCGCGCATGCGCAACATCGATCGACGTTGGGGTGCGCAGGTTGCGGTGTGCGCGCGGCAAGATTCGAATCAATATTCGCGACGAAGAGGGACCACCTCTTACATTACCGTACGATTAATTTTTGGAGACTGAAAAAATAGCCGTAATTCAATCAAACTTTATGTGATGCAATCGCAGTAAAAAAATATGTTAAGAAGATAATTGTAAGCCGTAATTGATGCAATTGTGACAACAAAATATTAATGGAAATTATATATATATTGTACATACGATATAATACAATACAATATATATTGTAGAATACCCACTATGTTTTGGATAAAAAATGTTCTACTTTACGGCGGTTCATGAAAGTTGAAATTTTGTGCATGAAAAAAAAAAATAATGCATATATATATATATGTGTGTATGTATATTTTTAATGCTATGGACAACCCAAGCTTGGACGCGTATGGAAAACAGGAAAAACCTGAAAAAATCAGACAATTCCTAGCGACCTGAAAAATCACGGAATTTTATGATTGATTCGATTTTTTCATAATTTACTTAACTGTCAATTGACAAAAATAATTAATTGCTGAAAATTTAATTCCACCAAACATTATCATTAATTTTTTCCCCGTTCCTTAAAAATTGAATATAAGCGTTTCGACAAAAGAAATTTTGTACCGTCGAAAAATCATGCAGTTTACGTTAAATAACAGGTTGTTATAATCGTCAAGTTTATGAATAACGTTATTACGTGTATATTGTTCAATTTTTATAAGCTAATCGTACATGTCATAAAAAAAAATTATTGAGCTCTTGTATCTTGCAAGTTTTTTTATCATGCGAAGTTAGCAACGCGTGACAACCCTGATTATTGGTAACTAGCTAGGGACTTGACAGCATCGCTCGCAGTGAATTCACTGCTGCATTACATTGATTACTATTTTACTGGTAAATTCACCGGTTATTTTAGTCAATTACAAGCAGTATCAATTACATTACAGCATTTCGCGGAGTGAAAGCAAAACCAAGCGGTATTTTTATATATAAAAAAAAATAATGAATTATGAAACTAGCACAAATACTTGAATTACTTTTCAAGTAAAAAAAATCACTGTTTTGGAACTTGGCGTGCCTCGTGCAATTGCCTAAAGTAACCAGTTACTTCACCGGTAACATGGTATATTAACATAATTTACCGGTAAATTTACACGGAGTACCATTTTTTTTTCGCAAGGTCGGCAACATCCCGCGCGAGACCGAGTCGAATAGCGGCTAACTTTAGACCTCAGTGGTCGAGCCTCTCCTTCGAGGACGGTTGCTCAGGTGCAATTTATTTCCATTATATATATATATATATATATATATACGGAAGAAAAGAAAGATAACAGTAAATCAGTACAAAAGAGATTATCCAACTGAGTAGCTCGCATGCCCGACGGAAATCCAATCGTTCCGCAAGTGCGCGCGTGTACACAGTCAGTCGGCCGCGGAGGACACAGTTTCGGTACAAAGTTGGGAGCCGAGCCGATCCGCGGGCTGACGGATTAAATTATCGGCACTGCCCGAGGAGAGAAAATTAAAGCGCACACATGAGTTATGTGGTGTTTTTTTTTTACATATTTTTGATATAATTAAATAATATACTATCGATCCGAACAGATGGTCCACGACACGTCCGCAATAATCGGCGATAAACACGTAAGAACGTTAAAAACCATTAATCTCTCTCGATGCACTTGCTCGATAATTTTCGTTCTTCTATTGTTTCCATTCCCTTCGGGAAAACATTGATCAACCGTTGCTCGAACGTCACCGCTCTTCACCCCCGAAAGTCTCTTGCTTACGTGGCGGTGATTCGACATTTGCGACCGTCAATAACCCCGTCCCAGTATCAACCTCGTTCGTTCATATATATATATATAAATATATATATATATGTATATACGATTTTAAAGTCTCTTTTTTTTCTAAAACTTCTTTATTTAATTACTTTTTCTTGTCGCATATTTTTGGGCGGCGATTCGAGATTTACACCCGTCAATAACACCCGAACAGTATCAAGCTCGTCCGTTCATAAACACCTTTTTTTCACCTTTCCTATTTTTTTCTAACCCTTCGGTATTCAGGTACTGTTTTATCGCATATTATTTTTCCAATCAATAACACTCGTCCTATGTCAACCTCGTTCGTCCGTATATATATATATATATATATATATTTTTTTTTTTTAAAGACTTTTCTAACCCTTCTTAATTTAATTACCTTTTTCGTCGTATATTTAGCCAATCAATAACACCTGTTCTAGTATCAAACCTCGTTCGTTCATATATATATATATATATATATATATATATATATAAATATAAATATAGATATTTTTAAGGTCTCTTTTTTTCTAACCCTTCTTTATTTAGTCACTTTTTTATCGCATATATAAAATATTTTTTCCGCGATGATTCAACATTTGCGCCCGTCAATAACCGCCGTCCCATCATCAACCTCATTCGTTCATTATATATATATATATATATATATACATATATACATACATATTTCTTTAACCTCTCGTGTTTTGTAAACCTTATTTTATTATTATCAGAATTATTACTATTATTTATCGAAAGAAGGTTTCAATTTTTACATTTGTTTTTAAATGTATTTATGAACTTTGCGTCAATTGTATTTATTTAATTACTTTTTTATCACATTTTTTTTTTTTATCAACACCCGTCTCAGTATCAACACTGTTCGTTCGTACATAATTTTTTTACATCTTTTTGTTTCGAGCCTTCTTTACGTAATTACTTTTTTGATTGCATATTTTTGAGCGTTGACAATCAATGATTTGTGACCAGGAATATAGGTACACTGACCTTGCTAATAATATTTTCCAATTTTTTTTTTTTTTCTCAATAGGGCGAACGATACGTTCATGCTTGATGCTCTTTTGAATCCAGGTGGACTTAACGGAGAAAAAAGATTGGCTGGGATAACAAGGATTTCATAGCCGTAAATAATTTATTTACTTGATGCAGAGACCAAAAACTATTTTGCTGCGATAGCAAACTTTTTTTTGTTTTGGCTGGAATGTTTTGTTGACGCGGCGGCAAATATTTGTTTGCTACGAAAGAGAATTTCTTTTGCTGCGAAAGAAAATTTCTTTTGCTGCGAAAGCAAATTTCTTTTGTTGCCGCAGGAAATTTGTTTGCCTTAGCATGACTGCTGCCACAGTAATTTTCTTTTTCTGTGCCAGCAAATTTTTGGAGGAGGCAATAATTACTTTTTGCTGCGGCACTAAATATTTTTTGCTGTCACGGTAACTTTTTTTGCTGCCGCAACAATGGTTTATGGAGTAATGCAATTATTTTTAGAGAACCAAAAGTATTTTTCTCCGTGTGGTACCATGTGTGTTTTTATCTATCTTTCGTTCCTAGCTCCCAGTCGTGGGCAATGTTTTGATACCGACGGAGACGTCCCTGCATGCGTTTTGCTCCACAAGAATTGTTTCATCGCCGTGCGCCTTGTGATTGCACCACAACCGTAACGTAGGTATTGGCAAAAAGATTGTTTTCTGTTTTTTTTTTTTTTTTTTTTTTTTTTTTTTTTTTTTTTTTTTTTTTTTTTTTCTTTCCCATCGCACTCGCTGTACGCTAACAACACTTCTATACCGTATGAGACAAGATGTCTGTGAAATGTGCGAACTTTATCAATTACCCAGCACACGGTAACAAACTTTAGTACGTTTAACAAACTCATCTCGTTCACGGAGGCAAAATTTTATTCATTTTTTCCTTTTTCTTTACAATCTTTTTTGTCAGCAAACAAAAATTTGTTATTATTTTCAAAAGTCTGAAAACTGATGTCTCGGTAAGACAGTATAACTCGCATGGTAAAGAAAACTCTCCGATACTTGAGATCACGAGAGTAAAATTGTTATGAAGTGTATCGTAAACTCAAAAAATAAAAGACACTGGATAACGTTGTTAATGAAATAGACGATAAGTTTATGATTTTAAGGGGGGGAAGAAATGTATTTCAAAATTTCGGAAATTTTCTGCAATGAATTGTTTCTTTAAAAGGACGGATGAATAAATTCTGAAAAAAATAATGAACGAAAGAATTCCTTCCGAATTCGAGGTCAGTAGAAAATACTCTGAATAATAAAGATTATTGCTGTTTTTCATGTGCGTAACAACCCTGCAACAGTGATTTCAGTTAGCTTATTAAGTGCAATTGTCCCATAGTTGGTAAATTACTGAACAGTAAGAAACGTATTAAAGAGCTCGTTCGATAGTGAAAACTGTAAATTTCTTTTTAACCGTATCGACCATTTACGTTCAAAAATAAATTCTTCGATGGACCGAAACTGATATCCGCTAGTTAAAAGCATAAGTGCCTTCATGCGAAAATAATTTGCATGTCTGAAGGACCAAAGAAATGATTACAGTTTGCGTTACCGACCGAGCCCGTGTCGGACGGAGACAAAGCGATGTAAAATTGCCCGGACAAGAATTGTATTTTTATTTTTAAAGACGAGATATGTTAGTTAAATGTATGAACATTTTTGTTATCGAGCAAGAAACCCAGCATCCGCTTGTAAAACTATGTATCGTCTTCGCGCGATTGGACATGTTTGAGCAGTTGCCCGAGAAAATGGAAAGTGATGACTAGAGGTGTGCGAATATTCGGGATTTCGAATAATTCGATCCGAATTGAATACTAATAATTTTATTCACAATTCGAACCGAATGTTCGAATTATTTGAATTATTTAAATTAATAAATGATTTGAATTATTGAATTATTTGAATTAAGGCAAACGAAAAGCCAGTTTCCGCTGCTGTCCCAGTCACCGCCATCGAACGCAATTTATACTAATAATAAATACAGTTTTCGTTTAATACAAAAGAAATTAACGGCATGTTGAAGAGCGCATTTTACTGTTGATCAATGCCGCAATATTTTTTACTTGAATTACTTGAATTACTTGAATTATAATGAATATTCTATTTAAATTTCGAATCATATCGTAATATTCGATACGATTCGATTAATGTAATTATTCGCACAGCCCTAGTGATAATGGCAAAGCTAAATACCGAGATGAAAGAACATGATACATTTACCCGCAGATACACGCAAGACACGTGGGCTCTGAGCTTGGGCAATGTGGTAATGTGCTTTGTTAACGAGGCGGGATAGAGCTGACGAAGAATTTAGAGGAGAGAGAAGAGGAAGAATCGGTATCCTTCATAGAGTCGTATCGGATGTCATCCTTGTGTTGGTTCGCCTTTTTCCAGTAAAAACGCAGTATTGTCTGCTTGTGAGAGAAAAGAAAAGAGTCAGAGAGGACTCGTGCAACGAAAGGAGGAAAAAAATAGTCTGTTGTCGGCACGGCGATGGTGAGACGGAGAGTAACACGAAAAACTAGCACCGGTACGAGCGCCAGCGCCAGTGCCAGCGCAACGGAGAATTCGGAGGAAAACTCGGCTCGCCTTAACAGCGGTGGCTCGACGAGCGCGACTAACCTGGCTCCTGCCCTTGGACGCATGACCCGCGAACAACTTAGAGGCTTACTAAGGGAGCGGGGACTACCTATTTGGGGAAACAAAGCTAATATGGTACACTATTGCACTAACAATCACGAATAGCACGCGCTATCAACCGCTTCGCTTTTCCTTCTCTATAATTATTATTTATTTTACCATCGATGATTCCTTGTAAAAAGATAATCGCTATTTAAAACTCGAATCGAAATTGACTCAGTCGGTAACGGAGACTGCAATGCATTTTTTTTTTTTTTTTTTTTTTACTTCTACATCTTGGACTGACCGACCTTAAGGTACTCCGTTCCGTGCGAATGGTCCTCACTTCGTATAAGTTTCGGAGAAATGAGAGGGAATTGCAAACACTTCTGGATGGTATAAAAATCTGAAAAAATCAAGCATATTAAAGGTGCTGAAAAGATTAATTTTGCATGATAATAATTCCAAAATGTTATTAAAAAAAATTGATGAAAAATAAAAATTTTCGACAAATCTCCCGGAAACCTAACTTTTCTTTTTTATGAAAATGATTCGTTCATTTTTCTAAAAACGTATGAATTTTTTCAGATTTTTAAATTCACTTTGAATTTTTTTTCTTTTTTTATATGGGAAAAATATGTAGAAAGTCACAAAATTCAAAGTGAACTAAAAAATCTTAAAAAATTCATAAGTATTCAGAAAAATTAACGAATCATTATCATTTAGAAAAAAAGTTATGTTTTCGGGAAACTTGTTGAACAATTATATTTTTCATCAATTTGTTAATAACATTTTGGAATTATTATTATGCAAAATTAACCTTTTCAGTACCTTTAAAATGCTTGATTTTTTCAGATTTCAATACCATCGAGAAGTGTTTGGAATTCTCTCTCATTTCTCCGAAACTTATGCGAAGTGAACACCTTTCGCGTGGGCTACCTTAAAGGGAGGCTAAACACGTATGAGTGCTGGAGAGACAGAGTTAAAATGATGAATGCATTGTTCGCTGAAGCGATTATTGAAAATGAGAAACGAATTGCGCGTGAGTTTCAGAGAAAATTTCGAACACTTCTCGATGGGATAAAAATCTGAAAAAATCAAGTATATGGAGGTGCTGCAAAGACTGTTTTTGTGAAATAACAATTCCAATTTGTTATTAACGAATTGAAGATAAAAAGTATTATTCAACCAATTTCCCGTCAACTTGACTATTTTCCTTCATAAAAATGATTCGTAAATTTTTTTGGTTACGTATTAATTTTTGCAGAATTTTTTGTACTCTTTGAAAATTGCGGTTTTTAACAGCTCAAACATAAAAAAAAAAAAACGCAATTTTCGACGATTACAAAAATTACAAAAAATTCTGAAAAAATGCATACATATTCAGAAAAATGAACGAACCATTTTTATGGAAAAAAAATAGTTAAGTTGCCGAGTAATTTGTTACACAATTATTTTTATCGTTAATTTGTCAATAACATTTTGGAATTAGTAGTAGTAGTAGTAAATGTATTTATTGACAATATATTACGCGGTATGGATGCTGGTACATGTCGACGATTATTTACACTTCATAATGCTATTTCTATTGCCAATAGGCCATCGACCTAAGTTCTTCGGGCCTTTGAAATTATTATTACATAAAAACAGTATTTGCAGCACCTTCCGCATGGCTGATTTTTTTTTTCAGATTTTTATCCCATCGAGAAATGTTCGAATTTTTCCCTGAAACTTACATTTGGAGAGACTGTACCGCTCCGACTAAGGTAAAGGACCCAGTTTCTGACACGGCCCCACCCAAATAGACATGTGACGGCACGGGATCTACTCGGTGCTAGCACGGGAACGTACGTCGTGCCGGCACAATGCCGACATGTACGTCCGCATGTGATGATATTGTGACGGCACGGCATTTTTATACCAGAAGCTGCTTGCACAGTTCCAGCTTGGCGTGGAGCTCCACCATCTTGAAGTGAAGCTCCACAGTGAGCTGGAACAGTGCAAGCAGGTTTTGGTATCAAAACGCAATGCCGTCACAATATCGTCACATGCGGACGTACTTGACGGCATTGTGCCGGCACGGCGTGACGGATGCACGGCACGTTTTTCTATCTGGGCAGTTTGTGACGGGGTTACCTCTAGCATAATCGGCTCCCCCCACCATTTGATATGCAGTTAATGGGTATCGCGCGTTCGAGGGGTCAAAAGTTTGTAAACAAGGAGGACCAAGAGTCGCAGTTGCGACTCTTGGTCCTCCTTGTTAATCCCTATAATTTTACACGCTTAAAGTGGGAGAGCTGCGTAGAAGTGTCATAAAGTGGGTCCTTTACCTTACCTTAATCAAGTACGCAGTGAGCGCTGCGATTCGTTCACTTCAGCCCCATCTTAACGCCATATGCAAGTCACGTGACTGCGCCACGAGAGCGAGAGAGATACCGTTATTGGCGATCGCAGTAGAGTGAGAGAGAAAGCACGAGAGAGTGTTTCACACTCGCGTTATGGGGAACTGGACACGTATGACTGCGAGAGAAACAGAGTAAGAATTTCGAACACATTGAAAAACGAATTGTGGCGGTCTGTGCGTTAATGAAATACGCATCGGGCCACGTAATTCGTTTTACGTCGTAAAACCGTTTCGAAGAGAAACGTGTTCGGGACATTTTGAGGTTATGTTGATCTTTAGCGCGCACCTTAAGGTAGTACTAGCGGACGGGTTGAGCCCACGTGAGTTCAGAGTGAATTGGGAGAGATTTGCGAGCACTTCTCGGTGGGACAAAAATCTGAAAAAATCAAGCATACGGAAGGTGCTGAAGAGATTGATTTTGCATAATAATAATTACAAAATGTTATTAACAAATCAATTTAAAAAAAATTGTTCAAAAAATCCCCCGGCAATTTAACTTTTTGTTCATATAAACAAAATTTGTTAATCTTTTTGAATACATATGATTTTTTTTTTTTAATTTTGTTTATTATTTGAAAATTACGTTTTTTTATTAACTAAAACGCAATTTTCGAAAATTACACGAAATTTTTTTTAAGATTAAAAAAAGTTAGGTTGCCGGGTGATTTGTTGGGAATTTTTTTTTATTAATTTGTCAATAACATTTTGAAATTATTATTATGAAAAATCAATCTTTTCAGCACCTTCAATGTGGTTGATTTTTTCCCGATTTTTATCCCATCGAGGAGCGTTCACAATTCCTCTCTCGATTCTCTCTGAACTCACGTGAGCGCAGGCTGTCCGCAAGTACTACCTTAAGACCACGTGCAATACCGCAGTCGGTAATCAAAACTATAATAAACTTTTCTCACGGATTGTGGCATGTACGGTCAAAAGAAAAGTCTCATCGAAAGCCGAGATGATATCCGCTACGGATGAGACTTTTCTTTTGACCGTACATGCGAGAAACCATGAGAAAAGGTGATTATAGTTTTTTTTATGCAGACTGAGCACGTGACGGACGGAGCAGGAGATATTTCATATGGTCTTAAGGGGAAGGGAAATATCGCGGTCGGTAATGAAAACTGTAATGTACTTTTCTCAAGGGTGCTAATTTTTTTGAGGAAAAAGTAAATTCGAGCCCGATACGCACGGTAATTTTGCATCCGCCCCGAATTCATTTTTTTCTCAAAAAAAAATCAGCACCATTGAATAAAGTTAATTTGAAAATTGCAACTATCTCGCACGCACAGCTGTTTCACTTCCCCTTAAGGCGATGCGATACGGACTCGATCGGTAACAAAAGCTAATTAATTTTTCCTTTTTACGGGTATCTTGAACACCTTGAGCTGAACTACCTTTTCCTCGGAAAAGTTTGGCACCTGTGAAAAATAAACAATATTACTACATTCTTTGATACCGACCGAGTGCGGATTCGAAGCGGTTCGAAATTTAGGCAGCGAAGCGACCAATAGCCATTGGTTGAACCGCTTGGAACTCCCACAATTTGTTCTCGATTCACTCTTCTCTCGATCATCGATACTAACTTTCTGAAAATACAACATTCGTCAATTTTTTCATATAATCCGTACGCTAATTCTTCGACGCGTTCCAATTCCATCGAACACAGCACGAATGCACGAAATAATTATCTCTTATTTACTAATATCCGATAAGGCGGCTTTGTCGTCGTGGCAAATAAATTATCTTGCTAGCTTTGTTATGCTTGGCTTCGCTTTGGCAGTTGTAGTCGCTACTGGTATCTATGATACTTATAATACGATAAACATGTGTATCGGCCAGTGACGAGGAATAGGGGGGGAGGGGGGGGGGGGCGAGAGTGGGGCAAGATGGACCAGCGTAGTGATTCGGGGAGTTTTATCGACTTACACAACGTACGTAAAATTTTGTTTACGACACGAAGTTAAAGTGCAACATTCATTTGGGGATTCCGACAATAATAAACATTATACGGGCCAAAATAAACTCTCCTGCAATTGTAGTGAAGATTAATAAATTTGAATACCGAGCAAAAAAAAATTACGACTTACGGGCTGTGTGTTAATTATTTTTTTGGATAGCAGCTGAATACTCGGATTTGGAAGAGTGGTGTGGGATAAAATGAACCGCTTTAGCTTAGCGGTGTTCGGGAGCATGGACCATCATAATAAAGACTCAAAATTGATGTTTTCAAGAACTCCATTACATTTCCGAGAGAGTCCATTTTGCCCCACTGTCCTCTGTACATGTCCATTGCAACATTGACGATTTCAAAAATTTCATAGCTTTTCGGAACGACTCCGTTTTGTCCCATGTAGTCACATTGTCCCACTTTACTGTATGTAAGTCTGTTGCAAAATTAACGATTTCAAAAATTTCCTTTCATTTCGGACTGAGTGTAATTTGCCCCATCCTTGCATAAATATGAGGTATAAATCCATTGTAAAATGAACGTTTTCAAAAATTTTATTATACTTCGGAGCGAGTCCATTTTGCCCCACTGTCCTCTGTATATGTCCGTTGCAAAATTGACGATTTAAAAAATTTCATTACATTTCGGAGCGAGTCCATTTTGCCCCGCGTGATCACGTTGTCCCACTCTGCCTTGTACAAGTCCGTTGTAAAATTTTAATTCGATCCAAACTATACTCTACCGCGGGTGGGAGGGGGGGTGATCGTCGTAATAAACGAGAAGCCGTTTAGTGGGAGAGAAGTCTGACCCTTGATTCAGGGGTGACCCCACTTCGGCATACTCCGGCTGATAGCTCTGTGCGGACATGGTAGCTATCGCTAAGCCTGTAACCGTCAGTGGCTATTTGGATCTTCCGTTAAACTCCTAATCGTGTCCAACGGCAGCGATCATTTTTGTTCGGCAGAAAAATATTCGTCAAAATAAAAAAAAAAAAAAAAAATCGTATCGAAGATGCCCGAAAAAGATCGACTGATACCGCACAAGGATTACCTAGTAATTGACATGAACATCGGACATCTGCTCGATGTAAAATCAACGTAAATATACATTGGCCAAATATGTATTTTCGCATCGAAGAATAAACCCTCGCCAGAAACACGCTTTTTTACGCTTCCGCGTGGTTTCTTGTTTTGCTTTCTCTTATCGAAATTTTCCAACAAACTCGATCATCGAGCGCGTCGGCAACGTTCGCGTCGATCTAGATACGGGTAGCTTTCAAGGACGCTAAATATTTATCCTCGCCCGACGCTCCGTTTTCGCCCCGCGTTTGTAAAAATTATTTCATCTGTATTAATTGGATTTTTTCCTTGCCGGTGGTTTTTTTTTTTTTTTTTTTTTCTCTTTATTTCCAGATTAATCGACTAGGCAGCATGCTGGAGAACACTGGCAGTAGCGCGGTGCGTCGCGCCAAGGAGTCCAATGGAGCTCAGAGAAGTTTGCCCCAGAGACATCTGAGCCACGAGGACAAAGTTAAATCCGGCGACGGACGGGATTCGGGCGTCGATCCCGATAGTCTGACACTGTGGCAGCATCCAATAACGACGCTGAACTATTTCGTACGGGAATTGTTAATCGACGTATTGAATTTAACGAAGAATGCGCTACAGTACAGAAAGACAGCGTGCTTAACAGTATTATTTATCGGATTGTTCCTCCTGTTGAGCCGCGTCGCCGGACCGCAACAGACCGTAAGTTGCCGTCAACTATTATTATTAATATTATTATTATTTATTGAAGCTGAGGCGACACGAAAATACATGAAACCACATACAAGAGGCAGTAGAGAACAAAAAACACATGCATCTTAAAAGAATCCTAATCGACCGAATTACAATGTTGATAACGTAATACTAAATAATAATTACTGAGAATTAAATAAACAAAATCTTGGAGTAAAAAAGAGGATCAGTAATTAAAAATGAAGAGTTAGAAGTTACAGTGGCGAAAACACAAACCACGAAACATCTGAAAAGAAGGAGCATCGGTCATTATGTATAAATATGAAACTTTTATTTATGTATAAATATGAAAGACAGCAATTTTCATTGCCCTGGCGAATCTGCGGGTTACACACCGAAACAAGACTGTGCGAAATATAACGTAAAATAACGTACGTCGAGATGATCATTACGAAAATAACACTTTGTTTGGTATTTGATAATTTTCTCGCAAAAGTTCGGTACAGTTGAAGCAATGTGAAATATACTCGGTCGGTAACAAAAAACTGTCATTCGGTTTTTTTTACCATGGGTCAGCGGATTCTTGGGCTACATGCAAATTATTAGCGTCACCTCGATTATGAGATAAAGATGCTAATAATTTATCGATTTATCGATTTGAGAATTTGTCAATTTGTTAATTTTCCTTAATTTTCCTTAATTTATCGATGTCCCCATTTATCGATTTGACAAGCGCTTCTACATAGTTTCCAGAATAGAATATGCGTTTTAATTGGTACAGTATATTCCGAACAGTAGAAACCAAAGGAAGCTTGCAACGAAATTCATGACCCGGGAAGAAAAGATATTGCAGGGGAAAATAAATTGCAGGAAAATCAATACAAGATCGCTCGAAAGAAATATTATTCAACATATCGGTGAAGATCGAAAATCCCGTAAATTGAAATTAAAACAAAAATTAGTTGCACTTTCATTACTGACCGAGTATATATTTTGCATTGTCTCGAACGCGACGGAACACTCGAAGAAACTTACGTGACGGTTTTTTTTTTTTATGTTTCAGGTATTTCAAGAATGGGAAGCTAAATTAATGTGGTGGGCGTATTGGATAGGACTCGGAGTGCTCTCGTCGGTCGGATTAGGCACGGGACTCCACACATTCGTTCTCTACCTCGGTCCGCACATAGCGGCGGTGACGATGGCCGCGTACGAGTGCGGAGGACTCAACTTTCCCGAGCCTCCGTATCCCGATCAGATAGTCTGCCCGACGACGATAGATCCGGCCTGGACGGCTGGTATTCTTAACATAATGAGAAAAGTCCGGGTCGAGGCGATGCTCTGGGGCGCCGGTACGGCGCTCGGCGAATTGCCACCGTACTTCATGGCACGAGCGGCTCGCACGAGCCGGAGGGGCGACAAGAGTCAGGACTGCGATCAGGAAGATCTCAAGGAACTGGAAGCCCTCGAGGCTCTCGAGAGCGGCGAGAACGTTCCGATCGTAATGAGGGTCAAACTCGCCATGAAACACTTCGTTCAGAGAGCCGGCTTCCTGGGTATTCTCGCTTGCGCATCGGTAATCAAAACAGCTGACTATTGTATTCTTTTTTGTTTCCTCCCGGGTGAAAATATTTCTTTGAAAATCTCTGAAAATATATCTGAAAGTCTCGGAAAATTTCTCTGCAATTTCTCTGGAAAGTCCTCTGGAATTTCTGTCACCTTTCGCACTCTTCAGAGAAAGTCCAAGGTTTTTCTGAATCTAAATATTTCTAATTGTTCTGAAAATCTCTGATTTTCTCAGCCAACTTCCTCCGAAAAACTGTGAACTTTGTTGATATTCTAAGCCTGTTTCTCTTCTATGAATATTCAGCGAAAATTTCTCATACAAAGTCTACATAAATTATTGTTTACGGTTCACTGTTCGTACGAAGACGAACACGAAAGTTTACTGGTCGTATAAATACCAGAAAGAGCAGATTTTAGAGTGAACTCGTAAGTTCTCTGAAATTCTCTAAACATACATTATCCGAGAAAATAGCAGTTTTTTTTAGAAAATAAATTGTATTTTCTCTGAATAAGTCTGCTGTTCGTGCGATTAACGGAATGAGTCTGAAATCTTGGAGATAACTCGTATTTTCTCTTGACGTACTTTATCAGAAAAAATCAGAGGTATCCAGAATTTTTTGGAAAATACTCCGAATTTCTCTGATATATTGTGACTGCTGGAGGTTGCGCGGAGAAAATTGCAGAGATATTTAACATATAGCAGAGATAATCAGAGAAAATTTTTGGAAAATCGATGAAAATCAATGAATCGGACCGTTCATAGTTTTTCAGAAAAATTGTCAGAGAAATATTTTCACCAGGGCTCATAGAGAAAAAAAAATTGTGTTCCCAGCAACCCATTAGGGGGAAGTGAAACAGTTGTACGTGCGAGAGAGATAGTTACAATTTTCAAATTAACTTTATTCAATGGTGCTAATTTTTTTTTGAGAAAAAAATTACTTCGGTCCGGATGCGAAATTACTGTGCGCGTCCGGCTCGAATTTGCTTTTTCCTCAAAAAAATTAGCACCCTTGAGAAAAGTTCGTTACAGTTTTCATTACCGACCGCGATAATTCACTTCCCCTTAATTCGTGAAAACAACCGAGGCAGAGAATTTTATATTACAGTTTTTGTTATCGACCGAGTAATATTATCTCATCTTTAAAAAAAATCCACAATTGCAAGGGGAACTGGAAGGGACATAAAATTAGGATCAGTGTGTGTCACTTGACCAGGGAGGGGATTAGACCGACGTACAACATAGGCAGCGGCGGCGAAACTTTTATATGTTATAGAGATATATATGGAGAACAACGCTGTAAATCTTTATCTCTTGCAGATACCGAACCCACTGTTCGACCTTGCGGGTCTCACGTGTGGCCACTACCTCATCCCATTCTGGACGTTCTTCGGTGCTACCCTGATTGGCAAAGCCATCGTTAAAATGCACATACAACAGTTGGCGGTTATAATTGCATTCAACGAGGAACTTCTCGACAAATTCATCAGTCTCTTGGCTGTCGTGCCTTACGTCGGTGACAAATTTCAGGAACCCCTCAAGAAATATCTCATCGAGCAGAAGAGGAAACTGCACGAAAAATCGTCGACGGTAAAAAAAAAAAAATACAAAAAAACGATCCGATTGGATCCGATTATTCCATAAGTCAGGTCAGATTATTTAATAATCAGATCGGATTTTTTCATAAATCAGACCAGATTTTTTTCATTAATCAGATTGGATTATTTCCTAAATCAGATCAGATTTTTTTCCATAAATTAGATTGGATTATTTAATAAACCTGAATCAGATTATATCATAAAAATAATCACAGTTGTGTCTCGACGACGAGTAATAATGTCAATTTTCTTTACTTCAAGGAGGGAGCAACGACGATTTCATGGCTGTTCGACAAATTTGTTATGCTGATGGTCTGTTACTTCCTCGTGACGATTATCCACGCATTGGCGCGCAATCATCATCGCAGGCGTACAAAGCCGTCGGCCGATTGAGCTCTGCGAACGAGAGACTAGCTCAATTGTGCGAGGGATCGAGAGCTTTTATCCGACAGGTGGCGAAGAAGGGTATAAAATTTTTTTTTTAATTAAATGGTGAAAGAACTAGCATCGAAAGAACACGAGGTGTCGTCGCTATTGTGCTCGTGTCTGTGCGTGAGACTCGCGGTAACAACGTTCGAGGCTCCGATAGACTCCGTTAATTAATTAGGAACCTCGAACACCGATCAATGTAAATATGTACAATTGCTCCGTAGAAAAAAAAAATACACACACACACACACACACACATACCTATTTGCCTCGCTCTCGCAGATATCTGTCCCTTTGCAATGATGCGTGTGCAAAAAAAAGTGTTTCGATCTCGACGAGACTGTCGGGTTTATCTTGCTCAAAAGGTCTTTTTTTAATTCATACCAACAAACATATTGTAATTCCATCCGATTTTAACGAAACGAAGTCTAAAAACAAAAGCGCGTCATTGTAAGAAATAATATGAATTCAATAGATCGTGTGAGTCATCTGTAAAACAAGACTATCGAGAATAGGAACAAAGAGCGAATAAATCATGTAGCGGTGTGGAAAAAAGGAGCTCTGTCGACCGCGGGTGTTTCACGGGGCCAAAAATAAAACGAATATGTTCTAAACTGGAATGATTCGGGGAATATGTAAAAGGATATTAACGGTAGTCGCGCTTGATGTGTTAAGTAAAAGATAAATTGTTCGACGACTCAAGAAGTGCGAAGAGAAATGAAGAATTGGATGCCAAAGACAATTAACATTTAAAACCAATTGAAAATTTCTGTCTCGAATTAAAATTAAAAAACGAAAAATTAAAAAAGCATCTTGCTTTTTTATCCACTTGGACACGAAGTCTCGCACACACGCGGACACACACACACACACACACACACACACACACACACATGTATTACATTAATATTTTGATACCTGCATAGCTAGGTAGATAAAAAAAATCTACGCCGATGAATGGGAGCGATCTTTTGCATCTTAATAATCAACTTTAAGACCGATCATTTTTGACTACAGAAAACCTTTTGTTATTGTCAAAACGGATCTGTGTACGATGAAAAAAAAAAAAAAAACGTAAAAAAAGAGCGTAGCTCATTGGAGAGCAATTTCTCTCGATGATAATCTGTATGCCCGTCGCCAACATCGAGCCTCTTTAACTAACGTTGTATAATATATATATAATATAATATATATTATATATATACTTAATTGAATATATTCTTATATATATTCAGTTAAAAGTTGTTTTCCCTACCCGAAGCTCGACGAATTTCCTACGTCGGAGCTCGAAACGATTCACAGTTTTTACACGCCCACCCACCCGTTGAGCCGTTCTTCTTGCTAATTAGGTGAATTATTACTATTAATTAATAAATATTATGTACATTGAGAAATAAAGTGATACGAAGTTTTCGTAATCATTGTGTAAAAAAGACAGAAAAAAAAATGTTAAGTTGCGAAGTAATTTGTACGTTGCTTCCTCATTTTTTTTTTACCGCTTTGCGTATGGCTTCCTCCACGAAAAAGTTCGTCGACCGATTTTAGCTTCCTCGTGCCGGAAGATGCGGATTCCCGTGTGGAAAGACCAATACAAATTCGAAAAATTCTAAAATTTAAAAATCACAAGATTCAAATTGTTCGATAAATTTTCGCGTTCAATTGCCAAATTTAAGCTTGATACCTGTACATTTAATCGGATCGGAGATTTTTTTTTTAGAAATAAAAAGAAACTTAAGATTTAACAAAATCGAATCACTTGGATGAATTCCCCAAAGTTCTATACCAAAATCTTCAATCGACCTACATATTGTAAAATAAAAGCAAATCAAATCAAGTATCTCACATCTTCTCTAATTGATTGACCGATTCAATCTTCGGACGATTGTTGAAGCAAGTTTTACATCGACAGATGGATGAAGTTAGGCATAAAACGTTGATTAAATAATTTGCAATCTATACGATTAGGTTGGTGGTCGTTTGGTGGTGATTGGTAGCCTAATTAAAACTTTTGATAGTCAATGATTCAATCACAATAGTTGGAAAACAAAATCGACCGTAAAGTCAGACAAACATTTTTTTATGGATTCTATAATGACTTAATTTCCGCGGAATCGTTTGGTGATCGCGAACACAATTTAAACGTTAGGCGGTCCCTTGCGTATGGGGGCTTCAGTTAGAAATGTGAGCGGTAATTTTACCGTATTTTTACCATAAATATCGGTAAGTAAAAGCTGTATAAAGTTAGGTCTGTTAGCTTCTGGTACCATTCAACCGGAATGTGTCGCGACTCTTGGTAATGAGTGAACGAGCCGTAAACTTCTCGGATCACCCATTCACTCAAGTGATATAGCTGGAAGAAGAAATGTTTCTTCTTACTTTTATTTTCTTGAAAATTTTTTATCGTGCATTTTATTTCCAGGCTTTTATTTTTTGTGCCTGCGCTGGACACATGCAGGGGGCCACGGTTGAGTCCCTGGTAAAAATATTTATCTGACAATTTTTCTGAAAAACTCTAAACGGACCGTTTTCATGATTTTCCGAGATTTTTCTCTGATTTTCTCTGCTATATGTTAAATATCTTTGCCATTTTCTCCGCACAATCTCCAGCATTAACAATATATCAGAGAAATTCAGAGTATTTTCCGATAAATGATGGATACCTCTGATTTTTTCTGATAAAGAAGGTTAAGGGAAAATACGAGTCGTCTCTAAGATTTAATCATTCTGTTACTCGGACGGACAGCAGACTTATTCAGAGAAAATGTTTTTCTCAGAGTTTTGAGAATTTCAGACAATTTACGAGTTTTCTCTAAGATCCACTCATTCTATCACCCGAATGAACAACAGACGTTTTCACAGAAAATACAATTTATTTTCTAAAAAACTGCGATTTTTTCGGGTACTGTATGGTTAGAGAATTTCAGAGAACTTACTAGGTATCTCTAAGATCTACTCATTCCGTTACTCGAACGTACAATAAATAATAGAATAGACTTTTTCAGAAATTTTTTCAGATAAGGTGGGTTTAAAGAATTTCGAAGAACTTACGAGTTCACTCTAAAATCTGCTCCTTCTGGTATTCATACGAACAGTAAACTTTCGTGTTTGAGTTCGTCCGAACAGTGAACAATAAACAATAATTTATGTGTACTTTGTATGAGAAATTCCACGAAAATCTGACTTTTTCAGAAAATACTTTCTTAATATAGAAGAGAAACAGGTTTAGAATATCAACAAAGTTCACACAGTTTTTCATAGTAGTTGACGGGGAAAATCAGAGATTTTCAGAAGAATTAGAAGTATGTAGATTCAGAAAAATCTTTGAATTTTTCTCAAAAGTGCGAAAAGTGAGAGAAATTCAGACGACTTTATAGAGTAATTTCAGAGAAATATTTTCACCAGGGGTGCGACATGTCAAGACGGACACAAGAGGTTCCATCCCTCTGACAAGTACCTGGATATTTTTTGGGTAGACCCGCTGATCGAATCGTTTGGAGCCTAGCAAAGTGATTCGTTTGCCCAGTGTGGGTAGGTTCAACGTGTCCGATGATGACAAAAAAGAGACCCTGAGACCAGGGATTTGATTGGTCCATTCCGTCAGATGTTGCAAGTATCTGACAGAAGGGACCAACCAAATCTATCCGTCATTTTAACGTATTCGTTTCCCTGGCTGGATGGAAAGCGCCATTTAATTAAATAATTTGGCATTTATGCCATTCGATTGGTGGTTGTTTGGTGGTGATTGGTAGTCTAATTAAAACATTTAGTGGTCAGTCGTTTAATTACAGTAATTAAATAATTAAATGAGGCCCATCGGTAGCCAAACTTTTTTTTATCGCTTCAAATAGTGCTCGATCATATAACAACCAAGAAAAAAAAATTACCACCTAAAGATAGACAAACTTATCTACGACTCTGAAGAAATAAGATTATGCGATTGTCGCGAATAAATAACATCTATCGCACAAATTGTTTTTCTATGCTCTGACCAAGCGAGTAAGTACATAACATTTTAACCGTACAGAAACGAGACCAACCGACGCGAAGCGGGGGCCACGCGTTGCTACGATAGCGCCTAAGAGTGGCGATGGAGGTGTGACTTATGAAGGCTTAATTGTGTTATTCATCATCACCAAAGATTTCCCATTGATTAAGCCTTAATTGGCGTAACCACAAAGTTAAGTAACAAAAATTGTTTGGCTTACTTTAAGTTCCGTTTCGATTTTTAATTATTGTAATTAAACTACTGACGATTGAACGTTTTAATTAGGCTATCAATCACTAACAAACACCCATTCATCGATTCATATAAGCAGAACAAAATTTTAACAAAGTTAAAGTGTTTGCTCATACCAAACGACCACTGAACATTGATATAAACAAAACAAATTTAATTAATATTAAATCTCGTCTGCTTGTGCCAATCATTTGATGGTCGTTTCGTTCTGATGAAAAAAAAATAAAAACTGATATCAATATCGATAAAAAAAATTACAGTAATATTTTACTGTACAGGATAGCCGTTGGGCATCGTTTTATCGTAATTTGAATAGATAACTGACGGAATATAAAAACTACCGTTATCTTGCATAGTAGAAAATGAAAAAGCCATTCTCCTCGCGATCTCCCGTCCTTCGGCGAATAGACTACCGGCCAAATAATTTATCTTCGAGCGCAAAAGTACAAGATGCACTGGTCGAAGATATAACTACGAAACAATGTGCAGCTTACCTTACATACTTTATTCACAATTTGCACGAGGCCAATCGAGCGGCTCTGATTGGCCCAATCGGAGAATCTAGCCTACGCCAGAGTACGAGCGACAGCACTCGAAAGAAGAAAATTCGTCGGGTGCTAAAGCCATGGACTACCGCGGCCGTATATCCTAGATTAGATTTTTAACGCATCTCTCACACGTGTGGACTATAAACAATCTCGGTAACAATATTTCTTAACGGTACAAGTGATCCGCGTGGATATTCGTTGCTATCTCTGATTCCCACTTGTCCCCGTTATTGAGGAGCTTCTCCTTATTGTACAGCATTTCCTCGTGAGTCTCGGTCGAGAACTCGAAATTCGGACCCTGAAAAGAAAAAGTGTAAATAAAACCTGAAGTACAAAGATTAAGGTAGCCCTTTCGTTATGTCCGAACGCCACCTAACTTTGAGATAGGCCCTGGCAAGTTTTGCGACTTGAAAAACCACCACCAACCTACCTTCAAAACGACCGAGTAAACGACCGGTCGTTTTCGGACAAAAATACGTCCGCGAAAATGACTGTCATCCATGACTTTATCCGTGTCCGTACCAGCCGCATACGAGCAGCTTCCAGGGAGGGCTTTCAGTCAGGTGGTTTTACAATTAATGAGCGAATGAACTACCGCGAAAACAACTGTTCAAAACACCTCTCCGTCCGGTCGTTTTTTTTTAATTTTTAACCGAAGAAACGACCGCATTAAGGACAACCGGACTGAAAGATCTTTTGAACGATTGTTTCCGCGGTAGTTCGTCCAGTCATAAAACGTAAAACGAGCTGACTGAAAGGTCTCACTGGAAGCTGCTTATATGTGGCTCGCATGGACGCGGATGAAGTCGTTTCAACAGTCGTTTTACCGGACGTATTTTTGTCCGAAAACGACCGGTCATTTGCTCGGCCGTTTTGCTGGTCGCAGAATCCGCCAGGGGGAATGAGAGACATTACAAACACTTCTCGATGGAACAAAAGTCTGAAAAAAATCGAGCATATGGAAGGTGCTGAAAAGATTGTTATTGCATAATAATAATTTCAAAATGTTGTTAACAAATTACTGAAAAATGAAAATTGTGCAGCACCGGGCACTCTAATTTTTTTTTTTTTAATAAAAATAATTTGTCAATTTTTTTGAATACGTATGAATTTTTTCAGAATTTTATGTGATGTTCGAAAATTGCGCTTTTGAACACATTTCAACATAATGAAAACGCCACTTTCACACATTACATAAAATTCTTAAAAAAATCATACGTATAAAAAAAAGTGACAAATCATTTTCATGTGAAAAAAAATTAGGTTGCCGGATAATCTGTTGCATAATTTTTATATTTCAGTAATTTGTTAATAAAATGTTGGAATCATTATTATGCACAAACAATCTTTTCAGCACCTTCCATATGCTTGATTTGTATCAGATTTTTATCCGATCGGGAAGTGTTTGTATTCTCCATTATTTCTCTCTCAAACTTCGGTGGCGTCTGACATAACGAAAGGGCGACCTTAAAGCTATGTGACAATCCTTCCTCCCTATTCGACCTGGACCCGATCGGTAATAAAATCTGTAATTTTTTCATAATAGTGCAGACCAGCCACGATTGAAAGCAAATTGTCACATAAACCGGATATCAATTCAGCTTAGTGCTAGAATTTGCTTTTGGTTTGTAGAAGGCCGACACAACGAAGAAAAAATATCTATTACAGTTTTAATTACCTACCGTGGTATTTCTTATGCGCTTAAGTGAATTTTCTTGGAGGGATAAGATACAATGCGATTAATGTCGGTTTACCTCGACGATAGCGTCGACAGGACAAGCTTCTTGACAGAATCCGCAGTAGATACACTTGGACATATCTATGTCGTATCGGGTAGTCCTGCGCGAGCCATCCGAGCGCTCTTCGGCTTCTATAGTTATGGCCTGAGCTGGACAAATCGCTTCGCAAAGCTTGCACGCTATGCATCTCTCCTCTCCCGATGGATATCTGCAGAAGCGAATATCAAACATTTAATAATATTAATAATAATAATATAATTATTAATTAATAATTAATAATCAAATTGAGATTTCAAAGCTTCTATAAAGAGGTATTTTTTGTGATTATTTGGTTTCCTAAAAGAGGAAGCTTTTTCAGTCAAAGAAAATAAGGCCGAAAATAATTCTGACACAAGAAATGTGTTCCCAGCATATGGATCCTTGCCCTTTTTTAAATAAAAATGTATGCCAAGAAATCCCAAATATTTCTACCAGTGTACAAAATTTCAGCCCGCTAGCTTGAAAATTGCAAAGCAAGCATAAATGGTAATTAGAAAAATCGCCAATTCGCTCGTATCGGCTACAAACATTTTATTTGAATTATTTTTTATTTCTTTTTCGTCAGTCGTCGTCCCAGGATAGTGTTTAATGTATTTTTGCCCTGTGATCACGAATCTACGGCTTATTATACTCCTAGCTAAATGGTCGACACGGAAATTTGCGTCTGAATTGAAGTACTAATTTTCTATAGAATTCAAAAAAATAAAAATCGCATAAAGTTTTTAAGCTTCAATCAAGTCCCGTCAAATTAAACAGAAATCGGTCGATAATAATCCATTTGTATGCAACTTTTTAGCCTGTTAGCTCAAATTTACAAATTTACAAATTTACAAATTTACAAATTTACAAATTTACAAATTTACAAATTTACAAATTTACAAATTTACGGGCCTCAATTATCAAATTCCCTGATACTGAGAATAATTTTCCAATTCCTTAACATTTCTAGAAATATCCAAACGTTTTTGAACATGCTATTTTTCAATGTTTTGAAATATTCTGAAAATGTTAATGTAATAATGTAAAAAAAAAAAAAAATCATCGAAAAAACGCTTCCTGTACAAGAAAGCAATTATGCATGATATCTGACTGATGAATCTGCGTATTACAAAACGGCGGGGCAAAGTTACCGTCTGAGTGCGTGTTCCCCTCGGAATCTTGGACTGAGAGGTCCCTTCTCGAAGGGGTAATTAATCGTTGCAGGCTCTCTGAATATATGAGACAGAGTTATTCCCAAACCGCGAAATATCTCAGTGAAGAGCAAACTTGCGGCTACACGATTTCTGACGTCGGACCACTCTTGTCCTTCCTCCGGCGTGACGACATAAAACTTATTGCGAGCTGGCTGTTGTGTCGCAGCTGGCAAGTATGACGAGCGGAGCAAGCGGGAGCCTGTAAAAAAAAGAAAAGTGATAGTGTTTTTGCTAAATCGCTTAATCATTGCATTAGTGAAAATATTCATTCCCTTGCCAATCAACTTCAAAATGATAGAGGTATGAGAAGTAACACTATAAAAAAATACATAATTCCACTGTTAACTAAAAGCATCCGTCGTAGATGTTTCTCTCATTGTGCAGCAAGAGTCGCAAATGATTTATTTATTTATTTATTTGCGGAACACGCCCTTTCACAATGAAAATAGTACAGATTTAAAGAGAAAAGTAACAATAGTGTTTCGTATCGTATAGTGTATCCACATTAGTGGAATTATAATATCACTGTAGGATATTATAATTTCACTAATGTGGATACACTAGATTTAACACCATAATTAACACCTAGGCATGTTCTAAGTGAAATGGTACATTAGTTCTTAAGGAGCGAGGAAAAGCTGTGTGTAAAACAAACTGTTCAACCCGATAGAGAAACGTCAAGTATTATAGTTTTTTCTGTTAATATCATTTCAGATTGCGGAGAAGTGCTTATGGCACTTTTGCAATCACTTTATGTGTATTGAGAGCGATAGGAATACATTGTATTTTAAGCTTGGCCCCACGAGCTCGTATAAGAGGAATTATTATTCAACAGAGTAGAAAAACAAATTAATAAATGAATAAATATATATTACGGTGTTATTAGGTTTACACATGCTCTACTTTGGTGAATATTTCTATTGTTTTCTGAACTGTAAAAATTGTAAATGCGAAAGGGCTCCTCCCGCAAATAAATAAATAAATACATAAATAATTAAATAAATAAGTAGATAAGTAAATAAATAAAATAATATGTGATGTTACCGGACAAGTAAATGTAAATATCAGATTAGTATTATTATCCACGTTGTATAATGCAATACTATGTTAAAAGTTATATTAATCGTGAAGACTATTCTGAATATACTGTACAAAAACTGCAAAATTGTTAATTTCAACCTATTTTCATTTATATACTATATTATCTGAATTTCTTATGTAAAAGGGCATGGCTCGTAAATTAAATAAATAAATTAATAATTATTATTGGTTTACAGAGAGTAAGTCACAAACTTATAGTATTTGCATCGTAGCTATATCGAAGAATGAATGTATTTCTGTTGCGAATGCTCAATAAATTATTATTGTTATTATTATTATTATTTCAGACAAAACAGACGTAAGTGCGAACAGACAGAAATGGGAAAATGTTTTTCGCCTTCTAGAACGTGTGAAACGCGGTTCTAGACAATTTTTTTGGATCACGATGCGTCCTCTCCTTATGCGTTTCGTATGCGATGGGAAGTTAAAGGCAATCAAAGGGAATTATCACCGGAAAAGCTGAAGCTCTCGTTGGATGGACGAGAGTCCAGATTTAGGTTAGAAACTGATTATACAATGAGAGGGTTAAACAGCTTGTCGCTTATCGGCAAACAAAAATTGTGAGATATATTAATTTAATCGTCGGATCTGCGGCTTTCTGGGGAACGAAATTTATTCGAGGGAGCGAATCTAATGATAATTTACCGAATTGCCCAACGACCCGTACACCAGCCATTTTGGGAAAAAAACACTACAGTGAAATCTCCGTAATGCTACGATGCGCTACATTGGAGAGGGTGCGATGGTGCGAATTTATGGAATGCCCCCACTCTATTCTAACAGTCTGATCTTTAGTAAGAGACGGACATGAGCGACTAGAGCCGCGCCGTGACGGTCACATACTTTTTGTAAGCGTCAATTGACCGTCTATTTTGGTTTCAGAAAATGTTTGTTGTGCCATGACCGTCATTTTTTTTTGTCATAAATTTGGTCAACTTTTTAGCACTCTAGATTGGTTTCAAGCGAAGTTTTATTCCTACTTGACTTCGTAATCATTCGTATTTTCAATTTTTATCAATTAATTAAACAATATTATAAAATGAATGCGAAATCATTATTTTTTTCCTGATTAACAAGATTGTTACTTTGTTAATCTTTAAGTTTACGTAGTAATAAGGACCGTGGAGGTTTTTAGAGTTAATGTTGCTGATGTCGTAGTGCGGTCATTTCCGGAAAAAAAATGACCGGTCACAAAATCGGCGCCCATCTCTATGAGCGGCGCGGGCGCAAAGCCGCGCCAGGTGTCTCGCCAGCAGAGCGAACCCGTATTAGTGGGAGAAGCTTTCCCCTCACGGCGCGATAGCTTAGAGAGAGAATTGAGGGGAAGGGCGATATTACGGAGCTCGATATTACGGAGAGTCTACTGTAGCGCTGTTCGGTGATTTGCGTCGTAGCCTTAGCTCTGATTAGGGAGAACTTTAAGGTCAATTTTGTTTTTCAATTATCATTATTATTGTAATTATTGTAATTATTATTGCTATCGAACGATCGCTATTGACCACCAAACGTTTATAATAAACTAGCATTGACCACCAATCCATTGAAATAAATTTAAAAAATTTTAATCAACGTTATCCTTGCGAATAGTGTTCACTTCGCATAAGTTCCAGAGAAATGAGAGGGATTTGCAAACACTTCTGGATGATATCAAAATCTGAAAAAAATCAAACATCTTAAAGATGCTGAAAAGATTAAGTTTGCATAATAATAATTTCAAAATGTTATTAACAAATTGATGAAAAATAAAATTGATCACCAAATCTCTCGGAAAGCTAACTTTTTTTTAATGGAAATGATTCGTTCACTTTTCTGAATATATATGAATTTTTTTTTATTTTTAAATTCACTTTGAATTTTTTTGCTTTTATATGGGAAAATGTGTAGTCACAAAACTCAAACTCAAAGTGAATTTAAAAATCTGAAAAAATTCATACGTAATCAGAAAAATGGACGAATCATTTTATGAAGGAATCGTTAAGTTGCTGGGTAATTTGTTGAATAATGATTTTTAGTTCAATTTGTTTATAACAAATTAAAATTATTATTTCACAAAAACAATCTTTGCAGCACCTTCTATATACTTGATTTTTTCAGATTTTTATCCCATCGAGAAGTGTTTGAAAAGTTCCCTGAGACTCACGTTTGGCAGGACTGTACCGCTCCGACTTCCTTAATACGGCACTTTTAACGTATTTTACAAATCGAACAATTACCCTTTTGTTACAAAAAAAAAAAAAAAATACCGCCAGTAGCGCGTTTCGTTTGCGTCGTAGCCTGCGATCGGATTAGGGAGAACTACATTCTATATTTTTTAATTATTGTAATTTAAATGACCACCAAACGTTTTAGCTAGACTACCATTGACCACCAATCAATTGGTATGAATTTCAATTTTTTTAAATTAAATTAATTATGGCGACTTTAAGCAGCTGGATCGGAGACGTGCGCGGTAAATTAAAACGATATTTTTACGGTCGCGATACCGTGTGTTGAAAAATGACCATTTGGGTTCAAAAAAAGATATCGACAGTCGTCGAGGTCGTTTTAAAGCGTTCACGTGATAAATTTACTAAAAATGTTACGGTCATTTTAACTACAAATTCTGTTATCACTAATATCACAACTCCGTCGGTGAGATATACCAGTTATTAACCAAGGCTACGAACAATATTTTACCGTTGACCGAGGAATTTATCCACGAAAGAAATCGTAAATTTATAAATTTAAATATGTTATTTTTTTCCTTTATTTAACAATCATTTTAGGCGCCGAGGATTTTTAGAATGATAAAAAATAAAAAAACGATACTCTTACAATCTCGGTGGTAAAAGTCTTTCCGTTATTGTAACAAAAATTCACGATTATTTTATTCGTTGGAACGGTGCGAATTAACACAGAACGAAAAAAAAACGAACAATTATTCAGTCTTGTATACAGGATGAGCGCGACGAATGTAGAATTGATAAATTTTTTATCCCCACCTCTATTTTGCGCTATGGGATTCCCCGACGCCAACATAAAAAATTCATCACAACAGTGTTAATCGACGCGTCCAGCTTGACGATTTTTGTGGAAAAAAAAATTAACTTCCATTTTAATTTATTGACTATTGGCTTCGAGGTCCATATCCGACCAGACAGCCTCGGTTTCGCTCTCGTCAGCGGCTTCGTCATTGTCCGAATCCGGTAGTCCGTCACCGACGTCGTACGTCGTGTCCGCGTGCTCCTCGCCGACGGTCATGTAGTAAGTCGAGTCCAATTTACTCGCTGTACTGTCCAGACGATGCATACCTTCCAGAGCTCTCCTGTTGCTCGGGTCCAGACTGCCAAAATCAATTGTTAAAAAGTAATTGATTATTTGGTTTTACAATTTTTTTTTTGCTGAGAAAAATTATTATTTTTTCACAATTTTTTTTTTGTTTGTTACACTGTAATGCGCATAATGTTGACTAACTTGAGGGCAACAGCATAGTGATCGAGAGCTTTCTCCTCGTTGTGTACCCTGGCCCACAGATCGCCGAGCATCTGATGTAATTTACACGTGGGTTGAATCTCCACTTGTCGCTCCAATAGTTCTATGGCAGCTTCGAGATTCATTTCCTGCTCGTATATTTCAGCGAGAAAATACACCGCCGGTAAGTATGATTCGTCTTGGGATAAAGCTTTTTCCAGTACATTTTTCGCCTTTGCCACGGAGACCGGATCTTTCATCAAGACAGAGGCGTACAACTGTAGAAAAAAATAAAATAAAAAGAAAATTAAACAAGTAGCGTCAAGGTGTGTGATTTTTACACTCAAATCTTGGACATTTTCATTTATCTTTATCTCGATTCAGCAGCTTTTAGCTTGGTAGTTGGACGTTTCGTTCGAGTTGAAGCGGCGACGACAATTTTTCGAAAAATAAACAAATTTCATAAAATTTGAGCCGCACTATCGATTCTTGGGAAACTCCAAGACCAAAGAATCTCGGTGATAAATCGACGCGTGTGCAAAGTTTCAACTTCATAACTGAAAGATCGTGCAAGCTGTAACGACCGAGTGGATACTTCGGAGATTGTGGCCGATTATGTGACGGCCGATCCAAATTTGAATTATAAAAAATATGGTGATCGATGGGATTCAAAAACTAGGTCGGTTGGTTGTTACGTATGAGCGCTATCCACTGCGCTATCGTCATCCATAGGTTTCTATCATTCGAAGCGTCTACATATGAGGCATTCTTTATCAACTGGGCCACTTTTTTCGGTCGACTTCTCAGATGTTTTTTTTTTTATTTGCCAGTTTTTAGTACTACTTGAGACGTGCTTCTGTGATTTTTTTTAGATTTTTAAAGTGCACCCTTCAGGATTTACGTTTTTTTAAATGTCAGTATATCTCAGAAAATATTGGTCACTCAAAAAAATTCGTAGGAACATTAACTTTTTAATTTTTCATCAACTTTCAAATGATGTTAAGGTAAACGTCCCAGTGACCGAACACGTCCCAGTGGCCGCGCAAAGCATGCGTGCAAGAGAGACGCAAATACGATTTTTCATGCATGTACGGGAACTGGGACTTCGCCCTCGGGTGTGCGGCCACTGGTACTTTTACCTTAGTCATCGTCCATGTTTCGTGAAAAAAAAAAAATAATTTTTTTTTCTACTAAAAACACACCGCTTTTTTGTGCCGGTCAATTTGTGAAAAAGCAGTCGTGACCGTCACAAAAAATATCAACCGTAAAAAAACGCTACGGCAAGCGATAAAAAAGGGTATTCTTATAAAAAAAACTTAAATAATATAAATAATTAATATATAATGAAACAGAGTCTGACTTCATGAAATGTTATATGTAAATTAAAATGAAATATTCATTAATTCTCTCACTGTTTTTCTATTGAAATTGATAGATCTAAGTAGTTATAAGACACATTCTGTATTTGAATTCTGGTCGAGGAGAAATCCGTAAAAAAATAAAGTAAAAGAAAAAAAAAACAAATTACGTGAAAATACGTCAAAATTACGCACAACAATACGGCATTTTAACGGAAATTTTACTGAATCGAATTTCTTCCGCGCATCTGGGAATTCTCACCGATAAAACCCTCGGCGTGTGACCAAGTTGTTTGCAGGCACTGCTCGCGATATTGAGAGCCTCCCTCAGTCGATGCATTCCCACGAAACAGTCGACCATTCCTTTGTGCGGCTCGTAACGGTGCGGTCGTAGCTGCATCGCTTGCCTGAAGTGATGGAGCGCTTCTTGGTATTTCTTCTGATCTATGAATATGTTACCGCGAAGTATAATCGCCTCGATGTTGTTGGGACTCAGATTTATCGCCTGAGCGGTCAGAGTGTTGGCTCTGTTGAGCTTCCTCGACGCGTACAGAGCGTAGGCCATCGTTATGTATATCTCCGCCGTACATTCACTGGTCGACGTTATCACCGGTATGAGCTTCTCGAGTTCTTTGGCATATTGTGTTTTGTACAGTACAGCGGCGTACAGATCCAACCTGGGAAAAAAAGAACAACGTTTAAACAAATTTGCTACATTGGTCATTAATATTACCAATGTAGCTACATTGTAGCTGCCAATTTAATGCCAATGTAATACTACATTGGCATTAAATCGCTTGGAGTTTGTGCCACTGCCAATGGGTAACTCTTCGCAAAGACCTATAGGCGCCAGGATTGATCCCTGAGTTTAAGGGCGTACGCCACAGTAAATGGGTAAAAACGTATGCATATTTCGTGAATTTTTTCGCGGTAAATATATGCTTTATCGATTTGATTTTTTTAAGGTGGAAGGAGGATATATTATCGAACATTTAAGAATTATTCATTCAATTTTATTGTTATTATTTATGTTTTTTATCGGTTGGCGTAAAGTTTTTTTTTTTAGAAACTTCGTTTGCGGTGGCCCTGATTTCGACATGTAATTTTATGTGAAACCATTTTTTTTTTATTGTTTCTTAACAAATGATATACAACGCGGTCCTTGACGAAGGGAAAAATAAAATAAAAAGAAAATTGGGAGAATGGCGGCTAGTTGAAAAAAACCCGATTTTTTTCCATTTTTTTAACACTTTGAATGGTTTTTTAAAATTATTTTTTATAATTTTTTAAAAATATGAAACCGTCGAGGACTAAAGAATCTGTAGAAGTAAATCGGAAAAATTCATAAAAATCCATGAAGCCGTTTTTGACATATCAGGAAAATCACGTTTCGAGAAAAACGCGTTCAAAGTTTGACTCGAGCACTCCGCCAGCTACTCGAGCACTCCGCCACTTTCCACATAACGGTCTCTAACTTTCATAATTCGTTGAATTTCGACATAAAAATTTAGCCGAATATTCTTGACACTATAAACTATAAAAAAAAAAATGTTTATAAAATTTCGAAATTTTACTGTGGCGTATGCCCTTAATGTTCGATATTGAGACGATGCGACACCCCATCCACTCCGCTCAACCTAGGCTCGGTCGGTAACAAAGCCTATCATAACTTTTTTTTCGCAGTTGCTGATCCGACTATTCCGACTGGAAGCCAATGTTTACATAAATCGGACAATTTGGGCTCGCCAAATAATGTGTTTTCGACCGTAGACGGTCGGCGTCGTTGAAAAAATAAATTCATTGAACTTTTTCTAAGAGCATGTGCAATACCTCAATCGGTAATAAAAACTGTAATCAACTTTTCTCACGGATTTTGACAGTAGATGTGAGAACCCGTGAGAAAAGTTTATTGCAGTTTTTGATACCTACTGAGGCCGGGATGAACGGTAAAGGAAGTATTTCATATGGCCTTAAACTTGACGGGAATACACGTCGTTCGAGGCGTTCAAGATGCGAGCGGACGTGATTAGAGATGAGCGCCGACTTTGTAACCGGTCATTTTTTTAATCAATTGACTGTCACGTGACCATCAATTGACCAGTCCAAAGATGACAACCGCACTGTGACAACAGCGCTATTAACTCCAAAACCTCCACAGTTCCAACTTCCAAATTAACAAAGAATCAAGCTCATTCATTAAAAAAATAAATAATTTCGTATTCAATGCATAATATTTTTTCATTGATGAATTCCTTGATAAAAAAATGTAAGTACGAATGATTACGAAATTCAACGAAGGAATAAAAAATTCCTTTAAATTTAATCTAGATTGCTAAAAAGTTGACCAAATTTGTGACCAAAAAAATTACGATCAAATCCCAGCTATATAGACGTTTTTCGCTATTTCGACCATATTTGTGACCCCGAACAAAAATTACGGTCATGGCACAACAAACATTTTCTGGAATAAAAAAGACGGTAAATTGATGGTCTTTTTTGTTATCAATTGACGCTTACAAAAAAAAAAAAAAAAAAAACCATCACGGCACATCTCTAAACATGATGGTCCTTAGAAACGGGAATTGTTAGACGTATCAGAAAAATTGACTGGAATTTAATTTTTGTATTGAAGTTGAATTTAATTTTGATTCTAATAGCAAGTCTGCGCGAATCTTTTTTTTCTCACTAATTATTTGTAACTAGAAAAAATCGTGATATCTGTATTTGAAGTCTCTTTTCTGTAATTAAAAAAAAAAAAAAAAAATTTCCGTTTTTTTTTGTGTCATTGTCATGGTCATTGGTGTTGTTGTTGTTGTTGTTGTTCTCACCCTTTGGTGACGTCCGGATCGATTACCCTCGCCCTGCGCAAGCACAACAGAGAGTTCTTGTCGTCCCCCGCGTAGTAATAACATTCTCCCATGGTAATCAACAGATTGAAGTTGTCGCGAAGAAAATTAACGTTGTCCAGCGATCTGAGGGTCGTCACGGCGCTGTTGTACTCACGATTGTGTATGTGAGCGTGTGCCTTTATCCACGTATTCAGCCAATCGGAGTTTGGCAAATTTGCGGTGCAACCGACTATCAAGGAATTCACCTCTATACCCTTGACACCCAGGGCTAACAGTCCTTCAGCAGCTTCTAGAGCCAGCGGACACTCTCGCAGTACCTCTTTGTATGTCGTTATTGCTGAACGCTCCATTCCTTGCTCTTGGAATATCTTCGCCAGAGCCATGTTCACCTAATTGTTTAAACGGTATATATTTCAAACAGCTTGTTAGTGGCTGCTTTAATAATATATGGTTGCAGTCGAAATTTAAAATAACTAAAATCATTTGAATCACTAGAGTTACTCGAAGCACTTACGGTACTCAATATACTGAAGTTACTCAAAACACTTAACTTACTTGAGTTATGTAAGTTACATTTAGTTACATTTAGATACATTACAATTTAGTCCAGTTCAAATTGTTTAAGTTACTTGATTTTGTCTAGACATTCTAGTTATTCGAGTTACTTGAATTAATCTACTTATTTGAGTTACTTGAGTTTTTCGAGATATTCAAGTTCCTTGAGTTATCTGAGTTTTTCTAGATATTCAAGTTATTTGAGTTACTTGAGTTTTTCTAGATATTTAAAGTTATTTGAGTTTCTTGAGTTTTTCTAGATATCTAAGTTATTCAAGTTACTTGAGTTATTCGAACAAAAAATATTAGCCTCTTGCAGGTTTCCTATTTTCATCAGAAAAAATTTGGACATTCGCCCGTACATATGAGCAAATACGTCTATTAAAAGCTCACAGTCTATAGGGTAAACCGGCCAATGAATGGACAGTCAAGCACACGAAAAAGCCAATGAATAGACTTTTTCATTACTCGGAGCGGAAATGGCCTCTTTTCCGCCCGCTTCGCGTGTGTAAAAGCACCATTTTTGTACCTTGCGATGAAAAATTTTGTACATCCCTCGTGCGAAACACTTTTTCTAACTCGTGCGATTACAGCACTCGCCTTCGGCTTGTGCTGCAAACTCACACTCGTTGGAAAAACGTTTTTCGCCCTCGTGGAGTAATGTACTATTTTATGCACATGTTCTCGTGGAAAGTGTCCATTCATTGGCCCTATCCATTAATCGACTGGTTTACTCTATACACGTAACAATCGTAAAAGGGTTTGACGTCCTTCGATCAAAGAAAGTAACAAATGAATGTCAAGGATACCTTGGCGGTTCTCTGCTTTCCCGGTATGCTCTGTAGGACCTGCAGAGCTTCCTGCTGATTCTTCAATTTCACTAGACAGAGGTGTATCTGATATTTAATGTCAATGTCCGACAGTAAATCCTTGTGACCCTCCATAGGAGGTTTCGTTGCCCCCTTCGACTTCAACAGGCATTTACGAAATTGCAACGATTTCTTGTACAGCGATTCGGCCTTCCTGTACTTCCCGAGATGAAAGTGCGAATCTGCGCAGTGGACGTACACGTGAAATTTAGCGTGGGCCGGCAGGAGATCGCCGTTGTGATCGCTTAGCGATAGAATCAGGTTTGCCTGCAACAAATTTTTGTAAGAGTAGTGAAATTTTTTATTAATTTTTTTTTTTTTTTTTTTCACACTATGTACGTCGATATATTACTCACGAGACTGATAACGTTCGAGTAGAGACACTGGTCGTACAGCAGCTTTATTTGGTCGTAAAGATTAGACATGGTTCCTTTCAACGGTTTCCAGCCTGGAAACCCCCCTATTGTTTACTGTTGTATTTTTATTCCGCAAAACGATTTGTTTAGCTCTGTTTTTAGGCTAAGTGACTTTCGGACTCGTTCCGTGGCGCCATCTCCGCGCGACTCGGCAAGTCGGCAAGTCAGTGCGCGCGCTTACCGACGGTGGCAACTCGTTACATCGATCACGGTGTGACATACAAGTCCGGAAACTCTAGTGGTGAGACGGGAAAATGTGAAAAATGTTTTCGTTACCGACGGCGGTATTTTGAATACTCTTAAGGGCATGTGATACACACTCAGTCGGTAACAAATCGCCTTCCCTATTTTCTCCAAAACGATTGATACGACGAGCAAAAGCAAATTAGGTTTTCATACTTATATCTATTGTCTACAAAAACCTAATTTGATTTTGGTCGAAGCATCAACCATCACGGAGAAAATAGGGAAAGCGATTTATTACCATCGGAGCATCTATACGTATGTATCACATGCCCTTAAGGGGATGCTGAACGGTCCTGTTTTATCGACCGAAATAGGCGATTTCTTAGTTTCGACTTAGCCCATTTAATATGCTACGCATATACTTTAAATCGTACAGGAAGATAATATGAACAATAACGCTTCGGCGTGCACTCGAATATCGCTAGAAAACGTACAAGAAACGAAGAAAATCGAATATTAGTGATCGTCCTAAAATCCAATATGGCCGCTGAAATGTTATCAGCATTTGTTTTGTACGACACGAAATATTCTGGGACTTACATACGTCAAACGAGAGTGCACCCTGATTCCTTGAGGTTCTCCGAATATTCTAAAATCGTCGGGAAGTCGATTACACAAAAGATAATTACGTAAAGTGTAAACTGCGTTCACGTGGTCTATTCACATATGACAGGCGACCCCTGTCTGAACATACAACCTTCCGGTAAACCATCCTGCACCGTTCATTTCACCAAGGTTCCCTCGCACACATTGTAAACCGCCGAGAAAACGACCGGTCATTTTCGGACAAAAATACGTCCGGTAAAACGACTGTTAAAACGACTTCATCCGCGTCAGAGAGCTTTCAGTCAGGTCGTTTTACATTTCATGACTGGACGAACAACCGCGTAAACGACCGTTCAAAAGATCTTTCAGTCCGGTTGTTGTTAATGCGGTCGTTTCTTCGGTTGAAAATAAAAAACGACCGGACTGAAAGGTGTTTTGCACAGTCGTTTTCGCGGTAGCTCCTTCCCTGATAGACAAACGGCACGAAACGCAGCACATGACACAATAATTACGACATGTGCAGCACGTGCCGTAATTATTGTGTCATGTGCTGCGTTTCGTGCTGCTTTGTCTATCGGGGTTCGCTCATTGATTGTAAAACCACCTGACTGAAAGCCCTCCCTGGAAGCTGCTCGTATGCGGCTGGTACGAACACGGATAAAGTCGTTTTGACAGTCGTTTTCGCGGACGTATTTTTGTCCGAAAACGACCGGTCGTTTACTCGGTTGCTTTGCTGGTACAGTAGACGACCGCGTTTCTCCCAACCGCATAATTCCGAACGACCGCGTATTTCCGAAAATGACGACCGCGTTTGTCCGTTTCGGCCCCTTCTCACGGTCCGTTACCTGCGCGGTGGGGAAACGAACGACTCCTTCCCTTTTGCTACCTGCGAATGAAATCGTCGATGCTATAACGACGACAAAGAAGGAACGCGGCGGCAAGCTTGATGTGAGACAAAGATCGATGAACTCTTCCACCTCTACATTTTCTCGTATTCGAGCATCGGACATATTTCGTCATTTTACCATAAAGGAAAAGCTATCTCGTCCGACAGCCTCAAGATGCGCCAATATTTATTATTGACAAAACTTTTCCTCTTATATATAGATTATTTTTCCTAGGGAAAAAAATTAATATGCAAGCAACGCGCAAATTTAGCTTGTACTTCTTTCAAATATCATATTGAATTTAACCGATTTAAAATTGTGAACCGTAAAAATTCTTCGAAAAATTAACAATCTCGTGGAATAGTAAAAACCTGTTGCGATTTTTTTATGTGCAGCCTTTTTCTTAATACACGATAAGTAAAATAAAAATTTATTAATAATTGAAATTTAATACACGATAATGAACAAAATAATTTTTTTTAAACAAGTCAATATATTTTTTCCCACAATAAGAAATCCTTTATATAGACGTTTAATTATTGGAATTTAACATTATTATAAAAAAATATATATTCGCACAATATTATATATAATATTGCGCGTGTAGAAGAGTGTAGTGATCCATTAATTTGTATATGGGAGAGGACATTAACAATTCAATCTTGCAAATTGAAATTCATACGTCTTTGTAATAATGTTTCTTTATTCGTGAAGGTTCTTTTATGAGAAAGCACTTTCTGTATTATAGGCTTTCTCGTAGAGGAAGCTTTGCGAATAAAGGAATATTATGAGAAAGCCGTATGAAAATTTCAATTTTCAACTTTTTCAACGTCAACGTCGTGTTTGACTTTTATGCAAAACGACTGGCCGATTTAGGTTCTGTGCGAAAAAATACACCAACGCGCTTCACTTTGTCAGATCTGTGCATCTACTTCCAATACAGGGTCTTAGAAAAAGATGTTTTCCATTAATCTAATATTTGCCGTTTTGTGGTCATGTCTAATGTGTTTTTCTCCGCTGATTACAAATTTCGAACTTATGTTACTGCTGGAAGGATATTCGATGCAGAAACTCGTCGGACGTAAAACAAATATTTTCCGAAGAATTAAAAAATGTAAAAATCTTATAAACGTTTCGATCCATTTTTGCCAAATTTAATATGAAACATTGTACAGTGTTAGTCCATTCCCGTGTCAAATTTCAGCACGATATCTCCATGTGTACTCGAATTAGACCGTTCTTAGTAACTTTTCAAAAAACAAAAAACTCAAAATCCCATAAAGTCTGACCACTTCGATAGATTTTTACCAAATTTAATACCAAAAGTGTTCGATCAAAATTGTATATTTGTGTGCAGTTTATGGATGACAGCTCAAACTTTATGCAAGTTAGAGCTACCACAGGGAATTTTCAAAAAATTCAAAGTCGCGTAAAATTTCCAATTGAGCCTCAATCTTCACGGAAATAGTACCGAACGAAGCAATGTGATCACTCTATTGGTATCCCAAATTTAAACTCGCCGTCTCAAGCCTGCATGAAACAAATATTGCTGTGGCCATATTTTTAATATAGTTTTTATACGGTTTCATTCTGCTCTTGCTAAAAACATTGTATTCGTTAATAAAAGTAATCTTTCTCATCGCTTCCACGAAAACCCACGACGGGTTTCAACGCTCGGTGCAATTAAGCGATTACAGGTCAATGGGTTCAAATACTGGCAAAGGTTTTGTATTAAACAAAAATATAAATTTTATTATTCATTGAATATAATCGAGGCAACATTTAGATATTTCTTTCAGTTCAGAAGCTGAATGTTTTAAACGATCTAAATAATCGTAAACAATGCTACACTTAATAGGCAACTGATATCTATCTACTAGGCAATCAAATATAGCATGCTCCGAAGCTCGCGCAAGCACCGGTGCATCCGATTTATTGCCAATCACTTTATTACAGCTTACGCTGGTATCGAGCCATAGGCAAAAAATCGAGGATACCGTTTATATTACTTTGGATACCTAATACCAGGATAACACCTGACTCGGTGATTCATGATTGCGGCGTAATATGAGAAAAACCACAAGACTGAAAATTGACATTTTTTATTAGAGTAAAACCAAATATTATTTTGTTGTCCGAAAGCGGCAATTGAGTTTCACGCAAATAAATTGCTCACATAAAAAATAGCATTTGTTTACTTTAGCAAAGCAAGTAATCAAATAAATATAAAATACGTAATTTATAAAATGGGATTTTTGCGCGTCTCCCTTAAACCACAGAATGCATTTCATATTCAATTTAAGAATTCAGTTTCGAACTATGGCTTGAGCTGCGAAATACATGGAGTATATTTCTGCACGCTTATATTACGGTCATTTTTGCGGCTATACGTATCTCCACGCGCGACGCGTAACGTCGCTCGGAAAGGGAAAGTTGCGCCTGGAAAGGGACGGTGGGCAGGTACTTGGGCAGGTAGTGGGGTATCGGAAATACGCGGTCGTGCCTAATTGGATTGGCTCCCGAGGAACGGAGAAACGCGGTCGTCTACTGTAGTTTGGTGGTGGTTTTTAAAGTCGCTGAACTTTCCAGGGGACGGATCGGAATACGAAACACTGCTGCTCACCGCGGCGCTAGTAGTTACCCGATCAAAACTCGCCTTGTGTGTCGTCTGCTCGCTCGAAACATCGCTCGTAACAACTTGTAAACATAACCTACGCGTTTATTTTTGTCGAAAAAGTTGTTCATCAAACGAATTGTTCATCAATGAATTCTGTGATTTCGTAATTATATCCTTCCATTTGTGATGCCGTCGTGCGTTGTGCCAGGATGTACGACCGGTTACGGTGGGGCGAATCCCGAAAAAAAACATTTTTTTTCTATCCCCAAAGATACCGAAAGGCAAGCGCTGTGAAAAAAAGCTTTCCAACGAGACGACAAGTTTGTAACAACTAAAGCTTACGTGTGTGAAAAACATTTTGTGCCAGATGATATTCTCTGGCATCGTAAATTGTTAGCTCCTGATGGTCGCGAACTTGGAGTGGTGAGTTTCTGTTCATTTTAGAGGTGACGGTGGAGCGGTGGGTCAATTAAATCGCCTCATTATTTATATTTTATTGAATATAAATAATGAATCAAATCAATTGATTCGAAGCAATTCCTTATTTAGATGAGAGCTTGATTAAGTTTTTTCTACCACTTCCAGTCGCAATTGAAAATTCCTCGATTGAAATCTGACGCTGTGCCTTCGGTATTCTCGTGGAATCAAAATATAAGGGAATCTGAAACAAGTAACTGTCATATGGATGAAGACCAAGATTCTGCAGTGATTGACAGTTACAAACAACATTTTGTGATGGATTGTGGTAACAGTAACGCGTCGCTTTCGGAACCTCTTGAACCAGCAAACACAAAACGCCCGAGGTTAGAACTTGTTGAACGAGAGGAAGAAAGTTCTAAAACAGCAAATCTAAATCCATCAAGAGAAGAGCGAGGATATGAAAATCCTGTGATCGAGGACGAATCTTATAATAATTTCAGAAACGGCAATGCAGCAACATTGGAGAATCGAAACATGCAATTTACACTGTCGCAACTATTGGCAATGGATACTGATCTTCCACTGGGATGGACGAGAGAAGATACAGCAGTGGAGGGTAGTAGATTGTCAATCTACTTAAAACACCTCACTTTCAAAACCACCAAGGCAACGCAAACAGTGATTTGGAAGTCAATCACCATACAAGAGGATATGTCCGTCGAGCTCAGCATTTTGGGAGAACCACTTAATTTAAAAACATTCGATTTTCCGAGCGTCGTAATTAGTGCTGAGCAGTTTCTGAAATTATTAAGCTCCGTGCACGCGCTTAAAGTATGCTCTGGATGCTCTGGGTCCTCAGTGCAATCGGAAATTGATCGATTGCAATGTCGCAACATCAAAAAAGATATCGTCGGAACGTGGCGTCGTGATACTTGCACGTTATTAGTTTCTAATACATCCATTTGCCGCTCCTGTCAAATCACGAAAAAAAATTTGGCGGACAGAATACGTAATTGGAAGCAAGGCAAAACGAAAAATCTACGAAATCGAATTCAAGAAGAGGAGAAACGCGTTTTATCGAGAATTAAAACAAAGTATTGTCGTGCAGCATATGCGAAGAAACAAGCTCTACGAAAAATTGCAAAGCTGAAAACGGAACTCCGCGACAGTCGCTTTTGACTATCGATTCTTTCCTGGTTTAATGATATTTTTTTGGTTTGATTTATTGGCCGTCTTTTCATGGCTGTGAGATTTTTCTTCTTTTGATTGTTTTAGCATGATCCGACTTTGGTTTTTTCATAACAGTTGGATTTTTTCTTTCATATTCTGATTATTTATGGTTGATTTATTTTTCATTCTATCATGCCTTTCGGGGCTTTCCTTTTTTTCACGTTTATCCCTAGAAATTTTTTGGCACGCTTCGTCTAGCTGGCGGATCCAATGATCATTCTTCGACCCCGACGTTTCTGAATATTTATAAAATCTTCTCTTTGTACAGCGTCTTAAAACCACCTAAAACAGGCAATTGTTCGGATACTCAAACCAAAGTAACATGCCTCTGGTGACGCTGTCTGATTCAAAATTGATCTACAGTGATTGTAACCGTGCTCCTACTCTTTCAAAGATTATTCGAGAAAAAACTAGATCGCTGTGTTGAAATGAAGATTGGCAATTTGAGAATGTAACTGACCACGATTATTCTATGCCTGAGGTGATTGATTGTGGGATGTATTGTTTTTCGGCTGAGATCTCGTGAGATGCATTTTATACACGGTTAAATGCCTAGCATGTAAAGATGCTCTCATGAAGCCTGAAGCTAGTTCAGTCCACCTTCCTGAAGCCGTTCTTTCTAACTGGCAACAAAGAGACGGACTAATTCATCCTAACGCGCACTTGTATAAATTTGTCTTGTTCTTAGAAGCTCGGTTCCAGGAGCATTGCGAATCCTCACATCTTTTTGAGGAAATCATTAACGATGTCTATAATTATGAAAAACTTTCATTTCCTTGCCTTGAACTCGCATATGAAATCCTCGCCCAACTAATCCAGCATTCTATTACTATGAGAATTCGTCAATTTTGTACGAGGTTGAATGCTGAGCACAAGAAAAAAAAAACCAACGCACTAAAAAAAAACGGTAGTTTTATCGCTTTTAGACGTAAAACGATACATGTAAGCGAACTACAAATAATGAAATGTACAATTCTTGTATGAAAGTAAATCTTATGTACGTACACATTTATATTTAAAAAAATTAAGAACCCCGAAAATGTATGGAAAATGTATGTATGTATGTATGTATGTATGTATGTATGTATGTATGTATGTATGTATGTATGTATGTATGTATGTATGTATGGGTGTAATGTAATTACACCCGATCATTGTACTCTATATTTATCTTCTGTATTACTATACTTGGTCGACATACCAGACGGAAATATTTAGAAATTATGTATGTTAAACATAATTGACATAATTCGAATCGCGCGCGGAAAGTGTGATCGGGTGACTGTCAGCGCCTCCTAGCGGCAGCATTACACATTTGCGACCAGCATTTTCACTCCAGTGTGAGGGGGCAGCTTTTGCCCGTCTACGGTCTCTGAATCGCATTCATTACAGATTTCGGTTACCGACTGAGTCGTTTCATATGTCCTTAAGAACATGTGAAACACTATGGACTGGAAACACTATGCGAGAGAGACACGCTGAGAGCGTGTTTCACATGCTCTTGAAGGAAAGTGAAATATCGCGGTCGGTAATTAAAACTGTAATGAACTTTTCTCAAGGGTGCTAATTTTGTTGAGGAAAAAGCAAATTCGAGCCGGATGCACACGGTAATTTCGCATCAGGCTCGATTTAATTTTTTTCTCAAAAAAATTAGCACCATTGAATAAAGTTAGTTTGAAAATTGCAACTATCTCTCTCGCGCGCACAGCTGTTTCACTTCCCCTTAAGAGGAAGTGAAATATCGCGGTCGGTAATGAAAACTGTAATAAACTTTTCTCAAGGGTGCTAATTTTTTTGAGGAAAAAGCAAATTCGCGCCGGATGCACATGGTAATTTCGCATCAGGCTCGAATTAATTTTTTTCTCAAAAAAATTAGCACCATTGAATAAAGTTAATTCAAAAATTGCAACTATCTCTCTCGCGCGCGCAGCTGTTTAACTTCCCCTTAAGGAAACATCGATTAGGAAAAATTGATTAGTTGGTCAGGGGAAAGACGGGGAATTTTTTTTTTTCGTTATTAAGCGCCCACCGTGTATAGTCGATACATACACATAAGGCGACCAGTTAGATCTCACGTGGACGACTAAAAGCGGCATGTGGTTTGAGCACAGTTTGTTCGCGAGGGACCAGCCAAACCGCTTGAAGAAGAAGAAAAAGAAGAAGAAGAAGCACAGTTTGTTCAAACTATAAAAAGCAATTACAAAATAACAATAATAATGGAACAACACGAGGAGCGTCTGAGAGACTTGGAGAAACGTTACTTGAGTATGATTCAAGAAATAGACAGGTCTTATCTGAGAAAGCTTCAGGTAACGTACCACATACCAGTGCGAGGTTATATATGGAATTATTTAGGCAAGGTTTGGCCATTATTTATTTTCAAACAAAAAATTTCGATAGGGCGACATGCACAGATGCGCGGCAAATTGTTGCGACAATAAAACGTACAGCATGGAAAAAAATCAAAATTGCATACAAAATTGCAGTTCGGCGGTTGAAAATTCGCAGCAGTACGTGCAGTCGGAAATCGGTCGTCTCCAGGTTTGAGGATTCACATCCAATCCGTCGGAGAGGAGACAAGGGTGGAAAAAAAAAAGTAATTTTTCTTCCTTCCGTATCTTGCTCTCCGCTGTTGATATCTGGGGTTGTTACGCATACGGAAAGCAGGGGAATTTCCAGCTACCTGTAATTATTGTAGGCATTTTTTTTGTTATTCGTTGGACATTCTTCAGAATTTACTTGGCCCTTGTCTTGCCAAAATTGATTAGTTACTGAAAATTAAATTTCCCCAAACATTTTGACGGAATTATTTTGCTCCTTAATAACTGAGCGCAAATGTTGTAGTTGGTTTACAGTTGACTTACAAATTTGGCGACAGTGACACAAAAACAGGTGGACTTATAATTATTGATTGTTGATTATAATTGTTGAGGAGAATTTCCAACTACCTGAAATTTTTGTAGGCATTTTTTTTGTTACTCGGACATTTTTCAGAATTGACTTGGCTGTTATTTTGCAAAATTGATTAGTCATTGATAATCAAATTTACCCAAACATTTTGAATGAATTATTTTGCCCCCCCCCAATAATTGAGCGCAAATATTCTAGTTAGTTTACAATTGACATACAAATTGGACGGTAATTACACAAAAACAGGTTTTCACCTTATAATTGTCGATTGATATTTCGGTATGTCTCGTTAAAATTCTATTCTCATAGTTTAAAATTTTGAAGTTTTTTTACCATTCAAGTTAGATTACGACTCTAACAAACCCAATTGTCCGTGCGAATACCTTAAAAAACGGGTGCCCGCCTTGTAGTAATCGAATTTATTATTAACATTATCCCGTGTATTAATAATTTTCAAATTTACTATACGTTTCATAAAATAGAACATTTCGATACGAGTGCGAAAAAACTTTTTCTGACGAGTGTGACTTTGCAGCACGAGCCGAAGGCGAGTGCGGCATTCACACGAGTCAGAACTCCCTTTTCTACGCTCATGCCATTCACATAACTTTTCTTAACAAATTCACGTAAATCACGCTTTCCGTTCCCGTGAAGTGTGAGCAGAAAGGCACTTTTCCTCTTTAGCGCGGGAAAAAAGACGATAATATTGCGTTTGAACGCATGCGCAGTATTTTTCCCGCACGCGATGCGAAAAAGTGGGATTTAACGTGCATGTGTCAGGAAAACGTTATTCTAGTGTTCTTGCATCTTTAAGATATTGCTCTACATCTTTAAGGTAGATTTTCTCTACAGAGACTTGAGTTGTTTGACTTCTGCTTATAAAAAAATATATATCTGATACAAAACCAGCGTTCTATGTAAAAATGTTTTCATTCTGGAATGTTCATTATAATTCTGGGTATTCCCAAGTGTCCAATGCGTAACAACTCCGAGCGCGTCTACTACTGTCTTCGTAGTCTCCAACGCTGGTCTTAATTTCAGAATCGATGGAGTCGCTGCATAATGGAGTGCAACGACGCAACGAAAGACAAAGCTACGTTGGAACTATCGTCGGACAGGCTGAGCAAAGAGTTCGACAAGTGCGCCGTCAAGTGTGTAGATGCGCAATTCGATCTCATAAAGACCGTAGAGGCGAGCTTAAAGAAGGTATTGGAAAGCGGAAAGTACAATACACAAATTTAACTCGAAACAATAAAGCGTACTTGTATATTACGAAGCTAGGGAAAGGTATAATATATAAATCCGTCATTGATAAATTGCATGGTCATGGTTTTTATTACATTGATACATTAGCATCATTGCGTCGATACTACAGTCATCGGCATTTTTTTTTTTTTTTTTTTTTTTTTTTCATCATTTTCTTTCTTTCCTTTCGGTTTGTTTTCTTTCTCACACTATTTAACGCAATAACAATAATCTCATTATCTTTGCAGTTAATGACTCTCGCATTGTAAATTAGTTGACTGCAGAAAAATAATCGGGGATTTGAGCGCGCTGGAGACGATAGTCTCTCGAGTTTGCGATTTTCTTTGTTTTTATTTTTTCTTCATTTTATTCACACAAGAGTGCTGACGATCGAATGTTGTAATAATTTAATATAAATATTCAAGGTAAATATGTACATCAAGTGTACACTCACAAGATAAGACGAGAGAGAGCGAGCAGTGTTGTCTCAATAGTCACCGCATATTCAGTTCATTTTTTTTTTTTTTTTTTTTTTTTTTTTAATGAAAAAAAAAAAAAGAAAACAGCTCTCGACTATTTGATAAACGGATAATTTCATTTTTTTTCATCTACCGATGGCGCTTATTTTTGCCTCTTGCATGCACGCTCACAAAAAACACTCGCATACCCCACTCTCTGTTGTACTCGATCCCTAAATAGGCAAATTGGACCAACTTTTCCTAAAACGACACAGTGTGTTTCGCTTACTCATCCCGTCGTACAAAAGATCCGAAAATCCAAGATCTTGAGGGGGAAGGGGGGGAAGAATTCGAGTACGCGTACGAGCCTACCATCCATACACACACGCGCACACACACATTCATCGCATTACTCAATCTCTGAGTGTAATGCGTAATTCCACCTATGTACTTCCCTCCCGCTCTCTCATACTCATAATCCCCAAATTGAAGGTTTCGCTTCGTCATTTATTAATACTGAAGGCTCCGCAGGCGACACTAGCTTACGTCTTGGATGACGAAAACCAAAAAATCTGAATACTTAGTATTTTTTGCCATAGACCCGATGATGAGAGGGTCGGGGCGGAGGGTGAGGATTCAAAAGTAAAATGTGTTCTCACATGAGACTATCCGTGAATTAACAATGATCCTCAAGTATTATTATTATTATTATTATTATTATTATTATTATTTTAAATCGGTTCGTTAACTTAAAAATTGTCGCCATCTGCATACCCGTGTATGTAATCTAGCGGATTAACGAATGTTTTACCAAAAGGTATAACCACCCTCTGTACCCCCGCCGAGAAAGGATCCCTTTTTTTGTGATAGAGCAACGCTGTGCCCCGCCATTGCGGCTAGTTGAGCAGCGTTTGCGGCAACTCCCGGTGGTGGAGGTGGTAGAACGGGCTGGGAGATGCCGTCAAATCGGCCACCGTCGAATCCATTCTGATGAACAAGAGGAAAAGAAATGTGTATCAAAGACATGTCTCGTTATCGTTGCGTGCATAAAGTAGAAGTCCGATTATCCGGGATGCTCGGGACCGAAGAGTCCCCGGATAATCGAAATCCCGGTCAATCCGAACTAGACAGCGAAAGTATATGAGTCAATAATGGCTAATGATACGACTCAATTTTGGTTAGTTACAATGACATTTGGTACAACTTGCACTTAATTGTTAAATAGTGTGAACTGGCATGTAAAGCTTTTTTTATATCTTTTTTTTTTATTAATGGTCCGTAAGCTAGTCTCTTTTTTGGTACACTGGCGAGTATCCGGTGCAACATGCTATATTGTTTTCACAACGCTACGACTAGCGCGTTTCGTGTTTGAACATGTCTTTGCAACTCCCTCAACCGTGCCACTCCGCGAAAAAAAAATATACCTCGGAAGACGCACAGTTAATCCGCTTTATGTTTAATCGGAGTTCTACTGTACAGGGGTGAAACAGTATTTTTTTCAAGAGCCGAAGTCCTACAAAGTTCTTTCCCGTTGTTTCGACCTCTTACGATGGAGATTATACTCGAATTAGAAATGGGTATAACCGCGACACACGATCGCACGAAGGGACCTTTCGCTCACCAGGGCGAATAGAGAATGCATCTGGCTTGTGAAGGAGTATTTAACGAATTTGGAATCTTGACGAATTATTTGGTCTGAATTTTTTTTTTTTACAAATCAGTTAGTTCGAAAAAACACCTCACAACGCGGAATACTGAAAAAAGGGTAACATATAAGTGGCACAAGCAAATCCTGTCCAATGACAAACCTAAACCTATTCGAAGTGTCCGACACACTTCTATTTCCAGATAAAGTGTCACGTGTCAAAAATTTCACGTGATTTCCCGCTCAGATTGTCGATTGGGTCAACTTACCAAAGTTCAATTCACCATTCGATCTAGAACCAGACTACCTGCTCAGAATGACGACAGTGTCAATTGCCCAAAGAGGCGACTCAAATCAAATCGACCGGTTAAGTTGTGGTAGATTGTTACCCAGATAGACAAGCGCCATGAAAAGTAGTAATATTGGCGCGATATTTGCAACATGTGCGGCACATGCCGCAATTGTTTCGACAACTGCTACTTTTCGTGTCGCTTGTCTATCAGGGTAGAAAAAAAAAAACCCAAATCCAAAAGTTTCGCGGTTTGTTGTTCCGTGAGGGCATTCACGTTGTAAGGCTTTCAAACGACACGAGATGGAGAAAACTCGGCCTCGAAACAATTGGGTATTGGGTATTGTGCGGGTACACCGATCCCCTAAGGGTTACGGGCTCCTTCACTTTTCATCTTTCCTCCTTCCTTTATCCGTTGTCGCCGGTTCGATTCTTGGGCCTGGAGTCAGTAGACTCGGACATACGTAGTTCGTACGTCCTATTTCCGGAGTTACGTCCCCGTCCGTTTTCCTTTCACTTTCTGGACTTTAGTCTCGGGTGGCCCAGTAAAATTGAGAAGAAGAAGAAGAAGAAGAAGAAGAAGAAGAAGAAGAATAAGAATAAGACTTTAGTCTCGGGAATCGAACCCGCGACACTTTTCAATCTTTCGGTTTGCCATACCGAGACGCTGGATCTTTTCTCTGGACCATACTATTATAATGGGTTCCGAATAACTTTTTCGCAGAAAAAACACCACAGATAATTCTTGGTGGTTGCCGGGCATCGAACCCGGGCCTATTGCATGTAAGACATGCTCCGATCCACTCGCCCACGCTCACCCTTCACGCTCGAAACAATGAACAGGGATTCAAATGCGAGTTCGTCGAATAGTCGCTCGTGGCCGGGTGACTACCCCGAAATATCTAGTTAAGCTCGCCAAGTTAACCTAAAGTTAACTTGGCGAATTTATGTTTTACTGTTATACCCATTCTAACACGAGTATAATTTCCATCGTAGGAGATCGCAATAATCTGGAAGATCATTGTGGGGATTCGCCGTTTGAAAACTAGGCTTTCGCCCGTATGTCAGTAAGAGAGATATCAAGGGCGACTTACGGGAACCATTATCGTCGGCCTGACCGGTGCAGGCTGCATCGCCGCAGCTGGATAATAGGCCGCTGCGGCAGCCAGCGGGGGATAGTACTGAAGAGGGCCGTAGGCCGTTGGATAACCAGCCAAGTATCCGCCCGGATAACCCTGACCGTACATGGGCTGATACATCTAGGAATTAAAAAATCGGAAAGTGTTAGTTTTATCTCACTTTCCATTGAGTTATTTGAAAACGAGTAGCAAGGCAAGACTTACCATCGGATGTGTAAGCGTTTGATCGTACGCCGGAGGCGGTGGTCCTTGTGTCGCATACAATTGCGGCTGATTTGGAAAAACTCCGTACGGCCCAGCCCCTGCGACTGTTTACGCAAAAAAGATATATTAAAGTGATGCGACGGCCCCTCCCTCATGTCCAAACCGGGTCCGGTCGGTAACAAAAACCGTACCCTATCGGCACCGCCGACCGCCAATCGACTGCGAAGTTGACTAGTAGGTATTGTGCCTAAATTCGCTGACGCATCGACCACCCAACTCCTGTATTCGAGCACATTCCGTTGAACTTTGCCAAAACCCGACATTTTTTCAACCAAACATGCTTAGCGCGTCCGTCACGACGTTGTACATCGGCAACTACGTGGCGCTGCTATTAGTCGATATGCAATCGTTTGGTAGTCGATTTTAGGCACAAAACCTATCGGCCGCATATACGATCCATTGGTAGTCGAATAAGCGGTCGGCAGTGCCAATGGGTAATTACTTTTTTCACCGGTGTCAAAGATTTCCAGTTAGAAGCAAATTTTTACATTATGCAGATAACAATTCGGGTTCGGGTAATGGCTACTGCTTTAGAACATGAGTGATCAATACTTAAGGGTTATGGTCGAATTTTCGTTACTAGATAACGAGTACGAAGCATGTGAATGTCGAGATTTTAGTATTTTTTTCCTAAAAATTATTGCACAATTTGCTTACAATTAACTTTTTTAGTATAATATGCATACGCTTCCGGGAATTCTACACGGAATTTGCATTCTAACGGGACTACTTCGGATATTGTTCGATTTCGGCGTCAAATTACGTCTGAGACTTTCGGTATGATGAGGTCTGTCACTATAGACGTTACGTTTTAGGTCAAGTATATTTTGCCCGCATAAAATACTCACCGCCATAGGTTGCCGGCTGCGCGGGCGCCGGAACAAATCCTGTTGGCGGATGAGGAGCCACGGGATACGCTGTAACACAATTCACCGAGCATTGTAGGCCTTTTTTTCTCTGTTCGGCTTAATTTTAACGCGCTCGACCGGGGTACCACGTCCTCCAGCTCCAGTCCCACAAACAAAAAAAGAAAAAGGAAAAAATGGGTCGCGACGAACGACACGTGAGTTGTTCGATTCGTCCTTGATCCCATATACTTCCGAGTATCTAGCCGTTCCTCCGATCACCGGGTCTCTATTGCCAACTACATGAGAATTTATATCGTTCGAATTATTCAACGACGAATCTCCATACGGCAGGAGGAACGGTGAGACACGTTTTTGTTTTCGATTATATAAAAAAAAAAAAAAAAGAGGCGCTACTCCCACACCCAAGTATATATCTTACACATGACATACACCGTGTTTGTTTTGTTTGTTCGTTTGTTTGTTTGTTGGTTCGTTTGAATGTATGTTTTTCGGAATTTATTGCGTTCGTTCAATCAAAGTACTAGTCAAAGCTCAAACAATCAAGTTAGTTACTATTATAATGATTGTGAAAAAAAAAAAAAGAAAAGTAATAACCAAATATTAAGGTAGAACATTAAAGCGTTGCCCCTTCTCTTCCGTCGCAGCCAATCCGGGCTGATAGGAATTCGGAGCTACACGTGTTTTTTTTTTCTTTTCTTAAACGTTCACGTGCCTTTGACTCGGATCGAACGATCCATTTTTAATCAACGCTAAAATCACCTATGTTCATTTTTAAAGGCAAGTGAATGCTCGTGCCTTGATGCGGGGAATATCGCTTCATCAGGGAGGGGGAGAAAGCCCAATTTTCGTTTCTAACGAAGAAAAACAATTTTCAACGTCATTTTTTTTCTTTCGTCACGCACGAAATTCCTCGCATCAAACGTAAATTTTTTCTAAAACTAGGATGTATATTAGAAAACCGATTTCAAAGCAAAGTAGCGTTACGCAATCAAGGTAAAAGCCAAAATACATTCGTCTAATGTGGCTGCCAGATCCGAGAGTAAGTCGCCTCTCGCCTACTCCTGGCCTTGCATATACATCGGTAAGGGTCTTACTTTCGCGATATCATTGTAAACAAGCTGCCAACCGGAGTAGTTTTGCTTCGCTGCGAGACTCTCGGATCCTGGCATTGTCAAAGTAACGAATGACGATAAACGACCATGTGAACAAGATGAATAAAAACCAGAGCGAGGGCCAAAAAAATGCTTGTCCCTTTTTCTTGTTTTATGTTAGCAACAGTTTTTTTATAATCGAGAGTAGTATGTCGTTTGTTTTGACAAACGAACGGGAAGAAACAAAAGTAATATCCGATAAGTTGCCATGTAGGTAAAATTCGTATCGGTGAAATGTGTAGTTTATACAATGAGTACGACAGTGGTGGTGGTGGTGGTGGTGATGGTGGTGGTGGTGGTGGTGGTGGTGGTGGTGGTGGTGGTGGTGGTGGTGGTGGTGGTGGTGGTGGTGGTGGTGGTGGTGGTGGTGGTGGTGGTGGTGGTGGTGGTGGTAGTAGTGGTGGTGGTGGTGGTACACAATGAGCATACTATATTTGACTATATCGTGTGCTTTTATACCCCTTGCGTACTACATACGGTATAAATTGTTAATTTATGTAATACAAAAGTGGGTACATCGGCACCTGTGTGTCTGCCTATGTCCATAGTACATGTGCCCACTCGCATGACCATAAACACACGCATACCCACATCCACGTATACTATATCGAGTTTCCACACATTCAGAAAAAAAAAGTTGTGACAAGATTGAGCAAACGACAAACTTCTGCATATATAATTCAATCCGATTATAAATGAAAATGGAAGAGAGAAAGAAAAGAAAAGAAAGGAAAGGAAAAAAAAAACCAACGGACCAAACAGGGGTCAAACATTATTGAATAAACTGTATTAGGCATTAGCTTATACGCTCTTTTGTTTAGTGTTAATCGTCATCGTTGTCTTTTCTTTTTTTTTAGTTTAAATCAATGACGTCGTACGTAATAATAGGTTGTATAAGGTAATAATATTAACAATTGGGCGATCTGTGTCGTTCGCGTGCGAGGTTTTCACCTACTATTCGTGGTCCCACTAGGTCTCGCCCAACACACGATTGTTGGGGCTTGTGCCGCACTGTTGGATCGATCCAAAACGCCCAACATCTTTATTATATAATCTAAATTACACGCCTTGCCGTTGCATCGAAACTTGCAAATAGTCAACTCTCTTTAATAATAAATAACAATAATAATAATAACAACAACAACAATAGTAATCTAGAAGAATCTAGAAGATAGAGAGTCAAGTTTGTGCAGTTTAGTTGCTCAAGCTCGGTAGCTGTGAATGGACATGTTGTACTCTAACATAGACGTCAGCCCACACCAAATTGTCCATGATAATTCGTTGAATGCCGCTTCGTTGGCTGAAACACACACACACACACACACACAGAGGCGCGAGCGCCCTCACACGCTTGCATATTAATATACGATTATTGTATATTAATCCCTCGATCAGTTTATATTACCGGAGGAAATTTTGCTTTGCTTTCCTCGTTGACAAGACAAATAGAAAAATTTCCGGCTAGTTTTGCTACGTGAGTCGACATATATTGTTCAGTCGAAACGGCTTTCAGTATAATTATATTGTCACAATAACTTTCGATATGTGTCCAGTGCCACGGTGCAAACAATCATCGAATCCATCAATAACAATTCATCATTAATGCTAATAAACCAAGTAACTCGAATTTGTTCGATCCGAATACTTCTCTGCATTTATTTTTTCTCTCGATAATCTTCCTCGAGCCAGCGCTGGAGTAAAATTGTCGGTTTTTATATTAAACGCTGTGTAAGTAACGCCGAAAGCGCCACCTACGCGACCAACGTGGCAACAGTTGGCTACAACTGCCTGACATCGCGGAGGTCCGCATAACCCCTAAACGAAATGCAAGCGAAAAGTTATGGTACAAGGTACCCTACACGTCGGACGTGCTCCTTGACACTCATTCGGGATGTCAAAAATAGTTCACGAATCCGTGGTTAAATTTTGTTCTTTTTAATACTTTTCACCTCATAGCAATTGCTATCTAAAAGCCGCGAGAGGCGTTCGCATCAACCGCCATAGCTACTTACACAGCATTTACGCGTGCGTCGATCGAATCTTTTTTTTAATTATATGAGAGCTTTGTGTTAACGATCGCAGGATATTGAGTCGCCACGAGATCGGCACTGAAACGAGGGAGCGTCGCAATAGTGGCTCATTCATTTTGATTTTGCATATATATATATATATATATATATATATATATATATATATATATATATATATTTTTTTTTTGTCCTTCAAGCAAACGATGCTCTCGAAACGATGCAAATCTAAAGTTCACGTTCACCTTTCATTTACTTTTTGTATTCAACCGTGCCTACCATCGACGCGCTCACTCGACACCCTTCGCCGTTTCGTTTCTTTAATTGTTCTCAAATTTACTTTCGTGTGCTCGTAATCGCTATGTTCAATTAAGCTCACTATTAACAGTATACATGTTTTGTCGACGAGCATGCGTCATGCGTCTCACGATGCACTACTAAGATTACGAGTAAAATTCTGAAGCACGTAAAATTTCGCATCGTACCGTACGAGCGATTTAATTGTTAACGACAAACAAAAAAAGGCTCATTAAAAACCATGAAAATTGGTCATGCGAGTGACGCTTCACGATTAATCCTGAAACGTCGCTTCTTCGTTCTCCAAGTACAAATTTCTACTGAACGATTAGGTACTCTACGCCGCTCTGTCTAACCTCAAAAATCGAGGAGACATTATTTTTTCTCCATCTGTCTTGACACCGGTATTTAGAACTTCGACACAAACAATCGCGTGGCATTTGAAGCTAGACTGGCACTCGGCAATAGTCAAATAAACAATTCTCAAACGATAATCCAATTACTTACGAATATCACAAGATACATATACATACGTATCGGTACACTGCCAGCAAGGTGAAGAAAGCATGCGATCTACTTGTCTACGGTTATTTGTTATTCTTATTATTTTCCAACGGCCGGCAGACGTACGCACTGATAGTGATAATTGTTGCAGTTAATTTTGTACTTTCAATTGCGTACCATGTAAAATTTATTTGACCATCAGTGCGAACGCGTTAGTTTCTAGGTTATGATAAGAACGGGGCACGGCTCATTGACGAATACATGCAAAATTGAAGTCATCCAACAAACTAGCGTGTGACCGCTTGACAATATATATTTTTAGACAGAGGATTTTTGACAAACTGGTAGATTCGGCGGTGGTGACAGCAATGCCAGAGGTTAGCAGCTGTATCCACCGGTACTTGCCCCAGCTGGGCTGCGGCTTGTTATAACAAATCGCTTATACGCGGCGAGAAAGATGCGCGCGCGCGCGGTCTCTTTGTACATGATCTCAGTCAAAATGAACCTCTTTTAAGCATACATCTGTTCTAGCAGAAATCTAACTAATTATCTTTTAAAAAAGGTCTCATCAACGGCTACATTTTCATGCATAAACTTTTGAGGGCAGGGCACGAGTTCCGTACGGCCATTATCGTAGATCTATCCCACCAAACGCAACCTTTTAACGGAAGTGTAAATGTTCCGTTTCACCAAGTATCACGTCGCGTGAAAAATAGTATCGCTTATGATACACCAGTGCTAAATTACGTCTCCCTCAAAATTATCACTGGTTTGGGATAAAATCTATGTGAAGGTTCTGTGAAAACGACGTAACATCAATGTCGTGAAAACGTATGTCGTTACAGAAGGCTTAGGTGCCCATCTTATCATCATAGTTTTCATTTAAAACATTCTTAGTCATCGACGTGAGGAATTCAAATTAGTTTTTCACCCGAGTCTTCGCCTTCACTGTGAGAAGAAGCAGACCATTAACCGGTTGGTTAAGGACTCAGTCATTTTGTAAATGGCCGTATTACACGTAATAATTTATTGGTCGCATGAAAAAATCGGTGTTATGTTCACATAAACCTCAAATACGATATTGACGATTGAAAAATATTTTGGGATTATTATATTTATCCTAAATATCTGATGGCCCGGATTAGGAACACAAGAAATGGTTATAGCTCCTATTAGTGGCCGACTGGGAGCCATTGTCAGCATAGGTTAAAAAAAAAAAAAAAAAATTGAAAAATAATATTTAAAGAAGATCGAATGTAGTAAAAGTATTTATTTATCATCCTTTTATATTTATAATCACGATAAAACCGAAACAAGCTTGAGTTATAGACAATTGGCTATAATTCAAGAAATCTCTTGACTCGACACACGGTGACCACTAATAGGTACAACCAGCAGCCACAAATGGGTGCAAGTCAGTGTTGACGTGTCACTAATAAGAGCAACGGCATTAATTGATACTTTTAATCATATCTTTCGAAGGAAAATAGGTAATTAGTTACATTGGGAGGTTTTTGGTTAGCTAAAAGTGTTCTCTCCGCGATAGATCCCATTTCAATTACCAGATACGTATATTTGTGTGAATATTTTTTTTGTTCTGTGGCGTAATTCTTAAGCTGCCACTAATAGGAGCGTTTACCTTAAGAAAGTAAGAAGTCATGTACAACTTACTTTGCATCTTTGTTTTAAATAAAAAATGTTCGTAACCAATTTTGTGTGCCCGTTGTTACAGAAATTATCACGTTGACAACAGTTTATATTTAGTTCAGGCACGATGACGCATCGGAAACTGAATCAAGTAGAGTGACTGAAAAATAGCACCAAAATGACGTCGTAATTACAGAACTTCGTTACGTTTTCAATTAAATTTTTAAAGCGAGGAAACCCTTAGAATCGGTGTTTGGTGGATATTGCGTAGGGAAACCCGTGGCCCCGTCTCGTATCGAAAGAAGAATTAAAAGCTGCATGCACTATTGTTAAAAGTGAGCTACCATCTTCTCTACCTATTATCGAGTAGAAATTTAATAATAGTAAGTAGATGTACGCCGAGCTTAGATACAGCATTCGTGTCCATACCGCCGTGTTGGCCCCACGGTCTACTTTTTTTCCACCTTCATCCGTCGTTACCACTCTTAATGCCAAAAAAAAAACGTCGCCTATAGGCGAACAAATGTATTGTACAGAGTCGGTGATATGCAAAGAGACGCTAGGGGCCAAACCGGAGTCGGATGGGGGTTTTTTTCAAGTCTTCGACCACAACAAAATAATTAAAGTAACAAAGAAGAAATTAAGCAATCAGCCAGTACGACGTTTTTTTCATTACAAAACGCAGTGGTGGTTTTAATCACATTCACATCAATATCAATGGTTTTGTATTGATTGGAACGTCTAGCAGCTACGGACGTTTCCCTGGAAACTTTGTCAACAGAAAACCATTAATCCGTCTCATCTTAAGGCGGTGTTTCCACTGTAGACACCCATTTTTTTAAGGTGGCTCTGGGAACTGATTTCCCACGACAAAACGTTACACGGGTTAAACCTACTGTTTCGCGAATGTATTCTTTCGAAGTGACACATTAAATTTTATGATATTTCATTGTACAACAAGTTGCAAGCACCGCTTCGTCTACGAGAAATAAAAAATCAGTCAACGTACTCTATCATATGAAACGAAATAATGAATGTATGTAATAATAATTAATATGGTCAGTAAACAATCGTAGTAATAATTAGTAATAAAGAGAATAATAGCACGATAAATCGTAATTGTGTCAATTCATTCATAATCTTCGGTGCAGTCTGAACACGTCTTCCCTCACAACAGATTTATATATAATATGATAATATTCTGCTAGCAAGTTTATTTGTGTAGATTTGTGTAGCGAAGATTATGAGTGAATTGATATTATTACGATTAATTAATTATCCTATTATTCTTTATTATTATTTATTAACGATTATTGTTTACTGACAATATGAATTATTGTTACATACATGAATTATTTTTATCCTTTTTGAAGTTACTTTTTTATCTACCATTTTTTATCGTTCATTATTTCAATCTTTTTGTACGCTTTTTTTTGCAGTCACCGCGAACTTTTAACATGATTTTTCGGATTATCGCTTATTTCCGTGAGTTCGTTTCTGCTCACAAATCTGTTGTCATAAACATCGATCAGTCTATGAAGATTTAATATACCAAAATTTTGTGCCATTTTTTTTCGTTTTAACAAACACTTGCACTTTTGGATAGTCGCGGGTTCGGACGATCGCAGTGGAGCGCATAACTCCGGTCTTTTTGCCCTCGCGTCAGTCGGGGGTAAAAACGGTTTTTTTTTTTTTGTTAATGTTGTAAAAGTCAGTGAACCCCATTTTTTTTGTTAATTGTTTATTTTGGAAGTCCGAATGATGAAAATAAATAAATTAGAAAAATATTTTCATCACTCGGTGCGGAAATGGCCACTATTCCGCCCGCTTCGCGTGCGTAAAACCGCAATTTTCGCACCTTGTGATGAAAAATTTCGTACATCCCTCGTGCGAAACACTTTTTCTAACTCGTGTGATTACAGCACTCGTTAGAAAAACGTTTTTCGCCCTCGTGGAGTAATGTACTATTAATTCGTTCATATTCAAATGACGAGGATGTCCGAATTTATGATGTTCGAGAGAAAATATATTTAGCGACGTAACCTGCGCGTTCATTTTTTCATTTCCGTTTTCGTGGCACTTTGTCGTACAATTGACGATAAAATGCATCGAAAACAATGAAAAATGTTACAACAAACGCGGATAAACGCATGGAAAAATCTCCAAATTTTGTCTAAATGAATATTTGAAAAAGAAATAAATAACAAAAAAATCACCTCGTAAAACGGGACTGTCGACAGTGGGACACTGCCTTGAGAGCTACGGCCCTTGAAAATGTATCTTTGTTCAGAGACGTCCGTAGTCATCGCTCCATCTCTCATACGTCCCTTGTATGTAAATACGAGTCCCATTTTATCATTTACTTTAATTTCTCAACCAAACATTTTTCAAGAGAGACTCCAGTATATTTTACATCCAACGTACGTACGTCAATGCAATTAACAGAGATGGATAGATTTTTAGAGAAACGAAAAAGAAATAAATATATATAGTATATATATATATATATAATATCGCGTGACGGAAAAAAAATCAGAATGTTCTCGAGTGCGACGAAATTGCCTAAAATTGATTATCCAAATAAAAGTTCACAAAAAGGAAAAAAAAAAGTCATCGATTTATGTCGGAACTTTCCCAAACGCCTTTACACGAAAACCTCACTTTTTTTCGGCTGCACAAAAGCGACATTCTGATTTTTCGGTGACGCGACATTGGTTGGTATATAAACACGTAGTGAGTTATATATATTTATATATATATTAATTATAGTACTATATATAGTAATATAAGAGAAGGTGAGATTAGATACGTGGCTTGAGCTGCACGATCGCCGGTCTCCGTAGCGGCTCCACCTACTGACTTGGATCAAATCGTCTTTGAAACGGTCCGCTGCAAACATATTGACAGCCACAAGTGTAGGTCACAGAGCGGGAGAGTATCCTTCTCGCGTAAAGAGTGTTAAAGCAGCCTTTAGTGCTGCCCGGCTCCGCCGCCACCGCCACTGCCGCTGGTGCTAACTCCGGGACGGTGAGTCTCGCGGGCGACAGAAGGAAAGTGGTTCCCTCGTCATCGACACCTCACACTCTCTCCTCACCCGCTCCCGTCGCATCGATCCAACGACTTTTCGTTGTACCGTCTACTACACGACAACGGGGCGGGGCTTTGCCACGCGATGTTTTTTCCTCTCCTCCCACAACTCTTTATCGTCTAGGCGTTACAAACTCCTTAAATCTAAGCTCGGATGGTTTTTCTTCTTTTTTTTTTCTTTTCAAATAATCTTTTTTTTTCTCAAGAATTGTTTCACTAGTGGACTATTCGGCAAAAAAAAGAACCCGTCGTCGAGAACGGAATCCGTACGAGCGATTTCGAAAGAATATTCGGCTCTTCCGATCGACGGCTCACACTGTTATTACATTTATCGTACGTGGTAAAAAAAGCTCTCTTGGGTTTTGGATAATTTTTTTTTTTTTTTCATGTGACAAGATGGCCCCTGCACCTTTCCGTGATACCTTTATATAGATTATACACGTATATTGTTGGTTCGAGAAAGTAGGTGGTGTAAGGATTATGTCGACGGATGAAATTGATATTCGGCCCTTTTGGGTTCGTTAATTATCGATAGTAATGTATGTGTGGTTTGTGTGTGTGTGTGTGTGTCGGGGGCAACGATGTTGTGGTAGGTGGTGCGGAGGCCATTTTGTATTAACGCGAGCCACGAAAGGAAGGTAGTGGTATTGATTAATCTGTCACTGGGCAGAAGCGAAATCCCACTGTGTGATATTATTCCGCGAGGGCGAGTGGGTGTGTGGGGGGGGGGGGGGGGGGCGAATTCGTAACGGCGACTATATCGACTAGTGCTAATTTCGAGTAAAGTTCAATCAAAGAAGGGTTACTCCAAATATTCAAACAAGTCCCAATCAAGATTATACTACGGGAGAGGTATTTCGGATAGTATGACGGTTAAATGTGTATATATATTTAAAAAAAAAAAACAAAATTCGTTAAATCATCGTCGCCCGCGACTTTAAAACAATCAATTCGGCAAAAAAATAAGGGGGGGGGGGGGGGGAACAATTTCTTTTCCACGCTTGTTAATTTCTCTCTACTGATTGAGTGTCTGAGTTCTTTTTTTTTTACTTATTTTTCTTCATAGTTACCTTTCTTGTCGGTCATTATTGCTTTAAACTCGCACAAACTCTCTATATGTATATTTTTTTTATTTCTCTTTCTTTCTCTCTCTCTCTCTCTCTCTCTCTCTCTCTCTCTCTCTCTCTCTTTCTTTCTCTTTTTTCTCTTTTTCTCTCGCTCTCTTTCTCTCTCTCTCTCTCCCTTTCTCTCTCGTTGTATATTTATCTATATAGTGGTATCGTTATATTAAGGTGAATTTTAATCGGTTTTTAATGTTTAGACCGAGAGAACACTGATTTTAACGATAAATAAACCCGGTACACTCAGGGATAATACGAGAACTAGCGGGATACGAGGACACTGCGATACTTTGACAATTGACAGAGAGCTCGGACTCGCTAGAGCTTGAAGCTTCGGAGCTTGGAGAGAGACACTAGCGCCCCGTCTGTTTATCGAGCGCGCCTGCCTGCCTGTCTCCGCCGACTCTCCCCTCGACCCGCTCCGCCTAGTCGGCCTCCTTACTCATGCCGGGGTTTCAATCTGCGATGCCGTTCCGCGATTCGCTGGCGCGAACCTTTCCCATTGGCTCGTTCCCGTCACGCACTGGACACACCGGCTACGGATGTAAAAATGCCCGTATTATAATTTCCTTACAAAAATTAACGTTAGAATATCGTTACCATATTTTGACAAACAGGTAACGTGAATCAAGCTGTATAAAGTTGACGATTGACGACCAAAAGTTTTAACTAGACTACCAATCACCACCAAACGACCACCAATCGAATGGTATAAATTAAAAAATTTTGAATGCAAGTTTTATGGCTAATTTTATACAGCTCTCTAGTCTATAACCGATCAATCGAAACTCAAAGGAGGCGCGAAAGGCCGCAGTTTTGTATAATTGGTCGCAAATAAATCGGTGATTTTTATACAAGTTAGTTGACAGTGATGTGTTATTTGACGGTCAAGTGATGCGTCATGTGACGACCTCACTTCGCTAATTCCTCCGCAGTTCCAATTTGCGACACCGCTGCGCGATTGGCTGGCGCGGACCTTTCCCATTGGCTCATTCTCGTCGAGCACCGGACAGTCTTGCGGTGAGGTGCTTCGCGAAAAATAAATCACCGTCCTACACGCAGGTTTGGAAACTTGCTCTCTAATTCGGTGGTGGGGATGACTCGCTTAGGGGCCATTCATCTCCACCACCATTACTTCCAGAGCCAGCCCCAACCACAATAATAATAATAATCTCCACCACCGAGCAACTGGACATAACTTTAGAACCAAGCAACTGTACACGCCACGGTCTTATGCTTGGAAATTCCATCAGCGAACCATGTTGAATTAAATTTTACAAAAATTGGACCAAACGTTTGGTGGTGATTGGTAGCGCATTAACAACGTTTGGTGGTCAATGGTTTTATTAATAATAATTTAAAAAACAAAATGGATCGTAAACCCTGATAGACAAAGCAGCACGAAACGCAGCACATGACACAATAATTATGGCACGTGCTGCACATGCCGTAATTATTGTGTCATGTGCTGCGTTTCGTGCCGTTTGTCTATCAGGGAAGCTAGTCAAACACTTGAACCAAAAAAAAAAAAAATGGATTCGATTACGAGATGAGGTATCGGTTGGTGTTCACGAATAACACGATTAAAAGGTTTGGTAGTCCGTCGTTTGGCTGCAAAATTCAACAAAAAAAGTACAGAATACGGTCGGAGAATCGATACGTTAGTGACACATCTTACTTCCAATCATTTGCACCTACGCAAGAACTCGTTCGTAAATGCGATATTATTGGCACAAGCATTAGGAAGCAACGATAATTGTTAAAGCTCCTACCGGGTTCGGCCACCGTGGACATCCACGGTGGTTACCACCAAGAACCTCACAGTGGTTTATTGTTAAAATGCAACCGCACAAACCACTGTGGAAATGACAGGCCTGGCAGACTGAAACATTCGGAGGAAAGTTTGTGGTCCTACGGCTTTTAAAAATAAGCACCATCCAGACCACCGTTCAAACCACCGTCGGATTAAATTTAAGCAAGCTTGCAACACGGTGAACTGAAGGGAACTTGCGAGACGGTTGATTTACTGTCGGAATCACCGTACAACAACTATTTGGATGACCTGAAAGTATGGTTTCAAACGGATGAGGTCAAAGTTGGTTTCACTTTCAAACCACTGTTGAATTCTTCGTTAAGGCCGACGTGGAAAGCGTCGTCGAATTTGGGCTACTTCCTGCAACTTGAAATTTCCGATGCGAAATGTTAGAAGACAAAGCGAATTACAAATGACTTTGACTCTTATCATTTCCGATCGGGTATTTCAAGCCCAACCCGTCTTAGGAGGCAACAAAATGATCCGTCATAAAGTTTTGACGACAATACCACCGTGTTGCAAGCTCTCTCACTCGGACGGTGATTTGTACGGTAGTTTGAATGGTGGTTATTTTGAAACCCACCACATCATAAGGTTCCCTCGGAACTGTTGGGACCGCTGGGCCCCGCGGTTTTCACAGTGGTTTGGGCGGTTACATTTTGACAATAAACCACTGTGATTTTTTTAGTGGTTCCGTCGGTGGCTGCGTCCGTTAGGGAAAATCATTTTACTCCGTAATAAATGGGAAAACTGGTAGGCACCCTAATAACAACATTTGCACAAGTATGCGTGCAAGCCTGTTCGAAATCATCGCTTCAAGTTACTGTTGTTAAGATGTTGTTTTTGAATATTATTTCGCTATTCTCAAATGTACTATCAACTGTTGCTTGCACAAGTCTGTTGTTCTCTTGCAGTCTTCAACATCAACGGTTTCCTATCTATGTATCAGCAGGGCTTCAAAAATGGTGTAACGGATCCAGTTGGTAATCAGTTGGTAATCAGTTGGTAATCAGTTGGTTATATTAATCAATAGTCGAATTGAGCACGGCACGCGATTTGTCCGATTCAAATATAAGATAGTACAAGTGACAATCGAATAATTATCTTTAGGCAGGAATAGTCACACGCGAACTTTCTATAGAAGAGGGTAATTGGAAAAATGCATCGAGAGCGCAGAACGTTCCGCCACGGATGTGTGCCAGATGTGGGCACTTTACCCGAAGAGAAAGAATACTGTAAAAGAACGCAGGCTTGTTTAGGGGCCTGTAAAGAAAAGGCCCAAACTCATAAAGTTATGTAGATGCTTTCACCAGTGGCACTCCGGACCACCAGCGGACTCACCCATATAGCACGCAATAGTTTGAATTCATTTTAGAAATATTTTCAGTATCTCAAATCTTACGAAATATTTCTGCAATAAATGAAAATAATATTTAAAAATATGATATAAAAATATTCCAATGCAACGTTTCTTAAACATTTCAGAAACATACTTAATCTTTCAACATATATAAAATATTTCTGAAACATAGTGATACAAATTTTGAAATATTTTTTTTATTTCATGTTTCACCGAAATATTTATATACGATTGTTTCCGTGTTTAGGTGGGTGTGTAAAGGCAAATTGGACTGGTGACGCAATCTTTGACTTTTTGCTGGAATGTTTAAATAACATTTCGGAAACATTTCAATGTATGATTTAGGGGCGGGCAAAAAAATATTTTCAAAATGTTTGCAAAACATTTCACAAATATTTTCAATATTTCAAAAAAATATTTTCGGAAGCCTTTTCAAAATTGGAAAAGGCCAGAATCTGTTTAAATTCCGAGCTGTGAGCATCAAGCTCTCGAGTAAAACTCTGTAACGATATCATGAATATCAGTTGAAACTTTCAAGAATAACGTATCGTTTCTATGAGTTATTTCGGTTATCTCCACAAAAACCTCAATCACTCCTTTCATAGTTCACGGGCATCGCGATTCGAACACTTTAGTGTTCAACGGGCGAAGCGACTTCTCGCGCTATCTCGAGCGAGGAAATAGCGGAAACTTAAAAATTGGTACATCACAATCGCAATGCTCATTCGACAATATGTCGGCAAATGTGAATGCACCTTAATACAATGATTTCAAAAATGTTTCCTGCAATGCCTATGCATTTGACTATACTGGTCAATTTCCCATCGATTCCCGATTGACCCAAAAAAAAAAAAAAAAAATTAAACAAACAAATCGTTTGGATAACTTTACGTTCAGATTGTTTTTATTGTCTTATTGTAATAAAACGATTGATCACCAAACGTTTCAATTACGCTGCCAATTGCCACCAGCTGATCCGTATAAGGAACTACATTTGAAGTTGAACAAATTTTTCCTGACCTCGGCCACCATGTAATTGCTGGCTACCTCGTAACGATTGTCCCCTTCCCTTAAATGCGCGAAACGTGTAGTAACTCGGTTACCGGGGCAACGCGTGCAGTCGGCAGTCTACAAAGAGGAGGCAATAGGAGTTTGTTGAAAGAAAATAAATACATAAATAGTAACGTTTGAATAAAATGAAAAATTAAATCATGTCTTTGCAAGCGAATCCTTTAATGTACCTCAATATGGGGGGTGAGATGCTTTACGTTTTGCGTCAACGGTTGAAAGCCCAAAGAATCCCGGTCCCCAAGAGTGTTAGAGGTGAGTGACTTTTGCGCATAGCTTCAGTATTCTCGTGTTGAGTGTTGTTTCGCAGTTATTTTTTTTTTGTTCGAGTGGAATCGGAAACTGTTCGAGTTTTCTTTCTGGAATTTTTATTACATGTTTATAGATGCTTTAAAATCACGTAAAAACCGCGTAGAAAAAAATATACATACATACATGACGTGGTTTTGTACGTTAGGGGAAATTGGTTATCGCGGTAGCGTTGTTACCGAGTTGTAAAACATAGTTTTAAGAAAAACGCGCTATCACAAGATACATTTTTTTTCTACACAACGTATATAAGTTTTTACGGTGTCAATAAATATTTGAAGCAAATATTCAGAGCGACTACTCGAACAGTTTTCAATTTGCTATATCCTAAAAATCACTCTTCCCACCAAAACGTCACGCCACACGAGAATACTGTGTAGGCGCATGTGAAATACGACGGATAGTAATAAAAACTGAAGCTTTGTTATGGTGAAAAAAAAATTTCGAGATTTTAATGAAAACGTGTTCAAAATGTTCCAAAACATCGAAAAATCACATTTAGAAAAAATGTCCGGATGCATGTGTGTGTGCGCGTGCGCGTGCGCGTGTGCGTGTGCGTGCGCGTGTGCGTGCGCGTGTGCGTGTGCGTGTGCGTGTGCGTGTGCGTGTGCGTGGCGTGTGCGTGTGCGTGTGCGTGTGCGTGTGCGTGTGCGTGTGCGTGTGCGTGTGCGTGTGCGTCTGCGTGTGCGTGTGCGTGTGCGTGTGCGTGTGCGTGTGCGTGTGCGTGTGCGTGTGCGTGTGCGTGTGCGTGTGCGTGTGCGTGTGCGTGTGCGTGTGCGTGTGCGTGTGCGTGTGCGTGTGCGTGTGCGTGTGCGTGTGCGTGTGCGTGTGCGTGTGCGTGTGCGTGTGCGTGTGCGTGTGCGTGTGCGTGTGCGTGTGCGTGTGCGTGTGCGTGTGTGTCTGTGTCTGTGTCTGCGACTCGACCGATCAAGCTGAAAATGGTTTATAGTCAATGTTTCTGCAAAAATCCATCCAAAAATGTTCAATTGTTTTTTCTGTACGTCGTTTTTTATTCCTTTAAAAATGTCGGTTCGCGCTCTAGCACTCACAATTTTTTAGCAATCTAGCCAAAAACGCGTACACAGATGGAATATGATCACCCGAAGATCCCATTGAAATTGGAAGAAAATCGATCGAACCGTTTAAATTTTATGTATTTTGGAATTTTTTGAATTTCGCGCAATTTTTTTTTTTTTTTTTGGGGACGTATTTTCCCGTATTAAATATTCATCTATGAATAAAAAAAAGTGTCAGATTCGTGATCAGCGTGTTTTAATGATGTTGATGAAACACAAATTCTTATATGAATCTCAATTAATATCCACTTCATGCTACAATTTACTATTCATAATTACAGTTTTTATTAACGACTGTCTGGATAATAAAAGTGAATAATGTACTACAATAAATGCGTCTTGCAGTATTGGACGAGGTCGGGATGGCCCTGCTCGATCCGTTCGTCTTAACGAGGCTTTTTCAACAATTAGGACCGATAAACATGAGCGAGATACGCTCGATTCTCGAGAGGGCCGTTCTTTCGTCGATAATGAGACTCGACGAATCAAGCATGAACAAACTCTTCGATCTCATAATCATGATGTTCAAGTATCAGATCGAAGCGGTGACCGGGCCGAGGGAGCTTCTACTCGTAACGTTGAATCACATAGATTTCATCAGATGTATGGTCATCGATCCGTCCGGTGACGAATCAGTAGCAGTTGTCCATCGTATGCTACTTCGTGTACGTATAACACCCCACCAAACTGACGTGACTATCTGCACCATCCTGTCGCTGACATGTGTACCGTAAAAAGTGTACAATTAAAAGTGTACACACAACGTGTACGTTATGTGTATCGTATATGGTATCTGTACCGTGTACCATATGTGTACCATGTCCGGTATGTATACCGTGTACAGTATTTATACAATGTACGATATGTGTACGGTGTACGATATGTGTATAGTGTGCGATATGTGCACCGTGCAAGATATGTTTACCGTGTACGAAATGTGTACCGTGTACACATCGTTAATGCTTTAATAGAACGCGAGAATATAACGTAACCGGTTACGGTCTGCATCCGGTGAGATTTGGTGTAGTTTAAGTAATCGGCGCTTACGGTTTATTCGCAGTTGTATGGAGACCTAACGTACGACGAGATGTGGCAAGTGCGGAAGGCTTGCGCCGACAGCCTCCGTAATTACAACGTCCGCGTCTCGATATTGCTGAGACTTGGACTTCAGAGCGAGGACGGAACCTTTAGCCTTCCCGAGTGCCGCAGCTACGACGAGAGATACGAGGAGCGAAGAGAGGATTTGTGGAATGTCAAGATATCGGAGAATTCGTGCCAAGAATGCAACGTCGGATCCCTCGAACTTATTGGCGATCGGGTCACGTTACTCGGTGGTAACATGTATTCGTCGGCCTACGAGAAAGGTGAAGCATGCCGGTCGAACAAGCGCAGCGGCAATGCGAGAGCAGCAACGGAACGTCGGGTGGACAAGGGAAGCAAAGCCGAATTGGGAATGCTGGCGGTTCAATTGGGAAGCGATGAGGACGCTTTCGCGGAATCGCCGACAAGAAAGCTGATCCCCTTTGCCTTACAATTGTTTACTGAAAGCGACAATTGTCTGGAGGATCGCGTCGGCTCCGAAATTACGAAGGAGGATAAACTCGAAGCAAAAGCTGGTGACGCCGTCGATTGTGAGTTCGAGGCGACATCTAACAACGAGTACAGAGCACAATTGGATCACATCTATGCCGAATTGATCGTCGAAGCGGAGCCAGAGGAGACAGTCTCACAGAAAATGGAATTGCTCGATCTGATGGATCAACTGAAATAGATTTAGGACTAAGATTTGGAGCAGATTTGGGTCTAAGGATCGGCACGACCGCTATTCCCGGGTTGCATGAGGTTCGCTTGCAGGTAACGGTTCTATGCTGGTTATAAGAGGGTTATAATTGGGTTTTGAGAGCCCTAGCAAGTTGTGCGACCGTCTGTTTTTCGGGAAAAACCTTAAAACGGACCGAACTAATTTTAACGAAAATTGAACTTTTTTTTTAGCGAAATTCGATGCGGACCGTTTTTTTCCCAGAGCCAAAAAGGCGTCAATTGAAATTGCGACATCATGCTTCCCCTCTAGTTCCTTGTGTTAAGGATGTATTACACGTACACTCCCAACCAAAAGTTCGTTACGGAGAAACAAAAAAACTGAGAAGTTTTTTTGTTACGAAATTCAATATGTCTCGGTTACAAAAAAGACCATTCGGCTCGTTCGGTCTGGTTTCGGTTCTCGCAACCGGAAACGAACCGAATGAAATTTTGGTTGGAAACGGTTCGGTCCTCTTACGGCTTTTGCGACCGAAAACCGAGGGAGCGCTAATCAAAAACGTTACGGTACCTTTCACAGTTTTTTTACGGTCCGTTTCTTTTCCGAACGTGCGTGTCCGTTTGTGGGTCCGTTTTACGGTTCGTCAACTTGCTAGGGTGGATGCGTAAAACAGGAGAAACCACGATGTAAATAAAAGTACACGATTATTTTGGAACAGAATGCAACCGTCAGTCAACCCCATAAACAACCATGAGCTAACCATCGTCGAAGATTACGATAGCGGTTGCGCTTTAGTTATTTCTCAGTTAATACCCTACGGTACCATCGACAGCATTTTGACTATAAATACAACCGGTCCGTTTGTGATTTGAAAAAATCGACCGGCAAAGTTATAAATGGCACTGTATTCGGTCGAATTTGCCATTTTTTCTCGGTGGATTTTTCGTGTATTGTGCCGGCACGACGTCCAGTTACGTGCTATCACCGAGTCGATCCCGTGTCGTCAGTTGTCTATCTGGGGTCGGATTTTGTCGGAGTTAGCGGTCAATTTGTTCAAAATCGACCGCATCCTGAAGGTCCTCAGCCAATCGAATTTGTAGTTCTTTTGCGATCGGAATAGTCAAAGCAGTTTGTTTTGAGGCGATAGCGCTACATTCGATCGGTTGTGCAATCATTTTGTGGTTGACTTTAGGCACGATCACACCAGTGGTTTTTGCGGTCGAACGACCGCAACAGCCGTCGTTTGGCCGTCGAAACAGCGGTCGCGGGTACCGATACGGCACCCTAGTGAAAATACCCATATGGCTTCCCATCTAAAATGCTATGTGGGTCCCTATTTAGGACTGCAAATGGGAATCTGTACGTGCTCCCACTTGCAGAAATATTTTCAATATTTCAAATCTTACCAAATATTTATGAATAATATTAAAGTAATATTTTTAAATATTCTGTCAAAATATTCCAACGAAACGTTTTTTCAATATTTCAGAAACATACTTAATCTCTCAACACATCTGAAATATTTCTAGAACATAGTGATAAAATATTTTGAGATATTTTTTATTTCATGCTTCACCAAAATATTTCTACGAATGTTTCGTGTATATGCAAATTGGACTGGTCATTCAATTTTTCACATTTCACTGAGATGTTTAAAAAACATTTCTGAAACATTTCAATGTAAGATTTATGAGTGGACAAAAAAATATTTTAAATAAATATTTGTGAAATACTTGTTAAAAGTACATTTTTCAACGAGTAACTATAATTTTCGACAACTGCTTCTGTCTTTAACCGAAAGGGAAAATATCTTGGCCATAATATATAGATTTTCGTTATCAATATATTTTTGTAGTCAATTGCAATTATTTGTAGTAACAACTACAATTTTCTACAGCAAACTTGAGTTTAATGGCATCGGAAGAATGCAGACAAACTACAACTTTTTACGAAAATTGACAACTACCTACAAACATGTTCCAGATCTTGCATTTTTTTGGAAATAGTTTTAAATGGTCAGCGTTTTATACAGAATACTGCAGCATTGAACAGAATTTTATACAGAATGGTAGATAGTTGTAGCTTCGATGCAGCTTAGCATTATAAGTTGTAATTCCGACAACGTCTTGCGTAGTAAGCTGCAGTTTCAGTGTAATTTTTCCGACAACTACGACGCAAAAAGTTGAAGATATAGGGTGGTTCTGGCATTGTAAGTTATCGTACCGGAAGTTATTGCCGGAAGTGAAACCTTTTGTTCGATGATATTTGAATACGAAGCATCGGGTCGGAATTTCGATGACTCTTTTATTTTACATAATTCGGCCATAAGCTTTCCAACGCGCCCAGTTGCGATGACAACTGTTCGGCAGATCCTGGGATATGGGTATATTTTCTACTGGAAATTCCTACCTGGGTTCCCTCATGGGATCTTATGTAGATATTATCAGTAGAATTATTTATGTCCAACATTGAGTAATTTTAGCAGTCAGTTGCCTTTGCGTGTGTATTCCGTTGCTTCTTCGTTTCTAATTGTCAATTGGTATTTTTTAGTTAGTCTTCTGTTCCAAAGTACCTGGTTGGGTTTCAGTTTCTTCACGTTTGGGCAGATCCTTGGGGAAGCCGAGGGAATAATTCCTTCGTTCAACTTATATATAAAATATATTACCGAAGTTGACATAAATTATGCGATACGGAACTTTCAACCGGACATATCGAGTATGTACTTGACTCCTGATTTTCCATCACGACCCAAAGTCTTCTCTATAGCCTCGTGATAATTGCTCAGCGGCACGACTTTGTGGACCGGTACTCGTAGTTCCTTCGATTCGAACAATTTCCCGAGATTCTCGAGCATGTCCAATCGTTGTTGAGAATTTTCGTTCCTCTTCGTCCAAGCTGTCATCCAGAAACCTTTGAGCGTCACGTCCTGCAAGATACACGATTCATAATGCCGGTGTGATGCTTGAGAGAGAGAAAAACGTGGTTAAACAAAGCCGCCGGAACCTTAAAGATTAGGGCCGAAGTTGGAACTGTCACCGGTTCGCGTGACATGCCACCATACGTGACCATAGTTCCGCCGTTGCCAAGCTGCCTAAGGACATCGAGACCGTTTGGACCACCGACGCAATTGAGCGCGAGAAGCGGTCTCGGCAATTCCTTAGTTTTGAATGAATCACACTTGCGAAGTTCCTCCTCTGTCAACACCCGAGTAGCTCCGAGTTCTTTCAAGTCGGCCTGCAATTATTACAATGTATTAATTGACGTACTTTTTGCCCCCTACATGAAAATTCTTCCTTGGAATCCCACATGAGATACCAGTGTACGATCGTGCAATGGGATTTCTCATAAAATCTCAGACGTTGTATGCCACGTGGTGAGAGCTTGTGCGATTCCACGTATGAATTTCCTGTAGAGGAAATACGGTTCTATATCGGAACCCATGCGTGGATTCCCCTAACGGAACTGAGGTGATCGTCGGCAGACTGCAAATAGACTAATGCACAATGCGGAACATGTTTACTTGCTTTAAACTCGCGTATAACTTTTATTTTAACGTCATCTTTCTTGTAACCCTTGCAACCATCGCTGTATAGTCTTATTTATTTGACTTGTAGTTGCATTGGGATCGCTCGAGTCCATCAAATCAGAGTTGCGTAAAAGTTCAAAATTTGCACAAAGCGATTGATCTTATTTCAGTATACCCGGAGTCTCGTCATAGTCGCGCAACTCGCAGATGCATGTCTGGATAGACCGTGTGCGAGTACGACCACGATGCAACTCCGAATCCGTGGTTGCATCAGTTTCGCTAGGTTTCCTGTACGGGTTTTTACTTGAAATTCCATATGGGGGTCTTGTGTGGGATTCCACGTAGGAATTGTTCATGTGGGAACTCCGACGGCTTCGCATGAGATTTTCGTGCAATAGACGCCATATAAGTGCCCCTCACGGACGAATCAACCGTAAAACGTTTGGTTCGATTTAGGTTGTTTTCTGACAAACTACTGCAACTCAACCAGTCGATTGGTGTGCCAAACAGACTCTGATTTCAACCTTCTGGAGCTTTTTGGTCCATATCTCAAAACCAACCGTAATACCAACCATTATGTATCGGATTTAAAGTTTGTTTACAGTTGGATTTTCGCGAAACAACCCAATTTCCAATATTATGTCGAGAGCACCCATAGCTCTTACCTCAGGGTTCGAAATCGGGCTGTGTTACGAAAATTCAACCGTATACCAACTTCGTATCCAACACATATAACGGTTCCTATTACAGTTGGTTTTTTAATATCACCGAAAAATCAACCTCTTGAAGTTTGGAATGAGAGTTGGTTTGGTGCATCAATCGACCTTTGGTTTTCAGGTTGGTTTCAGATTGGTCAGAACGCGAGGGGTCAGCGTGATGGGATCCCACATAGAATCCACATAGAATTTCTATATGAGACTGCAAGCGGGAACCCGTGTGGGTTTCCATGGTATTTTCATACAGGAACCCCACGTAGGTCCCATATCTAAGAACTCAAATGGGATTGCATGTGGGATCCCATGTTAGAATTTTCAGCAGAATCTCTATCATAACGTGGTAACATTACTTTGAGCTTATCAATATCCGTCCTGTTCCGAACAACGCTCACGCTGTCCAGTCCCCAGATTCGGCAAAGTTGAATGACCAATTGTCCAACCGCCGAATTACCGCCGTTCTGAATGACGCAGTCACCAGGCTTTAGTTCGACGAAGTCCTTGAGCATTCTGTAGGCTGTGCATGGATTTACATTGAGCATACATGCCTCTATTTTGCCGAGATTCTTTGGAACCTATGATGAAAAAACTCGAAACGGTAAGTATGGATTAAGTAAAAATAAAAAAATTTAAAAAAAACTTGGATTTATCGACTTAGCGGATCGTCCCAACCGTTACGTCCCGATTGCATGAAAATTGCTCACGAGTAACGTGCATACTAGGGTTATGAGTGGATTTATCGCGAGATGGAGTTAGCAAAGAAACCACAATGCGACTAAAGCAAAGCCTCTGCTTTTGGACAAAATACATAAATGAATCGGCTCTATAAATAATCACGGGCAGCCCATTGTTAGTGATTTCATCATTAATTGTTGGTTTTTATTTATTTCCCAATTATTTAATTGTTTCGATGTTGCGCACTAAAAAATGAACCACATGCAACCGACCGTTCTATTCTGCAAATCTGTTACCTTTGGTTTACTATTTCGTTGTTTTTCGCTTCCTCATAGAGGAAGCTTTGTTATGGTGAAAACAATTTTTTTCAAGATTTTAATGAAAACGTGTTCTCAATGTTCCAAAACATCGAAAAATCACATTTAGAAAAAATGTCGCGATGTATGTGTGTGTGAATCACTATAACTCGAGAATGCCTCGACCGATCAAGCTGAAATTTCACACACAGAATGTGCGGTTAATAGTCAATGTGTCTGCAAAATTTCATCCAAAAATGTTCAGTTGTTTTTTTTGTACGCCATTTTTAATTTCTTCAAAAATGTCGGTTCGCGCTCTAGCACTCACAATTCTTTAGCTGTCTGGCTAAAAACGCGTACACAGCTGGAATTCTTGTGGCGAAAAAACTAACTGTTTTCAAGGCTGTCATGGCTAGCTTTGTGTCGGAAGACAATCGGGTTTTTTCACCACTAGAATGAAGCACCAAGTTCAAGCTTGGCATTTATCGGCAGCACCTAATAAGAACCTAACTTTGGCAGGTAGATAAGATTTTTTAGGATTTATTTCGCTAAGTTTTCCGTTATCTGCACGTCACGCTAGCGGTCCCTGGTGAAATTATTTTTTTCGAGAACCAAAAAAATCTTATAACTCACCCGGTTCGTCAAAGGTCATAACAATCAGCGTACAAAAGTTACAATATCGTTATGCCCTCTGACAAAAAGGGTCACTGATCAACTTTTTTCGGTTCTAGAAAAAAATATTTTTTTTCTGGGACCGCTAGAGTGACGTGTAGATAACGGAAAACTTAGCTAAATAAATTATAAACAAATTTAACTACCTGCCAAAGTTAGGTGTTTATTAGGTGCTGCCGATATATGCCACGCTTATATAGCGTGCTTTATTATAGCGGCGGAAAAACCAACTTTTTTTAAAAGCGATAATGGCTAGCTTTGTTTCAAATGAAAGTTGTTTTTTTTTTTTTTTTTTTTTTCACCGCTAGAATGAAGCAACAAATTCAAGTCTTGCATATATCGAAAGCACTTAAGGAGCACCTTATTTTTATGTAACGCTAATTTTTTTTCTAATTTAAAAAAATTATGGGACCGTTAGCTTCACGTCAAGCCAGCAGTCCTCAAAAAAAATCATTTTCCGGCAAAACCAAAAGAGCACCTCATTTTTTAATTCAGCACCTAATTAGCACCTAAAAAGCACCTAACTTTGGCATATATTAAATTACGCTAGCTAATTTTCGGTTCGCCAGCTTAACAGACCTCGTAAAAACGACTCAAATGTCAAGTGATCATTTGTATGGTCGTTCCATCAGATGTTATTCGTATCAACCACCTGGACGTAGTAATTTCCATGTTGCTTTAGACTGTATAAACTTGGCACAAAAACACCGTCGTTTCCGCGATGATTAGTACGGCCGTGCATACAGCGCATACGGCCACGGAAGAGTTAGTTTAGCGCATCAATCAACCAGTTTGTTTTTAGATTGATGGGAACACGAGGATTTGTTTTTTTTTTTTTTTCAACAGTAACCGCTCTAATTACATTTTGTTGGCAATCGTGCAACAACGGGCAAACAACCTTCTGCAAGCTATTTTGCAAAAATGTCGTCAAGGCGCGTGAGTATTTATCGGCAAGATTACGATAACAGAGTATAATCTCAATTTGTGACAATATTTATTTGTTTTAAAATTGTTTAAAATTACCCAACAACTTGCTTGCTTTGCTTAGTGCATTCCAATAGAAAAAGGACTTTAGCTAGATCATTTTCTTAAGTTTTTGAAAACGGTGCCCGCGATTTGAGGATATGACCATCATCGCAAGTTTTGCCGGCAAATGGGAACGCACCTTAACACCATGTTTGGGAAACTACTTGCAGGAAGGTTCCCAGTTCTGGCTATGCCCTAGCAGGATGACGGACGGCTGCTTTTAGGGAAAAAAGTAAAAAAAATAAACGGACCGAAAAACGAACACGTCCGTTGGGGAACGAAACGGACCGTACGTTTTTGGATTGATCCTTTTTCGATTGCGGGAACCGAAAACGGACCAAAGCAAATTTTTCGAAAAAAAATGTTCGACCCGTTTTCGGTTTCCGCAACCGAAAACTAACCAAATGCCAACAAAAATGTACAGTCAGTTTTGTCGTTTTTTACGGTCCATTTCGTTCCCCAACGGACGTGTCCGTTTTTCAGTCCGTCAACTGGCTAGGGTATAGATGGTTGATTTTAAGTTTCCTCACAGCAGGGCAGATTCGCTTGGGTGACATGACAATCAACGAACCTTGAGCAATTGTTGGGATGTGTAAGTAGCGTAAGATGCCCAAGTGCCGAGATTGTTTCCATTTGGAACAATTCGATCGCCCGGACGAAAATCCGAGACTTTTGAACCAACGTCGACAACCTCTCCAACACCCTCGTTTCCCGGCACAGCCGGAAGCTGCGGCTTGCTTGGATACTTGCCCTGGATAGTGTTGATGTCCGCCGGGTTTACAGGTGACAACAACCATTTTACCGAAACCTACACCAATATACGTAAATATATATATATATATATATCATACGTTGCCTGTGTTACCACCGCGTCGCTGTTTGCTCGATTACCTCGTCAGGTTCGGGCTTTTTGGGACAATTGTCCGTTAGCTGCAAAACTTTGCCAGGTTCACCGTACTCACTGTACAACAATGACTTGCCCATTTCATTTGTACCGAACTTTCGAGCGAGTATACATTTTTGAAACCGTGACAATGTAGTCGAAGAATTTTTGACGAGCATGCTTAGACTGGCTTAGACCGTGGTGCAGTGGTTGTCTGCGCTGCGCGGATATATAACTTGATATAACCTATTCGGAATCCCAACGACCTGCAGGCGGCAGCACCGTCGTCAGCGGAGCGGCGATCACAGCCGATTGACACAGTAAAACTAGTCACGTGCGTTGGTAAATAATCAGTCAATAGCACGGTAAATGACCAGTTTATTAAGGTAGTTGTGTCGCGAAGGCAATCCAAAGTCATGTGCATAAACTTTTCATACGTTGTAATTTAACTATCAAATTTTACTTGTACAAAATCTCGAAGGCTTTTTTACCGACCATTTGAATGAATAATTAGATCTTGAAAATAGGTTTTTTTACACAGCGCTTACGGGAGAGCTGGCGAAATTTATCTTCAAATCGAGAATTAACATACTTAGATCAAAGATAGAGAAAAAATATTAAGTACCGCGGACTCGTGCCTTAATCAGGAATTGATCAGGAAAAAAAAGTTAAGTCACCGGACTTCGATTGCAACTTTTATTACCGACCGCTGTATATCGGACATGCTCTGGTCGTTGCGTGAAACACCTCTGTCAGTAACAATACCCGTAACGAATTCCGTTTTGAGACCAAAAAAAGGCTGAGGAACCCAAGTAGCAAAAAGACATCTGGTACGAAAAAGTCATCCGAATGGGATACATAAGTCCGCCCGAATGGTAACTATAAGCTATCCTACGTCCAAAAGTTAACTTTTAGACATATAGGATAACTTATAGTTACCATTCGGGTGGACTTATGCATCCCATTCGGATTACTTTTTCGTACCAGATGTCTTTTTGCTACTTGGGAAAGAGGAAATCGTCTTTGCCGCGAAATTGGCAGACGCAAGGAAAAACAATATTTTTCCTCGGGTGTCTGAGGTCTCGAAGTGGCTTGCGGTGTTACTTGACGGAGGATGACGTTCTCGTATTTAATCTATAAAGCCGTGGCAGAGAATTTTGGATTATAGTTTTTGTTACCGACATCGTAGTATCACATCACAAGGCAATGGGAAACGCCTTCCTCCACGTTCACCCTGACTCAGTCGGTAAGACAATCTATAATCAATTTTTTTTTCACGGATGCGATTACCTTCCAGTGAAAAACAAATTCTTACATGAACCGGAGATCAATTCAGTTGCATGGGAGAATTTGCTATCGAACGTAAAATGATCGGCATTATGAAAAAAAAATTAATTACAATTTTCTTTGCCGACCGTGGTATTTCACATGCTCTCGCGATTTTTTTTCTTTCATTTTCTAATAGTTCATAGTGTTAAGAATATTCAGTTGAATTTTTATGTCGAAACTCAACGAACTACGAAAGTTATAAACCGTTATGTGGAAAGTGGCGGAGCGCTCGGGCAGCTGCGCGGAGTGATTGAGCGGCGCGGCCGAACTTTGAACGTGTTTTTCAAAATCGGTGGCTCTAATATCTCAAAAACGGCTCGATGGATTTTTATAAACATTTTTACCGATTCACTTCTACAGATTCTTTAGTTCGTGATCATTTCACATTAAAAAAAAAAAAATTAACCAAAAATTATTGAAAGTGAAAAAAAATAGATAAAAATTGATTTTTTTTTAAACCGACCGCCATTTTGCCAATTTTTTCCCCCTCGTCAAGGACTGCGTTATATGTCATTTGTTAAGAATCAATAAAAAAAAAAAAAAAAGATTCCAAATAAAATGAAGTCGAAATCAGGGCCACCGCAAACGAACTTACAAAAAAAAACATTTGCGCGAACCGTTAAAAAACATAGACAATAAGAATAAAATTTAATGAAAAAATTCCCAAATGTTCTTTAATATATTCTCCTTTCACCCTAAAAAAATTAAATCGGTAAAGCGTATATTTAGTTAGAAAAAACAATCACGAAATTAACGTGCGTTTTACGCATTTACTGTGGCGTAAGCCTCAAGCGACCGCACGAAATCATCACGATGGTTTTTTTTCTTTTTTTTTCCCTATTTATACCGTCCAAACCACCGCGGAAACCATCTGATGCTGAGACTTCCACAAATAGACAATGTTAAATGAATTTATTCTTGCGAACTCGGATACACGTTTTTGTGTGTATATTATATACGAATACCCATAACGCGTTACGGTGTAATGCGCCTCGGATCGCGAGGAAACATGGATACTTTTCTTATGTTGTCGAGGCCGAGATACAGCATAACGACGCGTTCCATGCCGATTCCTCCGCCGGCGTGGGGAGGACAACCGTATCTAAACGAGTCAATGTAGGCCTTGATCTTTTCGAGATCTGAAAGAAATAAATACATTCTCCGTTCAATCACCTCGCCCGTATCGAATCGGAGAAAGAACCTCTTTTTCTTTTCAAATTATTACCAATTCCGTGATGCTTGGCCCGTTCGGTGAGAAACTCGGCATCGTGAATACGCTGAGCACCCGAGATAATTTCTTCGCCTCGCATAAACATGTCGTACGAGTTCGATGATTTCTTAAAAATAAAAACAAACGACTCCAATCAGAACAATCCGATTGCATATCGACGACTCACCCACTTACCGGATTTTTCGGGTCGGGCATCGTATAAAACGGTCTTACAGCGAGAGGATACTTGTCCAGTATGTAAAAGTCCGTGTCGTACTGGAAAAAAAAAAAAAATGAACATTTTTAGAGTTACTGATTATATGTGGAAAATAAAAAATAATATTTTAATTTAATTTTTAATAAATTAAGATTATTTAATTTTGTATAATGTACTTTGTTATGCAATTAAAAAAAATAATAAAAAATTTAAGTTGATAAATTACTTTGGCTTTGACGAGTTTTCCAAGAAGCTTCTCGTCCGGCGTCGATAAATCATCTTCCTCGCCGAGAGTCACGCCCGCCTCAGCGAGCAATTTTATCGCCTGATGAAACTCGAGACGAAGCGGCGGATCCAAAAATTTGAACGGCTCGACCGGATACTGCAGACTCACAGCTGCGATGTCGTTCTCGTAGCTGAAAATTTTATCGCAGGCATTGTCGGAAATTTTAATTAGAATGTTTGATTGAAATCGACAAAAGAAAAAGATAATAAAATATGAGTTACCAGTCGCGAAGCCTCCGGAACATCTCCGTAAACATTTGTCCGATTGTGTCGACGACCTCATGATAATGATACTTGAAAGCCATCTCGAGATCAAGACCCACGTACTCCGTCAAGTGTCTGTGTGTGTTCGAGTCCTCGGCTCTGAAAACTATCGAGAAATTATAATAAAAAAAATATATATTGCTTGAAAAATGATTTTTTTAAACGTAGGTAGAAAATTTGTGGTAGTTCATTTACCAGCTCCAACGGTGAAGACCTTGTCGAAATCTGCGGCGATGGCCATCTGCTTGTAGAGTTGGGGCGATTGAGCGAGATATGCCGAATTCTTGAAGTACGAAACGGTAAAGACATTGGCACCACCCTCACTCGCCGCTGATATTATTTTAGGCGTGTGAATCTCCACGAAGCCCTGTGTAATCGAAGTCGAATATTAATAATACACTCCTCGATTGACTATAGCCCAATGTCCTTGCTGAAAATTTCACATATCCATACGCTGTAAAAAAAATTCGTTTGAAATTTAATGTACTGGACTGGAAGTTTTTATGCAAGAACTGGTATATTAAATCTATGTACAATTGTGATGAAAAATGCATATTCAGTATCTTAAAAACATTGGAAATACTTCATTTTCAATAATTTACTTTAATTTCAATGAAAAAGTACATTAATTTTTCATCACAATTGTACATTGAATGTAATGCAACAGTTTTTGCATAAAAACTTCCAGTCCAGTACATTAAATTTACAATTTTTTTTTACAGTGTAGAAACCAAGATTCATACGTTTCGAGCAACCAAACAAGCCCCCGTCGAGGGCAAAGAAACTTTATATCGAAATAGAACGTTAGAGTTTCGCGATCCCTATCGCCGTTTTACACTGTAAAAAATGTTATGAAATTTACAACATGTTTAATATACAAAGTTATATGAAATGTACAACCTCGGTATATGATATTAGAATACATAAACATTTTATTTGAATTTTTATAATTTAATCTTAAGTGCAATACCTGCAGCTTAAGGTAGTACTTGCATACAGCCCGAGCACACATGAGTTCAGAGGGAATTGAGAGAGGAATTGCGAACACTTCTTGATGAAATAAAAATCTGAAAAAAATCAACCATATGCAAGGTACCGAAAAGATTTATTTTGCATAATAATAATTCCACAATGCTATCAACAAATTAACGAAAAAAATGCCTAACAAATCCCCCGGCAACTTAACTTTTTCATATAAACACAATAAAAACAATAATTTATACGAACAATTGTTCACATAAAAACAATTTGTTAATCTTTTTGAATACGTATGAATTTCTTCAGAACTTTGTGTAATTTTTTCAAAATTACGTTTTTTTTATTAACTAAAAACGCAATTTAAAAAAATTACACGAGATTCTGAAAAAATTCATACGTATTCAGATAAATTAACGAATCGTTTTCATTAAAAAAAAAAGTTAGGTTGCCGTGAGATTTTTTAGGCATTTTTTTCGTTAATTTGTTAATAGCATTTTGGAATTATTATTATTATGCAAAATCAATCTTTTCAGTACCTTGCATATTGTTGATTTTTTTCAGATTTTTATTTCATCAAGTAGTGTTCGCAATTCCTCTCTCAATTCCCTCTAAACTCATGTGGGCTCAGGCTGTACGCAAGTACTACCTTAAAATTACCAATGATGACATTGAAAATTAAGACACCCTTAAATGAAAATTATGTTATTATTACAAAAATATTATGCAAATACTATTGTTTTTAATATACCGGTAACGCAATATTGCATACGTGTCAATGAAATTTCATATACTGTATATGCATAAAACTTCATATACATTTATGAATTTTCAGACAAACATTTTTTACAGTGTCGCTTATAGAAAAAAGAACCAAAAACCTCAATTCCATGTAAAAATTCGAGATTTCCGTTTATGGGAATCCATGACAACCCATGGAAATTCATGAAGATCCATGGGATCCATATGGGCAGGACACATTGGATGAGGGGAAAAATGTCCTTACGTTAACATAAAATACGAGTTGTCTGTAAGATTTACCCATTCTGTTACTCGGACGAACAGCAGACTTATCCAGAGAAAACGCAATTTATTTTCTGAAAAATTTTGATTTTCTCGGATAATGTGTGTTCAAAGAATTTCAGAGAACTTACGAGTTCACTCTAAGATCTGCCCTTTCTGGTATTCATACGAACAGTAAATTTTCGTGTTCGTGTTCGTACGAACAGTGAATAGTAAAAACATTTATGTATACTATGTATGAGAAATTCGGCAAAAATTTGACTTTTCCAAAAAATAGTTTCTGAATATAGAAGAGAAACAGGCTTAGAATATCAACAAAGTTCATCGTTTTTCAGAGCAGCTGGCAGGGAAAATCAGAGATTTTCAGAACAATTAGAAACATCTAGATTCACAAAAATCTTTGACTTTTTCTGAAAAGTGCAAAAAGTGAGAGAAATTCAGAGGACGTTACAGAGAAATTTTCCGAGACTTTCAGATATATTTTCAGAGATATTCAGAGAAATATTTTCACCAGGGTCTCAGATAAATTCTCATGTAGATGCCCGTATGAGATCCCACGTAAAATCGGCCGTGAGTCTTCGCCTGAAATCCTACATAAAATCCCTTATGGGTGTCCGCACATAGAATTTCATGCGGACTTCTATATAGGATTCATGAGGGGTTTCATGTGGGTATTTTCCGCAGGGGTACAAGCAACCTACTTTTTCCGTGAGAATATCGCGAAAAACTTTGCACACCGCAGCCTCAACGCGGAAGATCGCTTGATTCGCGGGCGTTCGGAGGTCGAGAATTCTGTTGTCGAGCCGGGTGTCCTGATTGACCTTTATGTTGAGACCCGAATCGTCATTGTCGCTTACGGGCCTCGCCGCGTCCTCGATCTGCAGAGGCAATTGGGGCTTCGACGCGCTGACCACGTATATACGTTCTACATGCAATTCAACGTCTTTTTGCGTGCAAGCCTCGATCCTCGACGGTACGCACTTTATCGTAGCTTCGACGTCGATTATCGACTCTTTTGTTACGTTCGAGACGAATTTTATCATCTGCTTGCTCGTTGTTTCGTTTACAGCGGCCAATCCCTGCACGGTGTAAGACTGTTGTCGCAGAACGAAGAAACATTGTTTGCCTGTTGGTGAAAATTATTGCAATTGATTATTGTTGCGGTTGACAGAGTTCGACGAGGATTTAATAAGTGCATTTGTTTTAACCTTTCGCTCTGCTGGTGTGCAAACGACCGCGCAGCCACACAACTTCGTTCGCCAGTTTGACATCCAAATTCTTGACATCGACGAATCTTCGCTCCGCGAAGCTCTCGGAACTCTGGATCAAGGGGAGTTGCCCGTAGCTGCCCACCGAAACATCCTCATCTTCGCAGACGTCTTCTAGAACAGTTTGTGCCTTTCTCTCGGCCTTCTTCGCAGCCTTTTCCGCCTCCTTTTGCTGCTTCTTCAGAGCCTTCTTCGATGGCTCGGTACTGAAAATTGAATTATGTATTTATTTATGTTTTTATTTATTTATTTATTTATTACTAATAACTTTGTGGACATTTCATGACCCAACATTTCTTGCAAATGCGGATGTACCTTAATTGCAATAATTGCGACATAAATTGCCAAATTTTGATGAGCTATTCTCACACATTTGTGAACAAAATGTTATCTGGGCTGGGAAAACCCAGAAATCCTGGAAGTGTGGCGAAGAATTACAAAAATTGACAGGGAAATTAAAGAGAAGTCAGGCAATTTAGTCCAGTTTTCCTTTACAATAGAGGAAGCTGTTTCCGTAAAAAAAAAAGAAAAATTACATTTTAGTGTCAGATAAATTAAAATAGTTTGAAATGTCGAGAAATTCGATTTTCCTTAAAGCATATATATTAGGGTGTTAAAAAAAAGGACATTAAAAAAAAAATGTGTAGCATTCGAACTTTTTTGGAAACGTCGAATGCCGAAAATTTGATTTAACGAAATTTTACAGCGAATTTTGCGATACATTTTGACCATCTGAGTTTTATATTGTAAGCATAGATTGCTCTATGAGAAAACCGAAATTAGTCAACGAACTTTTGCATAGAGCAAGACGCGAATGGCTGTGCGCAAAAAGGTTAAAAAGTTAGGAGGTCGTGCGCAGATTACTTTGCAACTCTTTTCCAGTAATCTTAAGGTGAAGTGAAAGTCACGTGACGGAGTATGAGAGAGATAGCGTCATTGGTTTTACGATGGAGCGAGAGAGAGAGCCTCAGAGAACGTGCTTCACTTTAAGGTAGTCCTAGCGGACGGCCTGAGCCCACATGAGTTCAGAGAGAATTGAGAGAGAATTGAGAGAGAATTGCGAACACTTCTCGATGGGATAAAAATTCGAAAAAAATCAAGCATATGGAAGGTGCCAAAAAGATTGATTTTACATAATAACAACTCCAAAATATTATTAACAAATGCATTAAAAAAAAAAATTGTTCAACCAATTCCCCGGCAACTTAACTTTTTGTTCATATAAAAACAATTTGTTAATCTTTTTGAATACGTATGAATGTTTTCAGAATTTTATCTAATTTTTGAAAATCGCGTTTTTTTATTAACTAAAAACGCAATTTTCAAAAATTAGACAAAATTAGACAAAATAGGGAGGGGAATAGGAATTAAATATTACTTATGATACCGATATATTTCTGTAGCTTCTGTTACCGTAAACAGGGTGAACCTAGTTACCCCGACAGTGCAAACAAGATATTCGCCCTCACACTTATTTCATAAAAACGAAAAAATAACAAGCTACTGATTTTTTTTTCCGAAAGCCTAAAACATTTCACTAAAACATTCGGATTCTCCCTTAGGTGATCCCCATTACCCGGTCCTCCCCTACAAACGTGGTCCAGAGGGACAAAAAAAATAGGTAGTCCAAGAATATCTATGCAAAGTACAATCGATGTAATCATCGTATATTTTATATTATTGAAAAGATTGGAACAAATGGAGAACTTACCCCTCCCCTGTAGGTGCGGGCAATTTATCTTGAGTCATCTGTGAAGAGCAATTGCACAACGTAATAAGTTACACGTATACAAAACGGTCGAGAAAGATTTAAAAAATAGCTCCGATAAGTCGAGCCGGAAAGTGAGGTTAAATCCACCACGTCGGGATATTTTTATAAATAAAATTTTTTCAAGGTATCGAAGAAAAGAAAAAAAAGACAATTGTGTGAAAATGTACTAAGGTTTTAGTACTCACATCTGCGTATTGAAAGACAAGATAAAAGGAAGACGAAAAGTAATAAGCCACGGAAATTAATCTCAAAATATCGGTCCACCGTGGACGACTCAACCGGCCGCCGGTACGTACAATGGGTGTTGGTACTGTTGTGAATTTACCCGTAAGTTATATTATCTTATAGTTATAGTTTTTACCAGTAAAGTTACCAATTGCGTAGCAAACACGGCGTCCTGCCAACCGCTAAAGCTGTCGAACTTTGCCAATTAGCCATGTCATGTACAAATTCTAAATTCAGAATTTGGACAAGTTCTGAACTTAGAGTTTAGACATTTTCCGAATTTAGAATTTGGACAATTTCTGATTTTTTTATTCGTACAAATTCTGAACTTAGAATTTGGACAAATTCTGAACTTAAAATTTGGACAAATTCTGAATTTAGAATTTGGACAAGTTCTGAACTTAGAGTTTGGACAAATTCTGAATTTAGAATTTGGACAAGTTCTGAACTTAGAATTTGGACAAGTTCTGAACTTAGAATTTGGACAAGTTCTGAACTTAGAATTTGGACAAATTCTGAATTTAGAATCGAAGAAAAATATGTAACAATTGACAATATATTTGATTTTTTTGTTTCAGTCAAGAATTACGAGTTGCATCTTTCCCGTCAATTGAAAACTACAGTGCAGTAAATCGGCTTATAACTGTGCAGCAATTTTTTGTTTTGAGTTAAAACAAAATCGTACAGTTCACATATACATTAAAATATATCTCTAAATTCACTGGGCTCACTTGTTTTTTCCCTCGTAAAAAAATTTCTGACAAACGCTTTATTACACCCCCCCCCCCCCCCCCCCCCCCCCCCCGCCGCTTATATACCGATTTATTGATATAAAACATTTGCGTGTAGGCACTACGTATTTAATAGAAAATGAAGAAAAATAAATAAAATTAAGTTTTCCATCGAATTATTAAATTTATAAATTATCGCCTTGGACCTCCATAAACGAGGCATTCTACCCTTTCAAGCTTTTGCCTCCGTGGCGTCTCTGAAACCTAGAATAAATAGCTTTCGGCAATAATATTGTTACGTATATATTATTTAAAAAATTATTTGGCTAACTTTGGGCCTTATTTACTTTATTAATTATTGTGATTAAGGTAGTACTAGCGGACAGCCTGAGCCCACGTGAGTTTAGAGAGAATTGAGAGAGAATGCGAACACTTCGCGACGGGATAAAAATCTGAAAAAAATCGAGCATATGGAAGATGCTGAAAAGATTGATTATGCATAATAATAATTCCGAAATGTTATTAACAAATGAATGGAAAAAAAAATTATTTAACGAATTCCCCAGCAACTTAACTTTTTGTTGATATAAAAACAATTTGTTAATCTTTTTGAACACGTATGAAATTTTTCAGAATTTTGCGTAATTTTTGAAAATTACGTTTTTTAATTAACATAAAACGCGATTTTAAAAAATTACACAAAATTCTGAAAAAATTCATACGTATTCAGAAAAATTAACAAATCACTTTCATAAAAAAAAAAAATTAGGTTGCCGGGTGATTTGATGGGAATTTTTTTTTCATTTAGTTGTTAATAACATTTTGGAATTATTATTATGCAAAATTAATGTTTTCAGTACCTTCCATATGGTTGATTTTTTTCAGATTTTTATCTCATCGAGAAGTGTTCGCAATTCTCTCTCAATTTTCTTTGAACTCACGTAAGCTCAGGCTGTCCGCTAGTACTACCTTAAACGATTGGCCACCAAAAATTTTTATTAGACTACCAATTACCACCAAACGACAGTTAAAAATTACTGATAAGTTGAAGATAAAAAAAAAAATTAAAGTTGCATGGCTAACTTTATACAGCTTACGAAAGAGCCGCGATTATTGATCGGTCAAATATACCGAAAACTTAACCGGTCAATTACCAGGCTCGCATCACTACTACATCTATCCGTCGCCACCTCGACTTCCGGCCTCGAGTGCGCGTCACGCTCCCTCGGTCGTATCCACGGATAGCTCACACCAAACACGTTAATATTTCCCTAACTTCACGATTGTTGTCTATTCGCATTTGTTTGAGCTGAAGTTCGTCTCCGATTTCTCGACTCGCCAGACAGGCTACCCATTTAATTTTTTTTTTTTTCTTCCCTCTTAATTTCCGAAGCTCGATTTGAAAATCGACCGCACGATTCCTGCGAATATTTCACGCGCTCGCCCATTGCACGAGATAATTATTTATCCTCGGTTAATCGAGGCCTCTCCTGGCTTCTCCAGACGTGTGCGCGCTTCCCCGTATCTGTGTGCGCGTGCTCGCCACTTTCACTCGGGATTTTCTAGTTAGGTGCGATTTATTCCCGCTGCCGAAAAGAAAAAAAAAAAAAAAAAAAAAAAAAAAAAAAAAAATATCAAGCGCGCACATACGAACGAAATGACGTCGAGAAATTATGGGAAATATTCGTAATATTCTGCGTCTCTGAGATTGGGGATAAAAATAAAAATAAATAAAAATTTTGAGTCATCCGAATGTTCCTCTGCGGAGCGCTCGTAGAGTCTGAAAGTTTCTCCGATTAGCGCCGAGGGAGTAAAAACATGGGTTCGCTGAGTCTCGCTTGTCCGATGTGCTGCGGCGAGTCGTTCGACAATTCGCAGTCGCTCAAGTATCACTTGTTGAGCATGACGGACAATATTTACTGTCCGAACTGCGACCAGCGCTCCGACTCGGTGGCCGCGTTGATACAGCATTTGGATTGCTGCGGACAGAGCGAGGAAATCAAGCAGATTCTGCCGGAGCGCGAGGACGCTCGACTGGCCTGCGACGGAGTTCCCGTGGTTGGTACTTTTGTCGTGACGTTGCTTCCTGCGACGCCTGGGGCTAGAGCTTTAATTATTTATTCATTTATGTATTTATTTATTTGTTTATTTATTTATTTGCCGGAAAACGGAAACCGGTGGACGGAAAAGCCACCGGTGGTTTGCCAGTGGACGGAAGAGCTCCCTTTTTACATTTCAACAATTTATTGAATGTTCTAATACTTGTGACTTTTGTCCGCAGGAAAAGCGAGTGTGCGACGTGCGCAGCAGCTTTATGGCGACGGTGGACAAGGACGGCACTTTGATCGTCGGCGATCCGAGCACGATGGACGTTAACGAACACGGTAATTTGTTCGTTTCCCCCGATCTATGGATTTTTGGGGTCTGAGACAAGGGGGGGCGAGGATATTCGAGACGCTGCGTAATTCGAGCGGAATTGAATGCGAATAATCGTATCAGAAATTCGTGTATGATGTTCGAATAATTCAAAATTTGGAAATTCGAATTACGAGTCTTGATGATGGATACTCAATTTTTTTTTTTTTTATTCAATATTTATGATATGTATATGATTTGGAATCATTCGGAATATTCAAAAATATTTCAATTGTTCCAAATAATTGAACATATTTGAGTTACTTGAAAATGCTTGAATTATTCCCAATGTTTATATTATTTATTTATTTATTTATTTATTTGGTAGACGGGAAAAAATCCCTTTTACAATTTAAGGACTTAATAAATCTTTGATGTTTTTTTTTTTATATATAAAGAAAGAAACAAGAAAATATTCCACACTTTGTGCGTTAAGAAAATAATTATTTGGAGCGGAGAAACAAACGGTAAATTATTCCAAATATTCTAATTATTCAAAAAGATTCGAATCGGTCGAGTAATTTGAAATATTCGTGTCATTCGAGTAATTCAAAATATTCGAATCATCCGAAAACATTTGACGTACTCAGACTATTCATGATTATCCGAAATAATTAAAAAAAATCTAATATTTAATTGGAATTTAATCGAATAGCAATATTCAATTCAATTCAATCCAATCCATGTACTAAATTTGCACAACCTTAACTTATAACCGTTGCACGTCGCCTTGAGGCAAAATAAAACTTCCCTAGCGATCGACGCGGGCTCAGTCGGTAACAAAAATTGTATCCCAATTTTTTTCCAAGAGTGTTTAACTATTCCGAGTACGAAATTATTAGCGTCTTATCAACTGTGAGACGATGACAAGATTAATAACAATAATTTGTGTATAGGAAAAAATTGGGGACTTTTGAAAAATAGAAAATTAATTGCAACGTTTGTTATGGGCCGAGTATGCTTTACATCACCTTACGGTGAAGTGTAACCGCTGTGAGTGCGAGAGATAGCTAAAATCTCCCATGCCGTTTATTCCTTGGGAAAATGATGTGAATGGTGACCTGCAGAATCACTGCGCATAGATTATCGTTCTCGTACTTTTCCCTAAAAATTAACCGTCCTAGAGACTTTTGGATTGCAGTTTTTGTTACCGACCGAGGAGTTGCACGTTACCTTAACAGGACTAATGTTGCGTCACCAATTGATATCAAAATGATTTTTAATTTTACTCCCTCGACACTTTTTTCTAGGTGGCATTCGTGTGGTAGAGAGCATGGAGACCGACGAGAACAATTGCGGTGACGGGGATAATATGGAAAATGTTCAAGAAACGCAATGCCTGAAAAGTCAGAATTTCGAGAAAAACGATCAAGTCGAAAAAATCCTGGATTCGGCAAAGGATGGAACAAAACATGAGGAGGACGAGAACGATTCGAGTGTATTAGGAATAGAGCATCTGGACGAACGAGAATCGATTCAAGAATTGGATGAGGAAGGCCTGCTGGAAGTGAAGAGGGAAATATGTGAGGTAAGAAAAATAAGGATTTTAGGGAAAAAATTATAACATTTTTTTATGACGACAATTTTCATTTTCATTTTCATTTTCATTTTCATTTTCATTTTCATTTTCATTTTCATTTTCATTTTCATTTTCATTTTCATTTTCATTTTCATTTTCATTTTCATTTTCATTTTCATTTTCATTTTCATTTTCATTTTCATTTTCATTTTCATTTTCATTTTCATTTTCATTTTCATTTTCATTTTCATTTTCATTTTCATTTTCATTTTCATTTTCATTTTCATTTTCATTTTCATTTTCATTTTTATTTTCATTTTCATTTTCATTTTCATTTTCATTTTCATTTTCATTTTCATTTTCATTTTCATTTTCATTTTCATTTTCATTTTCATTTTCATTTTCATTTTCATTTTCACATGGGACGAATCCTTTTTGCATTATTTACTTCTGTGCGAATGTGTATACATATTTGTTTAGCATTCAGTTGTAAGCAGTATAGTTGTATGCAAGATAGTGAGTACCTGCATACCATTTGGAAGACAACAAAAACGGCAGACTTCTTAGACGTGCTCCGAATTCATTTCTATATGAACTTAGAATGTCCTCTGAAAGATATTGAATGCGTCGATTTCGGATCACTGGTAGTAGTCTCAAACATCTGAACTTAAGTAAGTCTTTTTGTGGACTCTCTTTATACGTATTGCTCCATATCATATTAATCCAGAATATTATTGTACAGAGCAATACGTATATAAACAGTTCTCGAAAATACTTACTTAAGTTCACGTCTTTGAGATGACTACCAATGGTCCGAAATCGACGCATTCGATATCTTTCAGAGGACCTTCAGAGTTCATATCGAAACAAATTCAGAGCACAGTTAATAAATTCGCCGTTTTTTACGATCCATTTACGGATTATATATGTCGTCCAATTGTCATGTGGGTATCCGTTGTGAGTAGAAACAGAAGTAGGAGAAAGGTACCTCGTACTGTATCTATCCGGAGAATTAACAGTTATCAGAGGCCAGCATGGAGAACGGTTTGACGGAAAATCGAGCGCGGGATGCCAAAGACATCGCCAATTTCCTCGAACTCATTATTATTAAATAGTATTTATTATTATTTCATTTATTATTAATCGATTGAGTACAAACTATTTTACATACATTCAATTTTTGTCCGCAGAAGCTTTTAAGCTCGTACGCGGATATCACCCGTATGTTTCTTTACATATCTTAGATCATCAGGTACAAATATCGCAGGGTTGACAGAGTGACACTCCATACATATAATTTCTACACAAATAACGATTCATATACATCAATTTCTCCGAATGCATTCACAATACGTTCACGAAAGAAATTCCGCAATACTTTCTTCCGTAGATCCTCGTATCCATCCAATTGCGGTTTTTTATGCTGCTTATTGTACCTATCTGTACCGGTTCTTTAATTTCCGACGGCAATGCATTCAGAATTCTAGGCGCTACATAATCATGACACTTTCATCCAATCGCTCGCATTCTTCTTGGTATAGAGCAACCGAAAAAGGACCAAGATCGTATTTTTATTCTGTCCTTTCATTAAAAACAGAATTAAAAGCAAAAAAAAAAAAAAAAAAAAAAAAAACTTAGCCAAACATTTTTATAAAAAACGTTCGGTCCTTCCTCGGTTTCCGCAACCGAAAAAGGACCAATCCCAACGTATGCTCCGTTTTACCGTTTCTGTGGTCCGTTTCGTTCCCCAACGGACGTGTCCGTTTTTCGGTCCGTTTTTTAGTTTTTTCCCTAAAAGCCGCCGTCCGTCAACTTGCTAGGGTTAAAGCAGGTGAAACACCACGGTCGGTAATAAAAATTGTAATAAACTTTTTCACGAACGGTGATATCTAAGGTCGAAAGAAAAGTGTCATCGAAGACAGATTACATTACAGCTTTCGATGACACTATTCTGTTGACCGCAGATGCTAGCATCCGTGAAAAAAATTAATTACCGTTTTTATTAATGACCGCGGTATTTCACATGCCTTAAGGAACAGCGATGGATAACAGGTTAAAAAAATACTTCGAAATTTAGAATCATATTTAAAAAAATGATTATTATTATTGTAATATATAATTTTTAGTGAATCGTTTAGTTTTCAAGATCTTTTATTTATATATATCACCGTATTATCTACTATAAACAATGTTTTCGTTCTGTATTGCCTGCATGTTGGTAATAATCAATGAAACTACATGACTGGATGTCAAAAATAGGTGAAATCAATGCAAAAAATACTTTTTTTTTTTTTTAAACTCTACTCAACACATTTCTTCCGACCTCTCTTCTATTCTCAATAAAAAATAAATAATCTATTTTTTATATAGTGTTTTAATACCAGGCAGTAATATGTCCTTCTCACTTCTAACTCCTGAGTAATATTACAGAGCTGGTCTGTCGGGAATCTTGTATTCTTTTTATACATAACTTTTAATGTATTTATTTATTTATCGTAATTCTAGGAAGAGTCTCTGTACAGCTGCAGCAGTTGCGGCATGAGTTTCAACAGCGTGCTGGAGCACATAAAGGAGTATCACGACGGTCAGGAGGTCGTCCTCGAAATGGCCGAGCAGCAAATCGACGACTTGCCCGAGGAGGATAATTGTCCGACGGACAGTTGCTTGCACCTGGCGGAGGAGAATTGTCCCGCTGATCGTCAGACGGGGACCTCGGAGAGCTTGCCACGCCAGCGTCAGACAATGAACACACTGAGGACCGAGGAGTGCGTCGACAGCGAGGGACGCCTTTACACGAGGAAAGTCGTGCAGATCGAGAGATTCTGGGATCGCGCCGCGGCCGTCTCGCAATCGCAGCAGCAGCAACAGCCTGCGAAGAGCGGACCGATGATCGAGAAATTTTTCTCGAACGTCGAGGGTGTGAAAATGCGAACCAAGAGTCCGACAAGCGCGATGGCGTCCACCCCGACGAGCGCGCCTCAGAGAATGTACAGATGCAACAAGTGTCTCGAACAATTCGCGAAACTCAGCGACTTTCGCGTTCACGCTTGCCTCCACGGCAACAATCAGTGCGAACTCTGCGAGCAGGCGTTCGCGAGCGCCAAGGCTTTGCAGGTTCACTCGCGGATACACCAGGTCGAGGTGGACGGTGGAAACGGAAAGAATTTTATCTGTCCGACGTGCGCTACTGAATTCTCGTCGCACAAGAGCCTAAGATTACACTCGAGGATGCACGCGCCGGTGAGAGCGAGACACGTCGATGCGCCCGAGGGAACGGCCAATGGAAGTTTTACGTGCCTCGAGTGCGGTAAGAAAATTCTTCTCATTATATGAGGCATTCTTTATCAACTGGGCCACTTTTTTCGGTCGACCTCGCAGATGTTTTTTAAAATTTGCCAGTTTGTGGTACTACTTGAGAGGTGATTCTGTAATTTTTTTTTTTAGACTTTTCAAGTGCACCCTTCAGGATTTACGTTTTTTTTTTTTAAATATCAGTATATCTCAGAAAATATTGGTCACTCAACAAATTCGATGTTAGAGTCATAATTCTCCCGATACGGGCAAGTGTTTCGGGGAAAAAATGTAAACAATTTTTTTCTACTAAAAACTCAACTTCGATTCTGGTCCCAATTTTACAGGATGTTTGGCACTGTATGAAGATTCGGAGAAAAAAATCCCCAATTGGTACCTGCGATTCTTACGCACTAAAAAAATAAATAAAACATGCAATTTATATAGCAGAGGGCAAACGAGGGAAACACATCCAACAAGCTTTATTAAAAGAACCTCTATTTCAAAACAAGTTTCCCAATGATGTGAATCAAATTTACCGACTACGGGCAAAGCCCTTTCATTTATCTAAATAATAGTCTAGTTTATATGAATCTACATTTTTGAATTTTTACATTTGTTTATTTTTTTATTACGTAAGAATCGTAGGTACCACTTTGAGATTTTTTTTAGAATCTTCATACAATGTTAAATGTCGTGTGATATTGGAACTAGAATCGAAGGTGTGTTTTTAGTAGTAAAAAATTATGTCAACTTTTATTTAACGAAAAATTGACTTTCCCGTATCGGCAAAATGATGACTGACATCATTTGAAAGTTGATGAAAAATAAAAAAGTTAATATTCCTACGAATTTTTTAAGTGACAAATATTTTTTCAGACGTACTGATATTAAAAAACGTAAATCTTGAACAGTGCACTTTAAAAATCTAAAAAAAAAAATCAGAGAAGCCCCTCTCAAGTAGCACTAATAACTGGCAAATTTTAAAAAACATCCGAGAAGTCGACCGAAAAAAATGGCCCAGTTGATAAAGAATGCCTCATATATAAGAATCGAATATCATTATTTAATAGCAGATTCGAATCGAATATTCGGGTTTTAAATGTTCGAACGATTCAAACGATTTCGAATGATTCGAAAGATTTTGAAGGATTTTAACGATTGTAACGCTTTGAATGATTCGAACAATTCGATCCCTAAAAATTGTTATCCTCGATCCTACGGGTGTTTAATTGTTTCTCACTTTCAGGGAAAACTCTGTCGGAATCGTACAGAATAGCACACATGTCGTTACACACGGGGGAATCTGTTACATGTTCCATTTGCAATCGGAAATTCGATTCGTCGGATAGTCTAGCGATGCACGCTGCGGTACACACCGAAGTTGGACAATCGCAACAGCAGCAGCAGCAGCAACATCAAATAATGTTGATACAGAAACAAGATGAATTCGGTGGAGAAGTGAGACAACCTGGAGATGCAGGTGCGGATACTCTCGATCCTCAAAAGCCTTATCAGTGTCAGCACTGCGGAAGAAGATTCACGAGACCTCACGAGAAGGTGAAACACGAGAGGATACACACGGGAGAGAAACCCCACGCCTGCGAGGTAAATCCCCAGATCGCCGAACTTAGAAAATTCCTATAGAATCTTGTGTCCACATTCACAGACAAAATTTCGAAAGCGAAGTACGATGGATAAGAAAATGTCTAAAGTTATTTTTTTTTCTAAGGCATCGGCTGTAAGTAAGTCTGCGTTTAACTGGAATTGGTTAGCACCGGAGAAATTAAAAAAAAAAAAAAATTCAAATTATTTGGAAGATTCGAGTATTTCAAGTGATTTGAGCAATTCGAAAATTGACACCGAGATGCTACTGAGTCCATTGAAAACTCGAGTTATTCGAATAATTTGAGTTATTCAAGTTATTCGAATTATTCGTGTTATAACTTGAGTTATTCGTGTTATTCGTGTTATTCGTGTTATTCGTGTTATTCGTGTTATTCGTGTTATTCGTGTTATTCGTGTTATTCGTGTTATTCGTGTTATTCGTGTTATTCGTGTTATTCAAGTTATTCGAGTTATTCGTGTTATTCGTGTTATTCGAGTTATTCGAGTTATTTGAAAAATCGAGATAATCAAAAAAATTCAAGTTATTCTAATTATTCGCATCATTTGAGTTATTCGAGTTATTCGAATAATTTTAATATTTTCAAATAACTCGTATGTTTTCGAGGAAAATCTGACCGCTTTTCCGAAAAATTCGAATTATTCAAGCGTTCTATTCCAACAGAATTATTAATATTCAATTCGTGAACGAGTTCTTTGAAATTTCGCATGTTCCCCGATAACGAATGTATTTACTTACAACACGAAGTGAAATTGGGTGAAAAAAAAAATGGTAATTAATTGCAGGTATGCGGCAAAACATTTCGGGTCTCCTACTGTCTGACCCTTCACATGAGGACTCACACGGGAGTGCGTCCCTACGCCTGCCAGCACTGCGGCAAGCGTTTCAAAGCCTCGTCGGTCTACAATCATCACTTGCTCACCCACGGCGACGAGCGCGCCTACACGTGTCCCTACTGTCCCAAGACCTTCAAGACCCGCGTCCAACTCGCCGGGCACAAGAACAGCCACACCAAACCGTTTCGTTGCACCGAATGTTCCCGACCGTTCGCCTCCCTCTACGCCGCCCGCGCTCACATCCAGACCCACAAGAAGGACAACAATTTGAAGTTCAGCTGTTACATATGCGGCGCCTCTTACGGGCGCGCCTTCGCTCTCAAGGACCATCTGAAAATTCATGCCGAGCAGGACGTCGCCGCGACCCCGGAAGCAGCTCGCGAGGAGGAGATCACCGAGGCCGAAGATTATCTCATCACCGAAGAGACCGACGAGTTCGAGGACATCGAGGAGATCGAACGGGAAGAGAAGGAACTCGTCGCTGCCGCGGCTGCCGTCGGCGTCACCGTCGACGAACAATCCGAATGAATTATCGGAAAGAGAAAAAAAAAAAAAAAAGAAAATGAAAAATAATCCTAGTCCACGAGTCCACTCCGCTGCCCGGAACTTTCGCAGCGGAGTCGAGTACCTTTCCTTTGTCGTTGGAGCGTGCGGAGGCCCAGGGGTCAATTTAAACTTATCGCGTTCGCAACTTTTAATAGTTCGTTAAAGTTTGTTAAAGAAAAAAGAATGACGAAAAGTTTGTGGAGGATACGAGCGTTTTTGGATCGTTGCCCGTTCGACTTTTAGTGTTTGTTTTTTTTTTTTTTTTTTTTTTTTTTTTTTTTTTTTCTTTTTTTCTTTTCCCGTTTCGTTCTACGATAGTGTAAATGCGGCGAGAGGGGAAAGAAAGTTTGCTGTTCGTAATAAAATAGAGTAGCTTTTGCAGGGTTAATTGTTCATACCTTTTTTAAATGAAAAAAAAAAAGAAAAAACGAGTCGAGGGAAACGTGAACGAGTCGTTGCGAGTTAGTTCCGGCGACCGCCGCGCTGTCGACTTGGCGCTGCGCGCACGGCATTCGACTAGAGTTTGGCTCGGTTCTCGAGAGTTCCTCGATCAGTGCACTTGAGGTGATCGAAGCATCAACGCGTCCTGCTTTCGCCGACTCCATCGAGGTTTCGTCCGATCAGGCGAAGAGATTAAGAGGGAATAACATTGCCGAAACAACACCGCGCGATGGCGGATGACGATTTTGACGGAGACGAGTGAGTTAACCTCAAAATTTAATTGAGCTTGTTTTTTTTTTTTTTTTCTGGAAGTAAGAATGTTTTTGTAAACAGAGTCGCGGACGAGTTCGACGATGCGGACGACGATGACAACATCGAATTGGACGCGCAGGAGGAGGACGTAGAGAACATCGAACTCTTGGCGCCCGGCGAAGTATCCGGCGGAGTACAAAAATCCAAGAGAATAACCACGCGATATATGACGAAGTACGAAAATTCGTATTATAATGTGGTGAAAGTTCTTGAATGTTGTGAAAATTAACCGGCAGTTGGGACTGTTGGTTATTTTCGTTACACGTTATTTGTCTAGTTATTTTCGTGGAATTTCACGAAAATTTGCTAAGCATGCGGATTTTGTTTTGTCTTGTAACGCTGAGGTTGACAACAGATTTGTTTGAAGTAGGAAAATTCATGTTCTTATAAAGTCATGAAACTTCTTCAATCTTGTGAAAATTAACCAACAATCGAAACTGTTAGTTATTTATTTAGTTATTTTCATGAAATTTTATGGAAATTCGTTGAGTAAGCAGATTTTTTTTTGTCTTGTAATCTTGAGATTGGCTATAGATTTGTTTGAAGTAGCAAAATTCGTATTCTTATAAAGTGGTGAAACTTCATGAATCTTGTGGAAATTAATCAGCATTCGGAACTATTGGCTATTTTCGTTATTCGTTATTTATTTTGTTATTTTTGCGAAATTTCATGAAAATTGGTTGAGAAAGCGGATTTTTTTTGTCTTGTGACCTTGAGATTGACAATAGATTTGTTTGTTAGCTAGCCGAATACTTCCGAGTATTTCCGAGAAATTGAAAAATCGAACGTAATGTCGAGAGTCGGATGTCCTCGTACACAGAAAACATTAGCAGCCGAGATTTCTATGCTAATTTGATCGAAGAAAACTGCGAAGCCGGCAGGTTATCTTAACATGTTGGCTGACGGTCCGGAAGAACTAAGAAATCCTGAATGTGTCACAGAATTAAAACATTTTCAGGGAGAACGGGGTAAAAAAAACGTGGCTTCCTCTCCGCGAAGAACATTTTACAGTATTTGTAAATTTGTAAGTTAGTAAAAAACAAAGATTCTTCCATGAAAAAACGTTTGTGAATTGATAAATTCATAAATTTTTTAATTTGTAAATGTGTAAATTTGTAAATTTGTAAATTTATCGCAAGATATTTCTAACTCAATTTTCGGATACAGAATAGCTTCTAGTTAACATTCTGGCAGATAGGTAGCCCATTTGCATAACTTTTTCGTAACAAATAAAAAATTGCTATCTGCATCGTGTCGGAAGTGAAATAAAAAATGTTCCAATTTTTTTTTTTAATATAAATTTCATGAAATTCAAACATTTAGATCAATTTCCGTCAAATGTAATACCAAACATTGTACAATGTTATCCTATTCACTTGGCATATTTGCACTCGATACCTCCATGCTTATTCGAATTTGGGCGTTTTTTTTAGTCATTATATTAAAATAAAAATAAATACATTAATGCAATGTGGTCACTTGTTTAGATTTCGGCCAATCGGCAATAACGTGTCAGCAAATAAAATGATTTAAAAAATTCGCTATGTCGTACCTTAAAATACACAAAATCCCATAAAATTTTGATCTGCCCACATTTTTACAAAATCTGTTTTTTTTTTTTAGATACGAGAGAGCGAGAGTTCTCGGCACGCGAGCCCTGCAGATTGCCATGTGCGCGCCAGTGATGGTGGAGCTGGAGGGTGAAACCGATCCTCTTCAGATCGCCATGAAGGAGCTCAAACAGCGCAAGATTCCCATCGTCATACGTCGATACCTACCGGACAACAGTTATGAGGATTGGGGCATCGACGAGCTAATAATCATCGATCATTGAAGCAATAATTATAATAATGCACATAATTATCACAACGTTGAATTGTCATCAAATCGACATAGAAGCGGGTAATCCTCGAGTATATTTCGTATTAATAAAAGTATAAATGAGAAGGCAACCATTTTATCTGAGTGTTTTTGAGAGTGTCGGCGGTCAGTTCTCCACTGGATTTAGTAGTGACCAGTAGATTCTCGCTCCAGTAGATCTCCCCATTCACATTCATATATACCTTATATAGATATATATAATAATATATATAAAAGTGCCTCCGGCGCCGCCGTGAACATCATACGGAGAGGGAGGTCCTTTTTTATGAAGGTGACGCGTTTCACCTTTGTCGTAAAGGAAGAAGGTCCGCTTCATGATACCCTGAGCTCCCCGTTCGACTCCCCCCCTGGCTGAAATATCCCAAGTCCCCCTGGGCTCCTACCCAGGCATTTATTGTTTTATATCACTCAGTGGGAAAATGGCGGTTTTACGCACGCTTCGCGTGTTAAACCCCCATTTTCACACCTCTCGAAGTAAAATTTGGTACGATACTCGTGCGAAAAACTTTTTCTGAACTCGTGTGATTGCAGCACTCGCCTTCAGCTCGTGCTGCAAAGTCACACTCGTTGGAAAGTTTTATCGCACTAGTATCGTAAATTACTATTAATTCTTTTGGAGACTTTTCATACGAACGCGTGAGCCACCAGAAGCACTAGGATGCTATGTAATATATAGTATATATATATAAGGTATATGTAAACGGTAGATATTGTAACGAGACGTCCTTACCCCTGCGTAGTCTCGCGTTTGTGGTCCCCGGTCGCTATAAAGGTCCTTTCTACCTGTTACGCTCTACCTGTCCTTTCTTATCCCCACAAGAATTTAACATAACCGCCTCGCGGTAATGTTCAAAATGGGGCCTCGTTGTAAAATTATTTCATAGACTGCGTAAGCACGTATGCCGCGGCATACGTGGTTTAGTATTAAACGTAACCGCACAAACCACTGTAAAAACTACAAGCCCAGCGGGACCAAAAGTTCAGACGAGAGCTTGCGCTTTTAAACTAACCACTATCCAGACGACCGTACAAACCACCGTCGGGTAAATTTAAGTAAGCTTGCAACACGGTAGTTTTATCGTCGAAACTATCGTTCAGACCACCGTCCGAGTAAACTGAAGGGGGCTTGCGGAACGGTTGTTTTACTGTCGAATGTTAGAAGTCAAAAAGCTATTTGCAAATGCCTTTGACTCTTATAATTTCCGACAGAGTATTTCAAGTCCGATCAGTCTTAAGAGGTAACAATATGATCCGTCATGAAGTTTTGACGACAATACCACCCGTTGTAAACTCGCTCGAGTTCACTCGGACGGTGGTTTGCATGGTGGTTATTTTAAAAACCACCACTTCATAAGCTTCCCTCGAAACTTTTGGGTCCGCTGGGCCCGTGGTTTTCACAGTGGTTGAGTCGGTTACGCTTTGACAATAAACCACTGTGGCTTTTTCAGTGGTTTGGTCGGTGGCTGACTCCGTCAGAATTATCTAGCCGGTCGAATGTCGAACCCGATAACTTCCGCTTGGAAAATAATAAAAAAAATCGTGAGTTACATATAACGCTGCCTCGGAATATCGAAACGTTTCAATATATACCGTTATCTTTGAAGGTAATTATCATAAAGTACATCATTATCGCAACATTGATAATGAATTGTAGTTAAATCTACGCAGAGTATCGGATAATCCTCCAATTTATTTCGTATCATTAATGAGAAGGCAATCATTTTATCGGAACGTTTTTGAGAGAATCGGTTATCAGTTTGCCGCTGGATTTAGTCAGCAGAGGATTCCCGCTCCAGCAGGCCTCCCCATTCGCGTTCACAAGCAAATCTACCGACAATTTTTCCCAGACCTTCTTCTTCGGATTTAACACCGGATCGGGCGTTCCTGCGTCGTATCCCTCGACCCAGACGCGCTCTCCTGGTACACTATCGGTCGGGGGCCTCAGAGGTTCCACTTTTCTGTCGGGCTCCTCGCTAAACATGCGTGTTTAATTTAGTCACGAATTTTCATAAAAACCATATTATTTCTCACAATTTAACAGGACTGTTATGCAACGCTGACCTCGAATTTGCCTAAACTTTACGGATTTTTTTTCCAGACAGTTATCACAAATATTTTAGGGAGAAGACCGTCATTATGACTGCTGGTTTTTTAAAATCAAATATTTCTTTTCATCAGCGAAACTGAACTCTCGGTGAGAAAATACAACTGACGCGGTAAAAAATTAAATCAAAAAATGATGTTTCAAGAACCCGAGAATCATCATTTTATGAAACGTAACGTAAACTAAAAAAATAATCAACGTACAGTTATCCCGTCTATGTCGATAAATTTAAAAAATCTAAATTCCATATTCATAAGCTAAACAATTGGTAAGGTGGTCACTTGTTTTTTTTTTACGGATCTGCGCGGTCCATTCCGTTCGTTTGAGAGGTGCTTTATGGTATGATTTTTCGATGGCGCAAAGTAGGGGTGTTCAAATACCGAATATTATCAAACGATTCGAAAATCGATTTTTTCGGAAATGGATCGTGTTTGGCATAGGCAAGTAAATCTGAAAATCAAGTACATTCAAGTACAAATGAGTTATAAAATTTGCGGATTTTCCGCTGTAAAATCCTGGTCGGGAGGAACTTCTTGCGGTGTTCCTTGTTTTTTCGTAGGCGTAAAAACCCTGTCGATAGATTCAATATTTTTTTTTCCAAATACTTACACCGAAGCGCAGAGAACCATCCCATGAGAGGAGACTCCTCGCAAATTGGCCGGCTTCAAATTTGCTAGGACGACGACCATGCGATCCTTCATCTGCTCGATCGGTACGAAATTAACGAGACCGCTGACGATCGTACGAGGACCGTTCTCCTCACCGAGATCGATTTTCTCGACGTACAGTGAATCCGCGTCCGGATGTTTCGATACCTCGACAATTTTTCCCACGCGAATGTCCAATCTCGAAGGATCGATCTCCGCATTCGCCGGTGCTTGTTGCTTGTCTGTAAAACGGAATTATCGTTAACGCTGCATAAAATCGTTTTCTCTATTTTTCTTCGAGAATGTTAATATTCTGGACGAAAGCAAAATCGGTCGTCACAGACAACAATACATTGACGTACAAAAACCTATTTCACTTTTGGCCGAAATGTTAGCACAGACCCGGTCGCTAAAAGAAACTGTTTTTTCCGCGGGTGCCAGCGAGTTTCGGTCAAAAAGAAATTCTTACACGTAACGGATTTCATTTCGGCTCCGTTCAAAAATTTGATTTCAACTGAACATTTTTAAGATCCATGAAAAAGAAAATAATTCGTTTCTTGTGTTGTTACCGATTGGGGTAATTGCGCATACTCTTAAGGTAATACTTGCGGACGGTCTGAGCGCACATGAGTTCAGAGAGAATTGAGAGAGAAATTGCGAACACTCGCCGATGAGATGAAAATCTGAAAAAAATCAATCATATGGAAGGTGCTGAAAAAATCGATTTTGCATAATAGTAATTCCAAAGTGTTATTAACAAATTAATGAAAAAAAAATCCGCACACCACCCGGCAACCTAACTTTTTTAAAAATAAAAACGATTTGTTACTTTTTCTGAATACGTATTCATTTTTTCAGAATTTCGTTGTAATTTTTGAAAATTGCGTTTTTTAGTTAATAAAAAAACGTAATGTTAAAAAATTACCCAAAATTCTGGAAAAATTCATACGTATTCAAAAAGATTAATAAATTGTTTTTATATGAACAAAAATTTAAGTTGCCGGGGGATTTGTTGAACAATTTTGCTTCCGCATAGAGGAAGCCGATGTTTTCGTGAAAAAAAATGTTTTTCGAGATTTTAATGTCAGCGTACTAGAAATCGTCGAAAACGTCGAGAAATGTGATTTTTAGCTGGCGTCCGGATGTGTGTGTGTGTGTGTGTGTGCGTGTGTGCGTGCGTGCGTGCGTGCGACCTTTGGTATTGAATTTGGCCGAAATCTACCTAAGGGATCAGATTTTATCGGATTTTGATTTTTTTGAAAAATTACTAAAAATGGTCTAATTTGAGTAAACTTGGAGGTTTCGAGCTTAAATTTGGCGCAGGAATTGACTAACACTGTATTATGTTTCGTATTAAATTTGGCAAAAATTGATCCAACCGTTTAAATTTTATAGGATTTTGAAAATTTTGAATTTAAAAAATTTTGTTCATAGGAGTTTCTGAATTAAACATCACGCAAAGAGTAAAATGAGTTATAGTTTCGTACTCAGCGCTGAAGATTATATTAAAAATTGCCTTAAAACTTTTTTATTGTGTTTTAATTATAGCTTTCTCTATGAGGAAGCCAAAATGGCGCAACCGAATTATCGTAGAGGAAGTTATGAGCAAAACCGTAAAATATGAGGAATTAATTGTGCAAATCACTTTGCACGCTTTTTAGAGTTAGAACGATATTATAAAAAATTACCAACCGAATTGAAGAGGTCGAGGGTTTGACGTATTTTTTCATTCATTTGTTAATAACATTTTGCAATTATTTTTATAGAAAATCAATCTTTTCAGCACCTTTCATATGCTTGCATTTTTTCAGATATTTATCCCATCGAGAAGTGTTCGCAATTCTCTCTGTGAACTCACGTGAGGTCAAACTGTCCGTAAGTACTACCTTAAGGGCATGTGAAGGATGTACCACGTGACGTATGAGGGCGAGAGAGATAGATGCATTTTTGAATCAATGCCGTTTAAAATCGGTTGAGGCTTCGGATTAAATGGAAGCATCATCGGACGCGGTATTAAATTGTATATCCGCTAATGCTTTGCTTTTTACCGAAAGGTCTACGGTCTCTGAATCGCATTCATTACAGATTTTAGCTACCGACTGAGTCGTTTCACATGTCCTTAAAAGAGTTTCAAGGTGGCTTTTTATACGCACCTTTCTTCGCTGGAGCCGGATAAGCCTTGCTGCTCAAACTCTTGAGTTTTTGATCGCTCTCGAATTCCTTGCGTATGGGTTCCAATAATTTGTTTATGTACACCTCGGCGGCTGCCTTAAGGTCGCCCGGGTGAATCTCCTCTTTGGCGAAGGCAGCTTCGAGATCCTCGTATTTTTCGAAAGACATGTCTCCACCTGCGTAGATATTTCATTATTTTCCTTGCAAGCGAAATTGACAAGTGGGAGCGTTGGAAACTTTTTTTTTATTACCGAAATCGGCGCTTCTGGGCACGAGATATTTTTCACCCTCCTTCATTAGTGGAAATATCACGTGTTTTGAGAACGCAAGGATTCCATTATCGACGATATTGCCAGGTTCGCAGAAAGCCTTTTTCAGCTTTTTCTTTATCGCACCAGCATTATCAAGGAGATCGATCTTCGAATCTTCCTCGGACGAGGACATTTTCGCACCAGCCAATCCGGGAACTGCGCAATCGTACTAGTTTAGTTTCCGTGTGAAAATTTGATAGATACTAGGGATGTGCGAGTTTACGAAAATATAAATGATTCTAGCCGAACTGAAAATAAATAATTGTGTTCAAAATGCAAATGTTCGAAATTCTGAATTTTTCTAATATTTCGAAGTAGTATTCAATCTTCGAATTATTCGAATGATTCGAATTATTCGAATTATTCAAATTATTCAAATTATTCAAATTATTCAAATTATTCAAATTATTCAAATTATTCAAATTATTCAAATTATTCAAATTATTCAAATTATTCAAATTATTCAAATTATTCAAATTATTCAAATTATTCAAATTATTCAAATTATTCAAATTATTCAAATTATTCAAATTATTCAAATTATTCAAATTATTCAAATTATTCAAATTATTCAAATTATTCAAATTATTCAAATTATTCAAATTATTCAAATTATCTGAATCATTCAATATATAAAAAAAAAACAATTATTCGATTCGTAGTTCGAATCGAGTAGTAATATTTAATTCAATACTTGATTTATATGCTATTCGCACATCCCTGATGGATACAAGAGAAGGAAATGGGAGACTACTGACTCATGGGATTCATGAGATGTATGCGTTTTTCGTAACCAAGGACTGGAAGATATTTCTCGGCAAAGGTGAATATCTTCCGTTGATCTACACCGCCAAATTGAGCGTCGACGTCGAGGTACTGCTCGTCGAGTACCTGAAGTCCCGGATACAGCAGTCCCGAGAGAAGGGGGCTTGCCACTTGCTTGATAACCTCGGCACCAGCCTTCTTCGCGTCGTGCTCGGTGACGGTCGAGCTCAGACGATACATGTCGAGTGTGTATTCTCTGAAACATTGTACAGTAGAACCTCCATTATCTGAACAATTAATTGGTTTATTATTATCCGAAACATGACTTAGCCGAGCCCAGACATTGTGCCTAACAACAGATCAAGGATATGAAATTCCATGATATTTCAAGGTTTTCCAGGTGAGGATCTGAAAAATTCCAGGAAGTTTTTTCATCGATATTATATGAGCTAAGCAACAAATAGTTTAAAAAAAATTAATTAAATTACGAACCGATTCGTTTTTTTGCCAATTTATTTAAACAATTGAACAATCTTTTTTTCAAATAGTCAATTTTTTTTTTTAAGGAAACGTTTACCTGGTACCTTATGTAGCTCTGTACACGCATTACTAAAGAACTACACGGTTAAAAAATCCCAGGAAATTGCACACGATTCAGTGGATCTTTGCCTACAAAGTAGCAAAGTTTTATAACGATCGAACAGAAACGTGTTTTGGCCCAAATATCCTTAAAGAAATTATACAGTGCCCTTAATAACTCAGTAATATCCCGTCCTTAAATGCACCGCGAAATGTATGCAGACCACAAGAACCCAACTTGAGTAACTACTTGTCCTGAACGCTGATGTCATTGTCGAGATTGGCTTGGAAAAGTTTGATGAGTTGGAAATCAACATTTCCATCCATCGAAACTTTAATTATCCTCTTACATTCATCTTTAAAAAACCTAACATTTTTCAATAACAATAGACAAAAAAAAACTCCAGGTGATCGATGAAATTCGATAAAATGTCCAGGATTTTTCAAGTGTCAATGAAATTCCATGAAATTTCCAGATTTCCAGGATCGTTATACACCATATCAGACGATACGTGTCGAGTATGTATTCCCTGAAACATTGTACAGTAGAACCTCCATTCATATTATTCACAAAAACAATCAGACTTTCAGCGAAAATTACTCGAGTTATTAGAATTATTCGAATTATTCGAATTATTTGATTTGTTCGAATTGTTCCAATTGTTCGAATTATTCGAGTTGTTCGAATTATTCGAGTTGTTTGAATTATTCAAGCTGTTCGAATTATTCGAGTTGTTCGAATTACTCGAGTTGTTCGAATTATTCGAGTTGTTCGAATTATTCGGAGTATAAGAAAAACGAATATTTAATTAGAATCTTAAAACTAGTCGTAAAATTGGATCCGATTGATGCACCATTCACTCAACCCTAATTTACATGCGTTGTATGTGAAAGCACTAAAAAAATTGTGTTCGGATCGTCCGGTGGTCCGATAATCCGGACGAGGCTGGTTGGCCAGTCCCCAATTGATTCCGACAATCGAGGTTCCACTGTACAACGCGTCGTTAAGCTTTTCTCTTTCATCTGCTACAGTTTGTATCACTTACTTCGAAAGCTGATAGTCCGTGCCCTTCACAAACTTAAGTTTTTCAATTGGCACACCAATAGATTTCAGCATTGACTTTATAACGGTCTCGTAATATTGTACTCTCAGTGAGAGCAACTCCCACGGAGCTTTCATGTTGTCGAGATAGGCGTGCAAATCGGCAAACAGAATTGTTACGTGAGCGCCGGCTTTTAGAAAATCACCGATTTTCGATATAGGAGTAAAGTAACCGATGTGAGGTTTTCCCGTCGTTGCAGTGCCCCAGTACAATTTCAAATCGCGTTCATTCAGTATCGCCTTTAGTTTCTCGTCGCCGAGCCACTCGGCGAGATTCCTCGTAATAAGACGATACTTTTCGTCAGCTGTTAATGCGTCCGCAGTCTGAAAAAAAAAAAAAAAAAAAAATTAAACCAGTTTCTCGCTCATGCCACGTGCAGGTTGTCAAGTGTCAAAACCAATGCCGTCTCGCGGCGACTTTGAATATCGTTTAAAAAAAATAAAATCGGCGAAATAGGGAATTAATAGTCGTTCGTTATGCAGATAAAAAATCACTCCCTTATACCGGCAATCGTCTACTTTCGAGGTTATGTTATCCGAGTGATGTTTGAATTTTGTTTGGAGAATTTTTTTTTTTCTTTCCGTTAGTTTGGTCAGATTCTCCAATAGACCAAATTATTGAAGCAGTAAAAAAAAAATATATATAATGACAATTGATCTTACCATAGTTGGCATGCTGATCCAGCTGTCCGGAGTGAAGAGAGACGGTGGTGCCACAACAATGGCGCCGGTGATTGGGTGGGAACACGAGCTGCACGAGCAACGAGCAAAGATGGCTACAGTGGAATCTCTCACATGTTACATTGAGGTAGGTTACGAAGGCGAGTGGTGGGGAGGACCCGAGAGTTCTGATTGGGCCAAGTGAGTGACGAAGGACGCTTTATGAACTTGATTGGATTCTCAAATAGGTTACGTGTTCCCTCATTTTGTAACATCTGAGAGATTCGACTGTAGTCGAACTCAGATCAATGCCGCGGTCGGTAAAAAAAACGGCCTTCCTTACCTTCCCCGAAACTGTTAATATTTCGGACATAGGGAAATTATGCGTCTCTATCTATTGCCTACGAAAATCTCGTTTACTCTTGTTAAAAATATGAACAGTCTCGAAGGACATACGAAAGGGATTTGTTACCGACTGAGCGCGGATTTGTGGACAGTTTGGTGGTTCACATGTCCTTGAGGGGAAGTGAAATATCGCGGACGGTAATGAAAACTGTAATGAACTTTTCTCAAGGGTGATAATTTTGTTGAGAAAAAAGCAAATTCGAGCCGGATGCACACGATAATTTCGCATTCGGCCCGAATTCATGTTTTTCTCAAAAAAATTGTCACCATTGAATAAAGATAATTTGAAAATTGCAACTATCTCTCTCCCACGCACAGCTGTTTCACTTCCCCTTAAGATTGACAGTCGCAGCGGCTTAGCGATTACTTTGCCGACAAAGGTAACTGCCAATATAATTTACCAGCAAATTAACGACATCAGAGACACGCGCGGCGCGGCAACTAACCTCGCTCAGCCCCTCCGCGTCGGGAAGTTTTGTTTTCCTCGCGATACGATGAAGTCGCGAAAGTGACTTTGTTAGGTTAACGATTCACAAAATAAACAACGAGTATGGGGGTTAACGGGATTCGAGGAATTTTGTGCATCTTCGTTCTGAGTGAGTGAGCCATTTCCGGATACAAGGTACGGAACGAAAAATTTTAAGTAACGATGTTTGGCAGTTTTTGTCGATGTTACGAAGCAGGAAGGAAGCACGGCTGATATCTCGGCGGAGGCGATCGATCACACGGCGAAGGATAATGGAACGATCGGAATTACTCCTATCGAGGAGCCCACGTTGACTTCGGGGAACACCACCATCTCGGAAATGACACTTTCCAATGCCACTCTGAAGATTTACAGCAACTGCCTTACCGACCGGTCATACGGCACTGTCGAAGTATGAAAGATAATGGAAAGAAAACGAAATATTTTTCATTTAACATTTTTTTTTTAATTGGACTTTTTTTTTTTTTTATCGGATTATTTTTTTTTATTGAATTTGCTCATTAGGTTCATCCTTAGATTGAACATTTTTGAATTTTCTGGGGGCCAACTCGTATTATCGTGAGGTATAAAATAAAAATTCGATGTGAAAAGGGTGAAATTAACGCATTTTTAGCGGTCGCTATGGACTATTTAAAAAATTGAAAAGTTCGGAACATCTAAATTTAAAGTCAAAATTAAAAATTCGAGATTTCGAGAAATAACTCTGCAAAATTCCTATGAAATCCAAGTTACAAAATGTTGTAAAAAGTAAAAATCCACCATGGAAAAATAACCAAACATTTCATTTGAAAAGATATGTGGGACCGATGTTTGTTTTAAGAAAAAAGTTAAATAAAAAAAAACCAAAATTTGTCGTTTTTGGTAGAGGGAGTCGACAAATTCCTGGAATTATCAAAAAGTATAAAATATCTCTATCGGCGAACAAAGGGAACATTTTATTTATCTAATTCTGTTCAACAGCTGAAACGAGAGTGCTCTTTTTAGGACCACTGGAAGTTTTTATGCATAAACTGATATATTAAATTTCATGTAAAATTGTGACGAAAAATTAACATACGGTATATTAAAAATTTAGGAAATACTTTAGATTCAATCATTTACCTTAATTTCACTCTAAAAGTCCATTCATTTTTCATCACAAATGTACATTAAATTTAATGCACCAGTTTTTGCACCAAAACTTCCATTCCGGTGCATTAAATTTACAATTTTTTTCGCAGTGACCTTCCAAGGAATTTTGGTCACCGCAAGGGGCTGCAGAAAAAAACATGTCTCACGAGTTTTTCGATAAAGCATTGGTTCTAAAAATTAGACAAAAAAAAGAATCTTGTGCAAGTTAAAAATTAAATATGTATATTTATTTTTTAACAAAACATTTCTTTTGTCCATTGAATAACTCATATTTGAAAAAAAATCGCCCTTCAATGTATTTTTTAAGGCAAAAAATCTGTCAAGTAAATAAATAAATAACTAAATTTTCAGGTAGTAAATGCGACGAGGCTGATGGAACTTCTGAAGCTCGCAGCGCCGGCCAATCGCTCGGAGTCGAAAAATGATGGAAAAGCTCCACCCAGGACTTGTCTTCTCGTGCTGTTTTACGCCAGGTGGTGCATCTTCAGTAGTCAAGCCGCCCCGCACTTCAACGCCTTGCCCAGATTCTTCCCGCACATAAAAGCCGTTGCTATAGACGCTTCCAAATACCAAAAGTAAGAAAAATAAAAAAAAAAAAAACAATTTCAAGTGGAACTTCTTTACTTACTCCGTTCTTTACTTCTCGTAACAAGTAAGAGGTAAGGTGACTTACTTCAAGTCAGCGTGAAAACTGGATAACTCGTAACCGGTTATAAGTAGAGCACAACGCGTTACAGACTCGCCAATAACGCGTACACATTAAAAAAAGTTTGTACTTTTTACAACAACTTATTGTCCACAAACGTCCACAATTTTTTATTTGTTAATTTTCCGATCGCACCATCCGGTTCCAGTTTTACAAACAAGAGTACAAACTAAAATTGTTAATGACACGGGAAATAAAAGGGCATGTTTGTATATTTAAAGTTGAACAGACTTGAGTTTGTCACTTATTTAATAAAATTATTTTTACGAAACTCGGTATTCCGATTTTCGTGAAAATAATTTCATTAAGGGGGGCTGCTTTACAAGGCCTAAAGAAGCGTTTTTCCAGAAATTTTTTTAGGAGGGAAAAAAACCAGTGTTCGCATTGAATTTAGAGGTAGGTTTTAATTTATATTTGAACTGTACGAAATTTTTTTTTTTAACACGAAACAAAAAGGTACTGCATAGTTATTGGCTCTCTGCATAGATATTGGTTATTATTTTGCTAAATGGGCGGGAGCGATAATAAAAAAGCTAAACGACCTATCGTCTTAAACCAAAGCTCATTTTTTTTCAGTACTAAATTCGCTTCTATGTAAACGTAAACAATTTAAAAAAAAGTATTTTTAAATAATTTTTATAGCACGTTAAAGTTGTTTTTTCTTTCTCAAAAACCCCTTTTTTCAAACGTAAATAAAATTATGATTTTTCGATTTTTTGTTGCTTTTCCGAGGTTCACACAGAAGAAAAATATGTAACAATTGAAAATATATTTGATTTTTTTTTATTTCGGTCAAGAATTACTAGCTGCATCTTTCCCGTCAATTGAAAACTACAATGCAGTCAATCGGCCAATAACTACGCAGTAAATTTTTGTTTTGTGTTAAAAAAAAATGTCGTCTTGTTCAAATATACATTAAAACATATCTCTAAATTCACTGGACTCACTTGTTTTTTCCCTCTAAAAAAAATTCTGTGAAAAAAACGCTTTCATAGGCCTTATAAAGCAGGAACCCCCCTTAAATAAATGACAAACTCGTTCGTTAAGGTTTGAAAATACAAACCTGTCCTTTTATTTCTCGCGTCATTAGCAATTTCAGTTTGTACTTTTGTTTGTAAAACTAGTATCAGACGGCGGGAGCGGAAAATAACAGATAAAATATTGTGGACCTTTGTGGACAATAATTCGTTGTAAAAGGTACACATTTTTTTTACTGTGTAGCGCGTTACCGGTCTGCCAAAAAACCTGACGTACTAGACTCTGAGGGCTGCCTTATCTCGTTATCGGCTTGCCATCAACGCGTAACGCGTTACAGGCTTCCCAATAAAGAATTTATATAAAATAAAAGTAATATAAATGAGTCGCTAAAGAAGTTTCACTTCAACAATATCGTTTCTCTTTGACCTCTCATTTTGTTTCTTTTGCTTCCTCATAGAGGAAGCTTTGTTATGGTGAAAAAATTGAAATTTTCACATCGCTTCCTCATAACAGGTGAAAATTGAAATTTTCATATCGCTTCTTCATAACAGACGAAAATTGACATTTTCATATCGCTCTTTCATAATGTCCCTCATTTGAAGCTTCCTCTACGAGGAAGCCAAAAATACAGACAATGCTTCCTCATATAACAGGCTCCGCGAATAAAGGAACATTATGAGAAAGCGATATGGAAATTTCAATTTCCAACTTTTATGAGAAAGCGATATGGAAATTTCAATTTCCAACTTTTATGAGAAAGCGATATGAAAATTTCAATTTCCAACTTTTATGAGAAAGCAATATGAAAATTTCAATTTACAACTTTTTTCTTTTCGTTTCAGCTTCAATACGCAATTCGGTATAGTCGGCGTGCCGACTCTGATGTTCATCTACAACGGGAAGCCCCTTGTTAAATTCAACGATACATCGTACACACTGGAAATGTTTGCGCGCTTCGTCACGACTTACACGGCACTGGAGGCGAACGGTTCACTCTACGTGACGTCGGCGGATTTCGGTGGTCCCGTCCAGAGCACTCCCTCCAACGAAACGGACTACTGTCTCGTCGTATCTTGGCTGTTCATCGCAGCCTGCGCAATTTACTTTACGTTTCAGAGCCAATGGTGGCGTCAATTCGTCGAGCTCGTGCAGAATACGTGGCGCGAGAGCAATGCCCAACACGAGCACGTGGATTAAATGTTTTCTAGTCACAGGGAATAAGTAATGTTTGAAATAAATGTTTTTTTTTTTTCATTAGTTGTTGCTTCCCGAAAATAGATTATTTTACCGCGCGGTCACGACTGCGTCATCGACGAGAAAATAGCGCATCTATGGTGACGAAACCGGAACGAGGAAAATTCTCACTCAATTGACGGATGCAAGACATAACCGTTATGGCACATCTCCAGTTATGTTGACTGAATGTTCAATTAACCGCGGCTACGAACAATATATTAAGGATGGAATTTTACCTATGAAACGAACGATGAGTTTGCAAATGTGGATATGTATATATATTTTTTCCATTTGATGTGTAAGAAATTCAGACTTTTTTTCAACTTTCTTGCTCCGCGAAGTATGTGAGCGTAATTCAACGACTTTTCAAATAAAAATTGAAGTTTATTTTAGCGGTTGGCAGCATATTTATTTACTAAAGTAACCGGTAACTTTGCTGGTATAAAATTGTATTTAATATTTTTAATAAACTAGCCGACCCTAACCGACTAATTTTTTAATTTTCAATTTATATCATTCTACGCGTGGTCGTTTGGTGTTGATTGGTAGCCTAATTAAAACGTTTGGTGGTGAATCGTATAATTACAATAGTTACAAGACAAAATGAGGCCCGAAGTTAGCTATAGGTTTTCTTTTTATCGCTTCGGATAGGGTCCAATCGATGCGGTATCGTTTGGTGGTCACGAATAATTAACTATAATATAATTAAAACGTTAATGCATAACATAATTAATATGTACGGACGTCCACTCTAAGACGAATCCGGTTGTTTAAATTTTTTAGTCAAACGAGTGACCAAAAACGTTGTAATTACATTATTCGTGACCACCAACCTATTCTACATCGATTGGGCCCTATTTGAAGCGATTATCACAAAAAATTTAGCTAATTTAGGGCATCATTTATGTTTAATAGAGTTTTTTTTTTGGTTGGTAAATATGCCACTTGAAAACGAACACGAAGCCAGTTTTTTAAAAAATAAACTGCCATGTATTTCAACGTATTTTTTGCCGCTGAACACAAATCCGCTGGCCTTTTTGGGCCTAAAGTACACTGAATGATTGAAAATCTCGATGTTATGAACGAAAAATGGTATTATTGGGATTTAGATGAAAAATATTGAGTTGGGAGTAAAATAATTGTTGTATTCGTGATCAGCGGGAAAAAATACGTAGAATATAGACTTGAAAGGAAAAAAATCGATTGAACAACGATTCTTCCATTTTTGAGCCATTTTTGAAAAAAACGTCATTTTTCGTGATTTTCGAAGGCCGATATCTCGGCTCCCAGTGGAGCTACGGAAATTCCGAGGAGTCCATCGTGTTGTACGGAAAAAAATGCACAAGATTAGGTCCTGCCCGAAGTTTCGGAGGCGTTTTATCGTGTTGTTTAAGGACGTTGAAAAACGCAAAAAATGGACTCGAAAGGGGTAGCCTTGGAATTTTTTGACGAAATTTTTATTTGTTTTTTTTTAAATAAACTAGGGACAATGTTGCGCGCTGCCGCGCGCGAGCGGAAATTTGTTAGCGCTGCAGTGCTCCGTTTGCCCAAGATCTCTAAATTAGTCATTTGATAAGGAAACTACGGATAAGGGATAAGGGATCATCTGTCCATCGATCTACTGAACTTGCGACTTGAAAGGTCACCCATCTAACTACCGAACTCTCGATTTGAACGATCACCTATCCATTTACTGAACTCTCGATTTGAACATTTTCACTCATCCAACTACTGGACTTTCGATTCGTACGGTCACCCATCCATCTACTGGACTGCCTACTTTACTTGAACGGTCACCCATTCATCTACCGAACTCTCGATCTGAATGGTCACCTATCCATCTATTGAACTTTCGATTTGAACATTCAGCCATGCAACTACCGAACTCTCGATTTGTACGGTCACCCATCCGACTACTAAAGTCTCAGTTTGAACGGACACCCATCCATCTATTGAAATATCGAATTGAAAGGTCACCCATCCAACTACGGAGCTGTAGTTCATCTATGGAACTCGCGATTTGAACATTCTCCTATTCACCTACTGAACTATCGATTTGAACCGTCACCTATCCATCTATTGAACTCTCAATTTGAACATTCACCCATCCAACTTTGGAACTCTTGATTTGAACGGTCACCCATCGAACTACCGAACTTTCGAATTGATCGGTCACCCATCCGACTACTAAACTTTCGGTTTGAACAGTCATCCATCCATCTACTGAACTTTCATTTTGAACGTTCACCCATCAACCTATCGAACTCTCAATTTGAACGGTCACCCATCCAACTACTAAACTGTTGCTTTGAACGGTCACCCATCCATCTATGGAACTCTCGAATTGAACGATCACGCATCCAACTACTGCACTTTAAATTTGAACGGTCACCTATCCAAATACTGAACTCTCGATTTGAACGCTCACCCATCCATGTACTGAACTTTGGATCCGGAATCGTCACCAACTTTTTATAGTGGGAGACAAAACAATCACGCGCGCTGTCGCGCGCGAGCGGAGGAATCGTCACCAACTTTTTATAGTGGGAGACAAAACAATCACGCGCGCTGTCGCGCGCGAGCGGAGGTTTGTTCAGCGCTACAGCGCTCCACTTGCTCGAGATCCCTAGAATGATACAATTTTTGTCGAAAAATTGTAAGGGTACCCCCTTCTCATTTTTCCACTTTTAAAATGGCCAAATATTTTTTTTCGAGATATCAATTTTTTACCATCTCCATTGGCTTCAAGTGGGCCATTTCCGGCTCAAAACACACGCAACTTGTATTTTTTTCGAAATTTTAAAAATTGACCATTTTCAGCATAGGGAATCCTATGTTAAATTTTGCGAAACGGCACTTTTTTTCAAAAAATTTCGAGATATCGAATTAAAACCTCCGCCATTGTTTTCAAGTGGCATATTTACCAACCGATTTCATTAACGAAAAAATTCTAAAAAATTTTTTTGTAAAAATACCATTTTTGTCGAAAAATTGTAAGGGTACCCCCTTCTCATTTTTCCACTTTTAAAATGGCCAAATATTTTTTTTCGAGATATCAATTTTTTACCATCTCCATTGGCTTCAAGTGGGCCATTTCCGGCTCAAAACACACGCAACTTGTATTTTTTTCGAAATTTTAAAAATTGACCATTTTCAGCATAGGGAATCCTATGTTAAATTTTGCGAAACGGCACTTTTTTTCAAAAAATTTCGAGATATCGAATTAAAACCTCCGCCATTGTTTTCAAGTGGCATATTTACCAACCGATTTCATTAACGAAAAAATTCTAAAAAATTTTTTTGTAAAAAAACCATTTTTGTCGAAAAATTGTAAGGGTACCCCCTTCTCATTTTTCCACTTTTAAAATGGCCAAATATTTTTTTTCGAGATATCAATTTTTTACCATCTCCATTGGCTTCAAGTGGGCCATTTCCGGTTCAAAACACACGCAACTTGTATTTTTTTCGAAATTTTAAAAATTGACCATTTTCAGCATAGGGAATCCTATGTTAAATTTTGCGAAACGGCACTTTTTTTCAAAAAATTTCGAGATATCGAATTAAAACCTCCGCCATTGTTTTCAAGTGGCATATTTACCAACCGATTTCATTAACGAAAAAATTCTAAAAAATTTTTTTGTAAAAAAACCATTTTTGTCGAAAAATTGTAAGGGTACCCCCTTCTCATTTTTCCACTTTCAAAATGGCCAAATATTTTTTTTCGAGATATCGATTTTTTACCATCTCCATTGGCTTCAAGTGGCCCATTTCCGGCTCAAAACACACGCAACTTGTATTTTTTTCGAAATTTTAAAAATTGACCATTTTCAGCATAGGGAATCCTATGTTAAATTTTGCGAAACGGCACTTTTTTTCAACAAATTTCGAGATATCGAATTAAAACCTCCGCCATTGTTTTCAAGTGGCATATTTACCAACCGATTTCATTAACGAAAAAATTCTAACAAATTTTTTTGTAAAAATACCATTTTTGTCGAAAAATTGTAAGGGTACCCCCTTCTCATTTTTCCACTTTTAAAATGGCCAAATATTTTTTTTCGAGATATCGATTTTTTACCATCTCCATTGGCTTCAAGTGGCCCATTTCCGGCTCAAAACACACGCAACTTGTATTTTTTTCGAAATTTTAAAAATTGACCATTTTCAGCATAGGGAATCCTATGTTAAATTTTGCGAAACGGCACTTTTTTTCAAAAAATTTCGAGATATCGAATTAAAACCTCCGCCATTGTTTTCAAGTGGCATATTTACCAACCGATTTCATTAACGAAAAAATTCTAAAAAATTTTTTTGTAAAAATACCATTTTTGTCGAAAAATTGTAAGGGTACCCCCTTCTCATTTTTCCACTTTCAAAATGGCCAAATATTTTTTTTCGAGATATCGATTTTTTACCATCTCCATTGGCTTCAAGTGGCCCATTTCCGGCTCAAAACACACGCAACTTGTATTTTTTTCGAAATTTTAAAAATTGACCATTTTCAGCATAGGGAATCCTATGTTAAATTTTGCGAAACGGCACTTTTTTTCAACAAATTTCGAGATATCGAATTAAAACCTCCGCCATTGTTTTCAAGTGGCATATTTACCAACCGATTTCATTAACGAAAAAATTCTAACAAATTTTTTTGTAAAAATACCATTTTTGTCGAAAAATTGTAAGGGTACCCCCTTCTCATTTTTCCACTTTTAAAATGGCCAAATATTTTTTTTCGAGATATCGATTTTTTACCATCTCCATTGGCTTCAAGTGGCCCATTTCCGGCTCAAAACACACGCAACTTGTATTTTTTTCGAAATTTTAAAAATTGACCATTTTCAGCATAGGGAATCCTATGTTAAATTTTGCGAAACGGCACTTTTTTTCAAAAAATTTCGAGATATCGAATTAAAACCTCCGCCATTGTTTTCAAGTGGCATATTTACCAACCGATTTCATTAACGAAAAAATTCTAAAAAATTTTTTTGTAAAAATACCATTTTTGTCGAAAAATTGTAAGGGTACCCCCTTCTCATTTTTCCACTTTCAAAATGGCCAAATATTTTTTTTCGAGATATCGATTTTTTACCATCTCCATTGGCTTCAAGTGGCCCATTTCCGGCTCAAAACACACGCAACTTGTATTTTTTTCGAAATTTTAAAAATTGACCATTTTCAGCATAGGGAATCCTATGTTAAATTTTGCGAAACGGCACTTTTTTTCAAAAAATTTCGAGATATCGAATTAAAACCTCCGCCATTGTTTTCAAGTGGCATATTTACCAACCGATTTCATTAACGAAAAAATTCTAAAAAATTTTTTTGTAAAAATACCATTTTTGTCGAAAAATTGTAAGGGTACCCCCTTCTCATTTTTCCACTTTTAAAATGGCCAAATATTTTTTTTCGAGATATCAATTTTTTACCATCTCCATTGGCTTCAAGTGGGCCATTTCCGGCTCAAAACACACGCAACTTGTATTTTTTTCGAAATTTTAAAAATTGACCATTTTCAGCATAGGGAATCCTATGTTAAATTTTGCGAAACGGCACTTTTTTTCAAAAAATTTCGAGATATCGAATTAAAACCTCCGCCATTGTTTTCAAGTGGCATATTTACCAACCGATTTCATTAACGAAAAAATTCTAAAAAATTTTTTTGTAAAAATACCATTTTTGTCGAAAAATTGTAAGGGTACCCCCTTCTCATTTTTCCACTTTTAAAATGGCCAAATATTTTTTTTCGAGATATCAATTTTTTACCATCTCCATTGGCTTCAAGTGGGCCATTTCCGGCTCAAAACACACGCAACTTGTATTTTTTTCGAAATTTTAAAAATTGACCATTTTCAGCATAGGGAATCCTATGTTAAATTTTGCGAAACGGCACTTTTTTTCAAAAAATTTCGAGATATCGAATTAAAACCTCCGCCATTGTTTTCAAGTGGCATATTTACCAACCGATTTCATTAACGAAAAAATTCTAAAAAATTTTTTTGTAAAAAAACCATTTTTGTCGAAAAATTGTAAGGGTACCCCCTTCTCATTTTTCCACTTTTAAAATGGCCAAATATTTTTTTTCGAGATATCAATTTTTTACCATCTCCATTGGCTTCAAGTGGGCCATTTCCGGCTCAAAACACACGCAACTTGTATTTTTTTCGAAATTTTAAAAATTGACCATTTTCAGCATAGGGAATCCTATGTTAAATTTTGCGAAACGGCACTTTTTTTCAAAAAATTTCGAGATATCGAATTAAAACCTCCGCCATTGTTTTCAAGTGGCATATTTACCAACCGATTTCATTAACGAAAAAATTCTAAAAAATTTTTTTGTAAAAATACCATTTTTGTCGAAAAATTGTAAGGGTACCCCCTTCTCATTTTTCCACTTTTAAAATGGCCAAATATTTTTTTTCGAGATATCAATTTTTTACCATCTCCATTGGCTTCAAGTGGGCCATTTCCGGCTCAAAACACACGCAACTTGTATTTTTTTCGAAATTTTAAAAATTGACCATTTTCAGCATAGGGAATCCTATGTTAAATTTTGCGAAACGGCACTTTTTTTCAAAAAATTTCGAGATATCGAATTAAAACCTCCGCCATTGTTTTCAAGTGGCATATTTACCAACCGATTTCATTAACGAAAAAATTCTAAAAAATTTTTTTGTAAAAATACCATTTTTGTCGAAAAATTGTAAGGGTACCCCCTTCTCATTTTTCCACTTTTAAAATGGCCAAATATTTTTTTTCGAGATATCAATTTTTTACCATCTCCATTGGCTTCAAGTGGGCCATTTCCGGCTCAAAACACACGCAACTTGTATTTTTTTCGAAATTTTAAAAATTGACCATTTTCAGCATAGGGAATCCTATGTTAAATTTTGCGAAACGGCACTTTTTTTCAAAAAATTTCGAGATATCGAATTAAAACCTCCGCCATTGTTTTCAAGTGGCATATTTACCAACCGATTTCATTAACGAAAAAATTCTAAAAAATTTTTTTGTAAAAAAACCATTTTTGTCGAAAAATTGTAAGGGTACCCCCTTCTCATTTTTCCACTTTTAAAATGGCCAAATATTTTTTTTCGAGATATCAATTTTTTACCATCTCCATTGGCTTCAAGTGGGCCATTTCCGGCTCAAAACACACGCAACTTGTATTTTTTTCGAAATTTTAAAAATTGACCATTTTCAGCATAGGGAATCCTATGTTAAATTTTGCGAAACGGCACTTTTTTTCAAAAAATTTCGAGATATCGAATTAAAACCTCCGCCATTGTTTTCAAGTGGCATATTTACCAACCGATTTCATTAACGAAAAAATTCTAAAAAATTTTTTTGTAAAAAAACCATTTTTGTCGAAAAATTGTAAGGGTACCCCCTTCTCATTTTTCCACTTTCAAAATGGCCAAATATTTTTTTTCGAGATATCGATTTTTAACCATCTCCATTGGCTTCAAGTGGCCCATTTCCGGCTCAAAACACACGCAACTTGTATTTTTTTCGAAATTTTAAAAATTGACCATTTTCAGCATAGGGAATCCTATGTTAAATTTTGCGAAACGGCACTTTTTTTCGAAAAATTTCGAGATATCGAATTAAAACCTCCGCCATTGTTTTCAAGTGGCATATTTACCAACCGATTTCATTAACGAAAAAATTCTAAAAAATTTTTTTGTAAAAAAACCATTTTTGTCGAAAAATTGTAAGGGTACCCCCTTCTCATTTTTCCACTTTTAAAATGGCCAAATATTTTTTTTCGAGATATCAATTTTTTACCATCTCCATTGGCTTCAAGTGGGCCATTTCCGGCTCAAAACACACGCAACTTGTATTTTTTTCGAAATTTTAAAAATTGACCATTTTGAGCATAGGGAATCCTATGTTAAATTTTGCGAAACGGCACTTTTTTTCGAAAAATTTCGAGATATCGAATTAAAACCTCCGCCATTGTTTTCAAGTGGCATATTTACCAACCGATTTCATTAACGAAAAAATTCTAAAAAATTTTTTTGTAAAAAAACCATTTTTGTCGAAAAATTGTAAGGGTACCCCCTTCTCATTTTTCCACTTTTAAAATGGCCAAATATTTTTTTTCGAGATATCGATTTTTTACCATCTCCATTGGCTTCAAGTGGCCCATTTCCGGCTCAAAACACACGCAACTTGTATTTTTTTCGAAATTTTAAAAATTGACCATTTTCAGCATAGGGAATCCTATGTTAAATTTTGCGAAACGGCACTTTTTTCAAAAAATTTCGAGATATCGAATTAAAACCTCCGCCATTGTTTTCAAGTGGCATATTTACCAACCGATTTCATTAACGAAAAAATTCTAAAAAATTTTTTTGTAAAAATACCATTTTTGTCGAAAAATTGTAAGGGTACCCCCTTCTCATTTTTCCACTTTTAAAATGGCCAAATATTTTTTTTCGAGATATCAATTTTTTACCATCTCCATTGGCTTCAAGTGGGCCATTTCCGGCTCAAAACACACGCAACTTGTATTTTTTTCGAAATTTTAAAAATTGACCATTTTCAGCATAGGGAATCCTATGTTAAATTTTGCGAAACGGCACTTTTTTTCAAAAAATTTCGAGATATCGAATTAAAACCTCCGCCATTGTTTTCAAGTGGCATATTTACCAACCGATTTCATTAACGAAAAAATTCTAAAAAATTTTTTTGTAAAAAAACCATTTTTGTCGAAAAATTGTAAGGGTACCCCCTTCTCATTTTTCCACTTTAAAAATGGCCAAATATTTTTTTTCGAGATATCGATTTTTTACCATCTCCATTGGCTTCAAGTGGCCCATTTCCGGCTCAAAACACACGCAACTTGTATTTTTTTCGAAATTTTAAAAATTGACCATTTTCAGCATAGGGAATCCTATGTTAAATTTTGCGAAACGGCACTTTTTTTCAAAAAATTTCGAGATATCGAATTAAAACCTCCGCCATTGTTTTCAAGTGGCATATTTACCAACCGATTTCATTAACGAAAAAATTCTAAAAAATTTTTTTGTAAAAATACCATTTTTGTCGAAAAATTGTAAGGGTACCCCCTTCTCATTTTTCCACTTTTAAAATGGCCAAATATTTTTTTTCGAGATATCAATTTTTTACCATCTCCATTGGCTTCAAGTGGGCCATTTCCGGCTCAAAACACACGCAACTTGTATTTTTTTCGAAATTTTAAAAATTGACCATTTTCAGCATAGGGAATCCTATGTAAAATTTTGCGAAACGGCACTTTTTTTCAAAAAATTTCGAGATATCGAATTAAAACCTCCGCCATTGTTTTCAAGTGGCATATTTACCAACCGATTTCATTAACGAAAAAATTCTAAAAAATTTTTTTGTAAAAAAACCATTTTTGTCGAAAAATTGTAAGGGTACCCCCTTCTCATTTTTCCACTTTCAAAATGGCCAAATATTTTTTTTCGAGATATCGATTTTTTACCATCTCCATTGGCTTCAAGTGGCCCATTTCCGGCTCAAAACACACGCAACTTGTATTTTTTTCGAAATTTTAAAAATTGACCATTTTCAGCATAGGGAATCCTATGTTAAATTTTGCGAAACGGCACTTTTTTTCAAAAAATTTCGAGATATCGAATTAAAACCTTCGCCATTGTTTTCAAGTGGCATATTTACCAACCGATTTCATTAACGAAAAAATTCTAAAAAATTTTTTTGTAAAAATACCATTTTTGTCGAAAAATTGTAAGGGTACCCCCTTCTCATTTTTCCACTTTTAAAATGGCCAAATATTTTTTTTCGAGATATCAATTTTTTACCATCTCCATTGGCTTCAAGTGGGCCATTTCCGGCTCAAAACACACGCAACTTGTATTTTTTTCGAAATTTTAAAAATTGACCATTTTCAGCATAGGGAATCCTATGTTAAATTTTGCGAAACGGCACTTTTTTTCAAAAAATTTCGAGATATCGAATTAAAACCTCCGCCATTGTTTTCAAGTGGCATATTTACCAACCGATTTCATTAACGAAAAAATTCTAAAAAATTTTTTTGTAAAAAAACCATTTTTGTCGAAAAATTGTAAGGGTACCCCCTTCTCATTTTTCCACTTTCAAAATGGCCAAATATTTTTTTTCGAGATATCGATTTTTTACCATCTCCATTGGCTTCAAGTGGCCCATTTCCGGCTCAAAACACACGCAACTTGTATTTTTTTCGAAATTTCAAAAATTGACCATTTTCAGCATAGGGAATCCTATGTTAAATTTTGCGAAACGGCACTTTTTTTCAAAAAATTTCGAGATATCGAATTAAAACCTCCGCCATTGTTTTCAAGTGGCATATTTACCAACCGATTTCATTAACGAAAAAATTCTAAAAAATTTTTTTGTAAAAATACCATTTTTGTCGAAAAATTGTAAGGGTACCCCCTTCTCATTTTTCCACTTTTAAAATGGCCAAATATTTTTTTTCGAGATATCAATTTTTTACCATCTCCATTGGCTTCAAGTGGGCCATTTCCGGCTCAAAACACACGCAACTTGTATTTTTTTCGAAATTTTAAAAATTGACCATTTTCAGCATAGGGAATCCTATGTTAAATTTTGCGAAACGGCACTTTTTTTCAAAAAATTTCGAGATATCGAATTAAAACCTCCGCCATTGTTTTCAAGTGGCATATTTACCAACCGATTTCATTAACGAAAAAATTCTAAAAAATTTTTTTGTAAAAAAACCATTTTTGTCGAAAAATTGTAAGGGTACCCCCTTCTCATTTTTCCACTTTTAAAATGGCCAAATATTTTTTTTCGAGATATCAATTTTTTACCATCTCCATTGGCTTCAAGTGGGCCATTTCCGGCTCAAAACACACGCAACTTGTATTTTTTTCGAAATTTTAAAAATTGACCATTTTCAGCATAGGGAATCCTATGTTAAATTTTGCGAAACGGCACTTTTTTTCAAAAAATTTCGAGATATCGAATTAAAACCTCCGCCATTGTTTTCAAGTGGCATATTTACCAACCGATTTCATTAACGAAAAAATTCTAAAAAATTTTTTTGTAAAAAAACCATTTTTGTCGAAAAATTGTAAGGGTACCCCCTTCTCATTTTTCCACTTTCAAAATGGCCAAATATTTTTTTTCGAGATATCGATTTTTAACCATCTCCATTGGCTTCAAGTGGCCCATTTCCGGCTCAAAACACACGCAACTTGTATTTTTTTCGAAATTTTAAAAATTGACCATTTTCAGCATAGGGAATCCTATGTTAAATTTTGCGAAACGGCACTTTTTTTCAAAAAATTTCGAGATATCGAATTAAAACCTCCGCCATTGTTTTCAAGTGGCATATTTACCAACCGATTTCATTAACGAAAAAATTCTTAAAAATTTTTTTGTAAAAATACCATTTTTGTCGAAAAATTGTAAGGGTACCCCCTTCTCATTTTTCCACTTTTAAAATGGCCAAATATTTTTTTTCGAGATATCAATTTTTTACCATCTCCATTGGCTTCAAGTGGGCCATTTCCGGCTCAAAACACACGCAACTTGTATTTTTTTCGAAATTTTAAAAATTGACCATTTTCAGCATAGGGAATCCTATGTTAAATTTTGCGAAACGGCACTTTTTTTCAAAAAATTTCGAGATATCGAATTAAAACCTCCGCCATTGTTTTCAAGTGGCATATTTACCAACCGATTTCATTAACGAAAAAATTCTAAAAAATTTTTTTGTAAAAAAACCATTTTTGTCGAAAAATTGTAAGGGTACCCCCTTCTCATTTTTCCACTTTTAAAATGGCCAAATATTTTTTTTCGAGATATCGATTTTTTACCATCTCCATTGGCTTCAAGTGGCCCATTTCCGGCTCAAAACACACGCAACTTGTATTTTTTTCGAAATTTTAAAAATTGACCATTTTCAGCATAGGGAATCCTATGTTAAATTTTGCGAAACGGCACTTTTTTTCAAAAAATTTCGAGATATCGAATTAAAACCTCCGCCATTGTTTTCAAGTGGCATATTTACCAACCGATTTCATTAACGAAAAAATTCTAAAAAATTTTTTTGTAAAAATACCATTTTTGTCGAAAAATTGTAAGGGTACCCCCTTCTCATTTTTCCACTTTTAAAATGGCCAAATATTTTTTTTCGAGATATCGATTTTTTACCATCTCCATTGGCTTCAAGTGGCCCATTTCCGGCTCAAAACACACGCAACTTGTATTTTTTTCGAAATTTTAAAAATTGACCATTTTCAGCATAGGGAATCCTATGTTAAATTTTGCGAAACGGCACTTTTTTTCAAAAAATTTCGAGATATCGAATTAAAACCTCCGCCATTGTTTTCAAGTGGCATATTTACCAACCGATTTCATTAACGAAAAAATTCTAAAAAATTTTTTTGTAAAAATACCATTTTTGTCGAAAAATTGTAAGGGTACCCCCTTCTCATTTTTCCACTTTCAAAATGGCCAAATATTTTTTTTCGAGATATCGATTTTTTACCATCTCCATTGGCTTCAAGTGGCCCATTTCCGGCTCAAAACACACGCAACTTGTATTTTTTTCGAAATTTTAAAAATTGACCATTTTCAGCATAGGGAATCCTATGTTAAATTTTGCGAAACGGCACTTTTTTTCAAAAAATTTCGAGATATCGAATTAAAACCTCCGCCATTGTTTTCAAGTGGCATATTTACCAACCGATTTCATTAACGAAAAAATTCTAAAAAATTTTTTTGTAAAAAAACCATTTTTGTCGAAAAATTGTAAGGGTACCCCCTTCTCATTTTTCCACTTTTAAAATGGCCAAATATTTTTTTTCGAGATATCGATTTTTTACCATCTCCATTGGCTTCAAGTGGCCCATTTCCGGCTCAAAACACACGCAACTTGTATTTTTTTCGAAATTTTAAAAATTGACCGTTTTCAGCATAGGGAATCCTATGTTAAATTTTGCGAAACGGCACTTTTTTTCAAAAAATTTCGAGATATCGAATTAAAACCTCCGCCATTGTTTTCAAGTGGCATATTTACCAACCGATTTCATTAACGAAAAAATTCTAAAAAATTTTTTTGTAAAAATACCATTTTTGTCGAAAAATTGTAAGGGTACCCCCTTCTCATTTTTCCACTTTTAAAATGGCCAAATATTTTTTTTCGAGATATCAATTTTTTACCATCTCCATTGGCTTCAAGTGGGCCATTTCCGGCTCAAAACACACGCAACTTGTATTTTTTTCGAAATTTTAAAAACTGACCATTTTCAGCATAGGGAATCCTATGTTAAATTTTGCGAAACGGCACTTTTTTTCAAAAAATTTCGAGATATCGAATTAAAACCTCCGCCATTGTTTTCAAGTGGCATATTTACCAACCGATTTCATTAACGAAAAAATTCTAAAAAATTTTTTTGTAAAAAAACCATTTTTGTCGAAAAATTGTAAGGGTACCCCCTTCTCATTTTTCCACTTTCAAAATGGCCAAATATTTTTTTTCGAGATATCGATTTTTAACCATCTCCATTGGCTTCAAGTGGCCCATTTCCGGCTCAAAACACACGCAACTTGTATTTTTTTCGAAATTTTAAAAATTGACCATTTTCAGCATAGGGAATCCTATGTTAAATTTTGCGAAACGGCACTTTTTTTCAAAAAATTTCGAGATATCGAATTAAAACCTCCGCCATTGTTTTCAAGTGGCATATTTACCAACCGATTTCATTAACGAAAAAATTCTTAAAAATTTTTTTGTAAAAATACCATTTTTGTCGAAAAATTGTAAGGGTACCCCCTTCTCATTTTTCCACTTTTAAAATGGCCAAATATTTTTTTTCGAGATATCAATTTTTTACCATCTCCATTGGCTTCAAGTGGGCCATTTCCGGCTCAAAACACACGCAACTTGTATTTTTTTCGAAATTTTAAAAATTGACCATTTTCAGCATAGGGAATCCTATGTTAAATTTTGCGAAACGGCACTTTTTTTCAAAAAATTTCGAGATATCGAATTAAAACCTCCGCCATTGTTTTCAAGTGGCATATTTACCAACCGATTTCATTAACGAAAAAATTCTAAAAAATTTTTTTGTAAAAAAACCATTTTTGTCGAAAAATTGTAAGGGTACCCCCTTCTCATTTTTCCACTTTTAAAATGGCCAAATATTTTTTTTCGAGATATCGATTTTTTACCATCTCCATTGGCTTCAAGTGGCCCATTTCCGGCTCAAAACACACGCAACTTGTATTTTTTTCGAAATTTTAAAAATTGACCATTTTCAGCATAGGGAATCCTATGTTAAATTTTGCGAAACGGCACTTTTTTTCAAAAAATTTCGAGATATCGAATTAAAACCTCCGCCATTGTTTTCAAGTGGCATATTTACCAACCGATTTCATTAACGAAAAAATTCTAAAAAATTTTTTTGTAAAAATACCATTTTTGTCGAAAAATTGTAAGGGTACCCCCTTCTCATTTTTCCACTTTTAAAATGGCCAAATATTTTTTTTCGAGATATCGATTTTTTACCATCTCCATTGGCTTCAAGTGGCCCATTTCCGGCTCAAAACACACGCAACTTGTATTTTTTTCGAAATTTTAAAAATTGACCATTTTCAGCATAGGGAATCCTATGTTAAATTTTGCGAAACGGCACTTTTTTTCAAAAAATTTCGAGATATCGAATTAAAACCTCCGCCATTGTTTTCAAGTGGCATATTTACCAACCGATTTCATTAACGAAAAAATTCTAAAAAATTTTTTTGTAAAAATACCATTTTTGTCGAAAAATTGTAAGGGTACCCCCTTCTCATTTTTCCACTTTCAAAATGGCCAAATATTTTTTTTCGAGATATCGATTTTTTACCATCTCCATTGGCTTCAAGTGGCCCATTTCCGGCTCAAAACACACGCAACTTGTATTTTTTTCGAAATTTTAAAAATTGACCATTTTCAGCATAGGGAATCCTATGTTAAATTTTGCGAAACGGCACTTTTTTTCAAAAAATTTCGAGATATCGAATTAAAACCTCCGCCATTGTTTTCAAGTGGCATATTTACCAACCGATTTCATTAACGAAAAAATTCTAAAAAATTTTTTTGTAAAAAAACCATTTTTGTCGAAAAATTGTAAGGGTACCCCCTTCTCATTTTTCCACTTTTAAAATGGCCAAATATTTTTTTTCGAGATATCGATTTTTTACCATCTCCATTGGCTTCAAGTGGCCCATTTCCGGCTCAAAACACACGCAACTTGTATTTTTTTCGAAATTTTAAAAATTGACCGTTTTCAGCATAGGGAATCCTATGTTAAATTTTGCGAAACGGCACTTTTTTTCAAAAAATTTCGAGATATCGAATTAAAACCTCCGCCATTGTTTTCAAGTGGCATATTTACCAACCGATTTCATTAACGAAAAAATTCTAAAAAATTTTTTTGTAAAAATACCATTTTTGTCGAAAAATTGTAAGGGTACCCCCTTCTCATTTTTCCACTTTTAAAATGGCCAAATATTTTTTTTCGAGATATCAATTTTTTACCATCTCCATTGGCTTCAAGTGGGCCATTTCCGGCTCAAAACACACGCAACTTGTATTTTTTTCGAAATTTTAAAAATTGACCATTTTCAGCATAGGGAATCCTATGTTAAATTTTGCGAAACGGCACTTTTTTTCAAAAAATTTCGAGATATCGAATTAAAACCTCCGCCATTGTTTTCAAGTGGCATATTTACCAACCGATTTCATTAACGAAAAAATTCTAAAAAATTTTTTTGTAAAAAAACCATTTTTGTCGAAAAATTGTAAGGGTACCCCCTTCTCATTTTTCCACTTTCAAAATGGCCAAATATTTTTTTTCGAGATATCGATTTTTTACCATCTCCATTGGCTTCAAGTGGCCCATTTCCGGCTCAAAACACACGCAACTTGTATTTTTTTCGAAATTTTAAAAATTGACCATTTTCAGCATAGGGAATCCTATGTTAAATTTTGCGAAACGGCACTTTTTTTCAAAAAATTTCGAGATATCGAATTAAAACCTCCGCCATTGTTTTCAAGTGGCATATTTACCAACCGATTTCATTAACGAAAAAATTCTAAAAAATTTTTTTGTAAAAATACCATTTTTGTCGAAAAATTGTAAGGGTACCCCCTTCTCATTTTTCCACTTTAAAAATGGCCAAATATTTTTTTTCGAGATATCAATTTTTTACCATCTCCATTGGCTTCAAGTGGGCCATTTCCGGCTCAAAACACACGCAACTTGTATTTTTTTCGAAATTTTAAAAATTGACCATTTTCAGCATAGGGAATCCTATGTTAAATTTTGCGAAACGGCACTTTTTTTCAAAAAATTTCGAGATATCGAATTAAAACCTCCGCCATTGTTTTCAAGTGGCATATTTACCAACCGATTTCATTAACGAAAAAATTCTAAAAAATTTTTTTGTAAAAAAACCATTTTTGTCGAAAAATTGTAAGGGTACCCCCTTCTCATTTTTCCACTTTTAAAATGGCCAAATATTTTTTTTCGAGATATCAATTTTTTACCATCTCCATTGGCTTCAAGTGGGCCATTTCCGGCTCAAAACACACGCAACTTGTATTTTTTTCGAAATTTTAAAAATTGACCATTTTCAGCATAGGGAATCCTATGTTAAATTTTGCGAAACGGCACTTTTTTTCGAAAAATTTCGAGATATCGAATTAAAACCTCCGCCATTGTTTTCAAGTGGCATATTTACCAACCGATTTCATTAACGAAAAAATTCTAAAAAATTTTTTTGTAAAAAAACCATTTTTGTCGAAAAATTGTAAGGGTACCCCCTTCTCATTTTTCCACTTTTAAAATGGCCAAATATTTTTTTTCGAGATATCAATTTTTTACCATCTCCATTGGCTTCAAGTGGGCCATTTCCGGCTCAAAACACACGCAACTTGTATTTTTTTCGAAATTTTAAAAATTGACCATTTTCAGCATAGGGAATCCTATGTTAAATTTTGCGAAACGGCACTTTTTTTCAAAAAATTTCGAGATATCGAATTAAAACCTCCGCCATTGTTTTCAAGTGGCATATTTACCAACCGATTTCATTAACGAAAAAATTCTAAAAAATTTTTTTGTAAAAAAACCATTTTTGTCGAAAAATTGTAAGGGTACCCCCTTCTCATTTTTCCACTTTTAAAATGGCCAAATATTTTTTTTCGAGATATCGATTTTTTACCATCTCCATTGGCTTCAAGTGGCCCATTTCCGGCTCAAAACACACGCAACTTGTATTTTTTTCGAAATTTTAAAAATTGACCATTTTCAGCATAGGGAATCCTCCTATGTTAAATTTTGCGAAACGGCACTTTTTTCAAAAAATTTCGAGATATCGAATTAAAACCTCCGCCATTGTTTTCAAGTGGCATATTTACCAACCGATTTCATTAACGAAAAAATTCTAAAAAATTTTTTTGTAAAAATACCATTTTTGTCGAAAAATTGTAAGGGTACCCCCTTCTCATTTTTCCACTTTTAAAATGGCCAAATATTTTTTTTCGAGATATCAATTTTTTACCATCTCCATTGGCTTCAAGTGGGCCATTTCCGGCTCAAAACACACGCAACTTGTATTTTTTTCGAAATTTTAAAAATTGACCATTTTCAGCATAGGGAATCCTATGTTAAATTTTGCGAAACGGCACTTTTTTTCAAAAAATTTCGAGATATCGAATTAAAACCTCCGCCATTGTTTTCAAGTGGCATATTTACCAACCGATTTCATTAACGAAAAAATTCTAAAAAATTTTTTTGTAAAAATACCATTTTTGTCGAAAAATTGTAAGGGTACCCCCTTCTCATTTTTCCACTTTTAAAATGGCCAAATATTTTTTTTCGAGATATCAATTTTTTACCATCTCCATTGGCTTCAAGTGGGCCATTTCCGGCTCAAAACACACGCAACTTGTATTTTTTTCGAAATTTTAAAAATTGACCATTTTCAGCATAGGGAATCCTATGTTAAATTTTGCGAAACGGCACTTTTTTTCAAAAAATTTCGAGATATCGAATTAAAACCTCCGCCATTGTTTTCAAGTGGCATATTTACCAACCGATTTCATTAACGAAAAAATTCTAAAAAATTTTTTTGTAAAAAAACCATTTTTGTCGAAAAATTGTAAGGGTACCCCCTTCTCATTTTTCCACTTTCAAAATGGCCAAATATTTTTTTTCGAGATATCGATTTTTTACCATCTCCATTGGCTTCAAGTGGCCCATTTCCGGCTCAAAACACACGCAACTTGTATTTTTTTCGAAATTTTAAAAATTGACCATTTTCAGCATAGGGAATCCTATGTTAAATTTTGCGAAACGGCACTTTTTTTCAAAAAATTTCGAGATATCGAATTAAAACCTCCGCCATTGTTTTCAAGTGGCATATTTACCAACCGATTTCATTAACGAAAAAATTCTAAAAAATTTTTTTGTAAAAATACCATTTTTGTCGAAAAATTGTAAGGGTACCCCCTTCTCATTTTTCCACTTTAAAAATGGCCAAATATTTTTTTTCGAGATATCAATTTTTTACCATCTCCATTGGCTTCAAGTGGGCCATTTCCGGCTCAAAACACACGCAACTTGTATTTTTTTCGAAATTTTAAAAATTGACCATTTTCAGCATAGGGAATCCTATGTTAAATTTTGCGAAACGGCACTTTTTTTCAAAAAATTTCGAGATATCGAATTAAAACCTCCGCCATTGTTTTCAAGTGGCATATTTACCAACCGATTTCATTAACGAAAAAATTCTTAAAAATTTTTTTGTAAAAATACCATTTTTGTCGAAAAATTGTAAGGGTACCCCCTTCTCATTTTTCCACTTTTAAAATGGCCAAATATTTTTTTTCGAGATATCAATTTTTTACCATCTCCATTGGCTTCAAGTGGGCCATTTCCGGCTCAAAACACACGCAACTTGTATTTTTTTCGAAATTTTAAAAATTGACCATTTTCAGCATAGGGAATCCTATGTTAAATTTTGCGAAACGGCACTTTTTTTCAAAAAATTTCGAGATATCGAATTAAAACCTCCGCCATTGTTTTCAAGTGGCATATTTACCAACCGATTTCATTAACGAAAAAATTCTAAAAAATTTTTTTGTAAAAAAACCATTTTTGTCGAAAAATTGTAAGGGTACCCCCTTCTCATTTTTCCACTTTTAAAATGGCCAAATATTTTTTTTCGAGATATCGATTTTTTACCATCTCCATTGGCTTCAAGTGGCCCATTTCCGGCTCAAAACACACGCAACTTGTATTTTTTTCGAAATTTTAAAAATTGACCATTTTCAGCATAGGGAATCCTATGTTAAATTTTGCGAAACGGCACTTTTTTTCAAAAAATTTCGAGATATCGAATTAAAACCTCCGCCATTGTTTTCAAGTGGCATATTTACCAACCGATTTCATTAACGAAAAAATTCTAAAAAATTTTTTTGTAAAAATACCATTTTTGTCGAAAAATTGTAAGGGTACCCCCTTCTCATTTTTCCACTTTTAAAATGGCCAAATATTTTTTTTCGAGATATCGATTTTTTACCATCTCCATTGGCTTCAAGTGGCCCATTTCCGGCTCAAAACACACGCAACTTGTATTTTTTTCGAAATTTTAAAAATTGACCATTTTCAGCATAGGGAATCCTATGTTAAATTTTGCGAAACGGCACTTTTTTTCAAAAAATTTCGAGATATCGAATTAAAACCTCCGCCATTGTTTTCAAGTGGCATATTTACCAACCGATTTCATTAACGAAAAAATTCTAAAAAATTTTTTTGTAAAAATACCATTTTTGTCGAAAAATTGTAAGGGTACCCCCTTCTCATTTTTCCACTTTCAAAATGGCCAAATATTTTTTTTCGAGATATCGATTTTTTACCATCTCCATTGGCTTCAAGTGGCCCATTTCCGGCTCAAAACACACGCAACTTGTATTTTTTTCGAAATTTTAAAAATTGACCATTTTCAGCATAGGGAATCCTATGTTAAATTTTGCGAAACGGCACTTTTTTTCAAAAAATTTCGAGATATCGAATTAAAACCTCCGCCATTGTTTTCAAGTGGCATATTTACCAACCGATTTCATTAACGAAAAAATTCTAAAAAATTTTTTTGTAAAAATACCATTTTTGTCGAAAAATTGTAAGGGTACCCCCTTCTCATTTTTCCACTTTCAAAATGGCCAAATATTTTTTTTCGAGATATCGATTTTTTACCATCTCCATTGGCTTCAAGTGGCCCATTTCCGGCTCAAAACACACGCAACTTGTATTTTTTTCGAAATTTTAAAAATTGACCATTTTCAGCATAGGGAATCCTATGTTAAATTTTGCGAAACGGCACTTTTTTTCAAAAAATTTCGAGATATCGAATTAAAACCTCCGCCATTGTTTTCAAGTGGCATATTTACCAACCGATTTCATTAACGAAAAAATTCTAAAAAATTTTTTTGTAAAAATACCATTTTTGTCGAAAAATTGTAAGGGTACCCCCTTCTCATTTTTCCACTTTAAAAATGGCCAAATATTTTTTTTCGAGATATCAATTTTTTACCATCTCCATTGGCTTCAAGTGGGCCATTTCCGGCTCAAAACACACGCAACTTGTATTTTTTTCGAAATTTTAAAAATTGACCATTTTCAGCATAGGGAATCCTATGTTAAATTTTGCGAAACGGCACTTTTTTTCAAAAAATTTCGAGATATCGAATTAAAACCTCCGCCATTGTTTTCAAGTGGCATATTTACCAACCGATTTCATTAACGAAAAAATTCTAAAAAATTTTTTTGTAAAAAAACCATTTTTGTCGAAAAATTGTAAGGGTACCCCCTTCTCATTTTTCCACTTTAAAAATGGCCAAATATTTTTTTTCGAGATATCGATTTTTTACCATCTCCATTGGCTTCAAGTGGCCCATTTCCGGCTCAAAACACACGCAACTTGTATTTTTTTCGAAATTTTAAAAATTGACCATTTTCAGCATAGGGAATCCTATGTTAAATTTTGCGAAACGGCACTTTTTTTCAAAAAATTCCGAGATATCGAATTAAAACCTCCGCCATTGTTTTCAAGTGGCATATTTACCAACCGATTTCATTAACGAAAAAATTCTAAAAAATTTTTTTGTAAAAATACCATTTTTGTCGAAAAATTGTAAGGGTACCCCCTTCTCATTTTTCCACTTTTAAAATGGCCAAATATTTTTTTTCGAGATATCAATTTTTTACCATCTCCATTGGCTTCAAGTGGGCCATTTCCGGCTCAAAACACACGCAACTTGTATTTTTTTCGAAATTTTAAAAATTGACCATTTTCAGCATAGGGAATCCTATGTTAAATTTTGCGAAACGGCACTTTTTTTCAAAAAATTTCGAGATATCGAATTAAAACCTCCGCCATTGTTTTCAAGTGGCATATTTACCAACCGATTTCATTAACGAAAAAATTCTTAAAAATTTTTTTGTAAAAATACCATTTTTGTCGAAAAATTGTAAGGGTACCCCCTTCTCATTTTTCCACTTTTAAAATGGCCAAATATTTTTTTTCGAGATATCAATTTTTTACCATCTCCATTGGCTTCAAGTGGGCCATTTCCGGCTCAAAACACACGCAACTTGTATTTTTTTCGAAATTTTAAAAATTGACCATTTTCAGCATAGGGAATCCTATGTTAAATTTTGCGAAACGGCACTTTTTTTCAAAAAATTTCGAGATATCGAATTAAAACCTCCGCCATTGTTTTCAAGTGGCATATTTACCAACCGATTTCATTAACGAAAAAATTCTAAAAAATTTTTTTGTAAAAAAACCATTTTTGTCGAAAAATTGTAAGGGTACCCCCTTCTCATTTTTCCACTTTTAAAATGGCCAAATATTTTTTTTCGAGATATCGATTTTTTACCATCTCCATTGGCTTCAAGTGGCCCATTTCCGGCTCAAAACACACGCAACTTGTATTTTTTTCGAAATTTTAAAAATTGACCATTTTCAGCATAGGGAATCCTATGTTAAATTTTGCGAAACGGCACTTTTTTTCAAAAAATTTCGAGATATCGAATTAAAACCTCCGCCATTGTTTTCAAGTGGCATATTTACCAACCGATTTCATTAACGAAAAAATTCTAAAAAATTTTTTTGTAAAAATACCATTTTTGTCGAAAAATTGTAAGGGTACCCCCTTCTCATTTTTCCACTTTTAAAATGGCCAAATATTTTTTTTCGAGATATCGATTTTTTACCATCTCCATTGGCTTCAAGTGGCCCATTTCCGGCTCAAAACACACGCAACTTGTATTTTTTTCGAAATTTTAAAAATTGACCATTTTCAGCATAGGGAATCCTATGTTAAATTTTGCGAAACGGCACTTTTTTTCAAAAAATTTCGAGATATCGAATTAAAACCTCCGCCATTGTTTTCAAGTGGCATATTTACCAACCGATTTCATTAACGAAAAAATTCTAAAAAATTTTTTTGTAAAAATACCATTTTTGTCGAAAAATTGTAAGGGTACCCCCTTCTCATTTTTCCACTTTCAAAATGGCCAAATATTTTTTTTCGAGATATCGATTTTTTACCATCTCCATTGGCTTCAAGTGGCCCATTTCCGGCTCAAAACACACGCAACTTGTATTTTTTTCGAAATTTTAAAAATTGACCATTTTCAGCATAGGGAATCCTATGTTAAATTTTGCGAAACGGCACTTTTTTTCAAAAAATTTCGAGATATCGAATTAAAACCTCCGCCATTGTTTTCAAGTGGCATATTTACCAACCGATTTCATTAACGAAAAAATTCTAAAAAATTTTTTTGTAAAAAAACCATTTTTGTCGAAAAATTGTAAGGGTACCCCCTTCTCATTTTTCCACTTTTAAAATGGCCAAATATTTTTTTTCGAGATATCGATTTTTTACCATCTCCATTGGCTTCAAGTGGCCCATTTCCGGCTCAAAACACACGCAACTTGTATTTTTTTCGAAATTTTAAAAATTGACCGTTTTCAGCATAGGGAATCCTATGTTAAATTTTGCGAAACGGCACTTTTTTTCAAAAAATTTCGAGATATCGAATTAAAACCTCCGCCATTGTTTTCAAGTGGCATATTTACCAACCGATTTCATTAACGAAAAAATTCTAAAAAATTTTTTTGTAAAAATACCATTTTTGTCGAAAAATTGTAAGGGTACCCCCTTCTCATTTTTCCACTTTTAAAATGGCCAAATATTTTTTTTCGAGATATCAATTTTTTACCATCTCCATTGGCTTCAAGTGGGCCATTTCCGGCTCAAAACACACGCAACTTGTATTTTTTTCGAAATTTTAAAAACTGACCATTTTCAGCATAGGGAATCCTATGTTAAATTTTGCGAAACGGCACTTTTTTTCAAAAAATTTCGAGATATCGAATTAAAACCTCCGCCATTGTTTTCAAGTGGCATATTTACCAACCGATTTCATTAACGAAAAAATTCTAAAAAATTTTTTTGTAAAAAAACCATTTTTGTCGAAAAATTGTAAGGGTACCCCCTTCTCATTTTTCCACTTTCAAAATGGCCAAATATTTTTTTTCGAGATATCGATTTTTAACCATCTCCATTGGCTTCAAGTGGCCCATTTCCGGCTCAAAACACACGCAACTTGTATTTTTTTCGAAATTTTAAAAATTGACCATTTTCAGCATAGGGAATCCTATGTTAAATTTTGCGAAACGGCACTTTTTTTCAAAAAATTTCGAGATATCGAATTAAAACCTCCGCCATTGTTTTCAAGTGGCATATTTACCAACCGATTTCATTAACGAAAAAATTCTTAAAAATTTTTTTGTAAAAATACCATTTTTGTCGAAAAATTGTAAGGGTACCCCCTTCTCATTTTTCCACTTTTAAAATGGCCAAATATTTTTTTTCGAGATATCAATTTTTTACCATCTCCATTGGCTTCAAGTGGGCCATTTCCGGCTCAAAACACACGCAACTTGTATTTTTTTCGAAATTTTAAAAATTGACCATTTTCAGCATAGGGAATCCTATGTTAAATTTTGCGAAACGGCACTTTTTTTCAAAAAATTTCGAGATATCGAATTAAAACCTCCGCCATTGTTTTCAAGTGGCATATTTACCAACCGATTTCATTAACGAAAAAATTCTAAAAAATTTTTTTGTAAAAAAACCATTTTTGTCGAAAAATTGTAAGGGTACCCCCTTCTCATTTTTCCACTTTTAAAATGGCCAAATATTTTTTTTCGAGATATCGATTTTTTACCATCTCCATTGGCTTCAAGTGGCCCATTTCCGGCTCAAAACACACGCAACTTGTATTTTTTTCGAAATTTTAAAAATTGACCATTTTCAGCATAGGGAATCCTATGTTAAATTTTGCGAAACGGCACTTTTTTTCAAAAAATTTCGAGATATCGAATTAAAACCTCCGCCATTGTTTTCAAGTGGCATATTTACCAACCGATTTCATTAACGAAAAAATTCTAAAAAATTTTTTTGTAAAAATACCATTTTTGTCGAAAAATTGTAAGGGTACCCCCTTCTCATTTTTCCACTTTTAAAATGGCCAAATATTTTTTTTCGAGATATCGATTTTTTACCATCTCCATTGGCTTCAAGTGGCCCATTTCCGGCTCAAAACACACGCAACTTGTATTTTTTTCGAAATTTTAAAAATTGACCATTTTCAGCATAGGGAATCCTATGTTAAATTTTGCGAAACGGCACTTTTTTTCAAAAAATTTCGAGATATCGAATTAAAACCTCCGCCATTGTTTTCAAGTGGCATATTTACCAACCGATTTCATTAACGAAAAAATTCTAAAAAATTTTTTTGTAAAAATACCATTTTTGTCGAAAAATTGTAAGGGTACCCCCTTCTCATTTTTCCACTTTCAAAATGGCCAAATATTTTTTTTCGAGATATCGATTTTTTACCATCTCCATTGGCTTCAAGTGGCCCATTTCCGGCTCAAAACACACGCAACTTGTATTTTTTTCGAAATTTTAAAAATTGACCATTTTCAGCATAGGGAATCCTATGTTAAATTTTGCGAAACGGCACTTTTTTTCAAAAAATTTCGAGATATCGAATTAAAACCTCCGCCATTGTTTTCAAGTGGCATATTTACCAACCGATTTCATTAACGAAAAAATTCTAAAAAATTTTTTTGTAAAAAAACCATTTTTGTCGAAAAATTGTAAGGGTACCCCCTTCTCATTTTTCCACTTTTAAAATGGCCAAATATTTTTTTTCGAGATATCGATTTTTTACCATCTCCATTGGCTTCAAGTGGCCCATTTCCGGCTCAAAACACACGCAACTTGTATTTTTTTCGAAATTTTAAAAATTGACCGTTTTCAGCATAGGGAATCCTATGTTAAATTTTGCGAAACGGCACTTTTTTTCAAAAAATTTCGAGATATCGAATTAAAACCTCCGCCATTGTTTTCAAGTGGCATATTTACCAACCGATTTCATTAACGAAAAAATTCTAAAAAATTTTTTTGTAAAAATACCATTTTTGTCGAAAAATTGTAAGGGTACCCCCTTCTCATTTTTCCACTTTTAAAATGGCCAAATATTTTTTTTCGAGATATCAATTTTTTACCATCTCCATTGGCTTCAAGTGGGCCATTTCCGGCTCAAAACACACGCAACTTGTATTTTTTTCGAAATTTTAAAAATTGACCATTTTCAGCATAGGGAATCCTATGTTAAATTTTGCGAAACGGCACTTTTTTTCAAAAAATTTCGAGATATCGAATTAAAACCTCCGCCATTGTTTTCAAGTGGCATATTTACCAACCGATTTCATTAACGAAAAAATTCTAAAAAATTTTTTTGTAAAAAAACCATTTTTGTCGAAAAATTGTAAGGGTACCCCCTTCTCATTTTTCCACTTTCAAAATGGCCAAATATTTTTTTTCGAGATATCGATTTTTTACCATCTCCATTGGCTTCAAGTGGCCCATTTCCGGCTCAAAACACACGCAACTTGTATTTTTTTCGAAATTTTAAAAATTGACCATTTTCAGCATAGGGAATCCTATGTTAAATTTTGCGAAACGGCACTTTTTTTCAAAAAATTTCGAGATATCGAATTAAAACCTCCGCCATTGTTTTCAAGTGGCATATTTACCAACCGATTTCATTAACGAAAAAATTCTAAAAAATTTTTTTGTAAAAATACCATTTTTGTCGAAAAATTGTAAGGGTACCCCCTTCTCATTTTTCCACTTTAAAAATGGCCAAATATTTTTTTTCGAGATATCAATTTTTTACCATCTCCATTGGCTTCAAGTGGGCCATTTCCGGCTCAAAACACACGCAACTTGTATTTTTTTCGAAATTTTAAAAATTGACCATTTTCAGCATAGGGAATCCTATGTTAAATTTTGCGAAACGGCACTTTTTTTCAAAAAATTTCGAGATATCGAATTAAAACCTCCGCCATTGTTTTCAAGTGGCATATTTACCAACCGATTTCATTAACGAAAAAATTCTAAAAAATTTTTTTGTAAAAAAACCATTTTTGTCGAAAAATTGTAAGGGTACCCCCTTCTCATTTTTCCACTTTTAAAATGGCCAAATATTTTTTTTCGAGATATCAATTTTTTACCATCTCCATTGGCTTCAAGTGGGCCATTTCCGGCTCAAAACACACGCAACTTGTATTTTTTTCGAAATTTTAAAAATTGACCATTTTCAGCATAGGGAATCCTATGTTAAATTTTGCGAAACGGCACTTTTTTTCGAAAAATTTCGAGATATCGAATTAAAACCTCCGCCATTGTTTTCAAGTGGCATATTTACCAACCGATTTCATTAACGAAAAAATTCTAAAAAATTTTTTTGTAAAAAAACCATTTTTGTCGAAAAATTGTAAGGGTACCCCCTTCTCATTTTTCCACTTTTAAAATGGCCAAATATTTTTTTTCGAGATATCAATTTTTTACCATCTCCATTGGCTTCAAGTGGGCCATTTCCGGCTCAAAACACACGCAACTTGTATTTTTTTCGAAATTTTAAAAATTGACCATTTTCAGCATAGGGAATCCTATGTTAAATTTTGCGAAACGGCACTTTTTTTCAAAAAATTTCGAGATATCGAATTAAAACCTCCGCCATTGTTTTCAAGTGGCATATTTACCAACCGATTTCATTAACGAAAAAATTCTAAAAAATTTTTTTGTAAAAAAACCATTTTTGTCGAAAAATTGTAAGGGTACCCCCTTCTCATTTTTCCACTTTTAAAATGGCCAAATATTTTTTTTCGAGATATCGATTTTTTACCATCTCCATTGGCTTCAAGTGGCCCATTTCCGGCTCAAAACACACGCAACTTGTATTTTTTTCGAAATTTTAAAAATTGACCATTTTCAGCATAGGGAATCCTCCTATGTTAAATTTTGCGAAACGGCACTTTTTTCAAAAAATTTCGAGATATCGAATTAAAACCTCCGCCATTGTTTTCAAGTGGCATATTTACCAACCGATTTCATTAACGAAAAAATTCTAAAAAATTTTTTTGTAAAAATACCATTTTTGTCGAAAAATTGTAAGGGTACCCCCTTCTCATTTTTCCACTTTTAAAATGGCCAAATATTTTTTTTCGAGATATCAATTTTTTACCATCTCCATTGGCTTCAAGTGGGCCATTTCCGGCTCAAAACACACGCAACTTGTATTTTTTTCGAAATTTTAAAAATTGACCATTTTCAGCATAGGGAATCCTATGTTAAATTTTGCGAAACGGCACTTTTTTTCAAAAAATTTCGAGATATCGAATTAAAACCTCCGCCATTGTTTTCAAGTGGCATATTTACCAACCGATTTCATTAACGAAAAAATTCTAAAAAATTTTTTTGTAAAAATACCATTTTTGTCGAAAAATTGTAAGGGTACCCCCTTCTCATTTTTCCACTTTTAAAATGGCCAAATATTTTTTTTCGAGATATCAATTTTTTACCATCTCCATTGGCTTCAAGTGGGCCATTTCCGGCTCAAAACACACGCAACTTGTATTTTTTTCGAAATTTTAAAAATTGACCATTTTCAGCATAGGGAATCCTATGTTAAATTTTGCGAAACGGCACTTTTTTTCAAAAAATTTCGAGATATCGAATTAAAACCTCCGCCATTGTTTTCAAGTGGCATATTTACCAACCGATTTCATTAACGAAAAAATTCTAAAAAATTTTTTTGTAAAAAAACCATTTTTGTCGAAAAATTGTAAGGGTACCCCCTTCTCATTTTTCCACTTTCAAAATGGCCAAATATTTTTTTTCGAGATATCGATTTTTTACCATCTCCATTGGCTTCAAGTGGCCCATTTCCGGCTCAAAACACACGCAACTTGTATTTTTTTCGAAATTTTAAAAATTGACCATTTTCAGCATAGGGAATCCTATGTTAAATTTTGCGAAACGGCACTTTTTTTCAAAAAATTTCGAGATATCGAATTAAAACCTCCGCCATTGTTTTCAAGTGGCATATTTACCAACCGATTTCATTAACGAAAAAATTCTAAAAAATTTTTTTGTAAAAATACCATTTTTGTCGAAAAATTGTAAGGGTACCCCCTTCTCATTTTTCCACTTTAAAAATGGCCAAATATTTTTTTTCGAGATATCAATTTTTTACCATCTCCATTGGCTTCAAGTGGGCCATTTCCGGCTCAAAACACACGCAACTTGTATTTTTTTCGAAATTTTAAAAATTGACCATTTTCAGCATAGGGAATCCTATGTTAAATTTTGCGAAACGGCACTTTTTTTCAAAAAATTTCGAGATATCGAATTAAAACCTCCGCCATTGTTTTCAAGTGGCATATTTACCAACCGATTTCATTAACGAAAAAATTCTTAAAAATTTTTTTGTAAAAATACCATTTTTGTCGAAAAATTGTAAGGGTACCCCCTTCTCATTTTTCCACTTTTAAAATGGCCAAATATTTTTTTTCGAGATATCAATTTTTTACCATCTCCATTGGCTTCAAGTGGGCCATTTCCGGCTCAAAACACACGCAACTTGTATTTTTTTCGAAATTTTAAAAATTGACCATTTTCAGCATAGGGAATCCTATGTTAAATTTTGCGAAACGGCACTTTTTTTCAAAAAATTTCGAGATATCGAATTAAAACCTCCGCCATTGTTTTCAAGTGGCATATTTACCAACCGATTTCATTAACGAAAAAATTCTAAAAAATTTTTTTGTAAAAAAACCATTTTTGTCGAAAAATTGTAAGGGTACCCCCTTCTCATTTTTCCACTTTTAAAATGGCCAAATATTTTTTTTCGAGATATCGATTTTTTACCATCTCCATTGGCTTCAAGTGGCCCATTTCCGGCTCAAAACACACGCAACTTGTATTTTTTTCGAAATTTTAAAAATTGACCATTTTCAGCATAGGGAATCCTATGTTAAATTTTGCGAAACGGCACTTTTTTTCAAAAAATTTCGAGATATCGAATTAAAACCTCCGCCATTGTTTTCAAGTGGCATATTTACCAACCGATTTCATTAACGAAAAAATTCTAAAAAATTTTTTTGTAAAAATACCATTTTTGTCGAAAAATTGTAAGGGTACCCCCTTCTCATTTTTCCACTTTTAAAATGGCCAAATATTTTTTTTCGAGATATCGATTTTTTACCATCTCCATTGGCTTCAAGTGGCCCATTTCCGGCTCAAAACACACGCAACTTGTATTTTTTTCGAAATTTTAAAAATTGACCATTTTCAGCATAGGGAATCCTATGTTAAATTTTGCGAAACGGCACTTTTTTTCAAAAAATTTCGAGATATCGAATTAAAACCTCCGCCATTGTTTTCAAGTGGCATATTTACCAACCGATTTCATTAACGAAAAAATTCTAAAAAATTTTTTTGTAAAAATACCATTTTTGTCGAAAAATTGTAAGGGTACCCCCTTCTCATTTTTCCACTTTCAAAATGGCCAAATATTTTTTTTCGAGATATCGATTTTTTACCATCTCCATTGGCTTCAAGTGGCCCATTTCCGGCTCAAAACACACGCAACTTGTATTTTTTTCGAAATTTTAAAAATTGACCATTTTCAGCATAGGGAATCCTATGTTAAATTTTGCGAAACGGCACTTTTTTTCAAAAAATTTCGAGATATCGAATTAAAACCTCCGCCATTGTTTTCAAGTGGCATATTTACCAACCGATTTCATTAACGAAAAAATTCTAAAAAATTTTTTTGTAAAAATACCATTTTTGTCGAAAAATTGTAAGGGTACCCCCTTCTCATTTTTCCACTTTCAAAATGGCCAAATATTTTTTTTCGAGATATCGATTTTTTACCATCTCCATTGGCTTCAAGTGGCCCATTTCCGGCTCAAAACACACGCAACTTGTATTTTTTTCGAAATTTTAAAAATTGACCATTTTCAGCATAGGGAATCCTATGTTAAATTTTGCGAAACGGCACTTTTTTTCAAAAAATTTCGAGATATCGAATTAAAACCTCCGCCATTGTTTTCAAGTGGCATATTTACCAACCGATTTCATTAACGAAAAAATTCTAAAAAATTTTTTTGTAAAAATACCATTTTTGTCGAAAAATTGTAAGGGTACCCCCTTCTCATTTTTCCACTTTAAAAATGGCCAAATATTTTTTTTCGAGATATCAATTTTTTACCATCTCCATTGGCTTCAAGTGGGCCATTTCCGGCTCAAAACACACGCAACTTGTATTTTTTTCGAAATTTTAAAAATTGACCATTTTCAGCATAGGGAATCCTATGTTAAATTTTGCGAAACGGCACTTTTTTTCAAAAAATTTCGAGATATCGAATTAAAACCTCCGCCATTGTTTTCAAGTGGCATATTTACCAACCGATTTCATTAACGAAAAAATTCTAAAAAATTTTTTTGTAAAAAAACCATTTTTGTCGAAAAATTGTAAGGGTACCCCCTTCTCATTTTTCCACTTTAAAAATGGCCAAATATTTTTTTTCGAGATATCGATTTTTTACCATCTCCATTGGCTTCAAGTGGCCCATTTCCGGCTCAAAACACACGCAACTTGTATTTTTTTCGAAATTTTAAAAATTGACCATTTTCAGCATAGGGAATCCTATGTTAAATTTTGCGAAACGGCACTTTTTTTCAAAAAATTCCGAGATATCGAATTAAAACCTCCGCCATTGTTTTCAAGTGGCATATTTACCAACCGATTTCATTAACGAAAAAATTCTAAAAAATTTTTTTGTAAAAATACCATTTTTGTCGAAAAATTGTAAGGGTACCCCCTTCTCATTTTTCCACTTTTAAAATGGCCAAATATTTTTTTTCGAGATATCAATTTTTTACCATCTCCATTGGCTTCAAGTGGGCCATTTCCGGCTCAAAACACACGCAACTTGTATTTTTTTCGAAATTTTAAAAATTGACCATTTTCAGCATAGGGAATCCTATGTAAAATTTTGCGAAACGGCACTTTTTTTCAAAAAATTTCGAGATATCGAATTAAAACCTCCGCCATTGTTTTCAAGTGGCATATTTACCAACCGATTTCATTAACGAAAAAATTCTAAAAAATTTTTTTGTAAAAAAACCATTTTTGTCGAAAAATTGTAAGGGTACCCCCTTCTCATTTTTCCACTTTCAAAATGGCCAAATATTTTTTTTCGAGATATCGATTTTTTACCATCTCCATTGGCTTCAAGTGGCCCATTTCCGGCTCAAAACACACGCAACTTGTATTTTTTTCGAAATTTTAAAAATTGACCATTTTCAGCATAGGGAATCCTATGTTAAATTTTGCGAAACGGCACTTTTTTTCAAAAAATTTCGAGATATCGAATTAAAACCTCCGCCATTGTTTTCAAGTGGCATATTTACCAACCGATTTCATTAACGAAAAAATTCTAAAAAATTTTTTTGTAAAAATACCATTTTTGTCGAAAAATTGTAAGGGTACCCCCTTCTCATTTTTCCACTTTTAAAATGGCCAAATATTTTTTTTCGAGATATCAATTTTTTACCATCTCCATTGGCTTCAAGTGGGCCATTTCCGGCTCAAAACACACGCAACTTGTATTTTTTTCGAAATTTTAAAAATTGACCATTTTCAGCATAGGGAATCCTATGTTAAATTTTGCGAAACGGCACTTTTTTTCAAAAAATTTCGAGATATCGAATTAAAACCTCCGCCATTGTTTTCAAGTGGCATATTTACCAACCGATTTCATTAACGAAAAAATTCTAAAAAATTTTTTTGTAAAAAAACCATTTTTGTCGAAAAATTGTAAGGGTACCCCCTTCTCATTTTTCCACTTTCAAAATGGCCAAATATTTTTTTTCGAGATATCGATTTTTTACCATCTCCATTGGCTTCAAGTGGCCCATTTCCGGCTCAAAACACACGCAACTTGTATTTTTTTCGAAATTTTAAAAATTGACCATTTTCAGCATAGGGAATCCTATGTTAAATTTTGCGAAACGGCACTTTTTTTCAAAAAATTTCGAGATATCGAATTAAAACCTCCGCCATTGTTTTCAAGTGGCATATTTACCAACCGATTTCATTAACGAAAAAATTCTAAAAAATTTTTTTGTAAAAATACCATTTTTGTCGAAAAATTGTAAGGGTACCCCCTTCTCATTTTTCCACTTTTAAAATGGCCAAATATTTTTTTTCGAGATATCAATTTTTTACCATCTCCATTGGCTTCAAGTGGGCCATTTCCGGCTCAAAACACACGCAACTTGTATTTTTTTCGAAATTTTAAAAATTGACCATTTTCAGCATAGGGAATCCTATGTTAAATTTTGCGAAACGGCACTTTTTTTCAAAAAATTTCGAGATATCGAATTAAAACCTCCGCCATTGTTTTCAAGTGGCATATTTACCAACCGATTTCATTAACGAAAAAATTCTAAAAAATTTTTTTGTAAAAAAACCATTTTTGTCGAAAAATTGTAAGGGTACCCCCTTCTCATTTTTCCACTTTTAAAATGGCCAAATATTTTTTTTCGAGATATCAATTTTTTACCATCTCCATTGGCTTCAAGTGGGCCATTTCCGGCTCAAAACACACGCAACTTGTATTTTTTTCGAAATTTTAAAAATTGACCATTTTCAGCATAGGGAATCCTATGTTAAATTTTGCGAAACGGCACTTTTTTTCAAAAAATTTCGAGATATCGAATTAAAACCTCCGCCATTGTTTTCAAGTGGCATATTTACCAACCGATTTCATTAACGAAAAAATTCTAAAAAATTTTTTTGTAAAAAAACCATTTTTGTCGAAAAATTGTAAGGGTACCCCCTTCTCATTTTTCCACTTTTAAAATGGCCAAATATTTTTTTTCGAGATATCAATTTTTTACCATCTCCATTGGCTTCAAGTGGCCCATTTCCGGCTCAAAACACACGCAACTTGTATTTTTTTCGAAATTTTAAAAATTGACCGTTTTCAGCATAGGGAATCCTATGTTAAATTTTGCGAAACGGCACTTTTTTTCAAAAAATTTCGAGATATCGAATTAAAACCTCCGCCATTGTTTTCAAGTGGCATATTTACCAACCGATTTCATTAACGAAAAAATTCTAAAAAATTTTTTTGTAAAAATACCATTTTTGTCGAAAAATTGTAAGGGTACCCCCTTCTCATTTTTCCACTTTTAAAATGGCCAAATATTTTTTTTCGAGATATCAATTTTTTACCATCTCCATTGGCTTCAAGTGGGCCATTTCCGGCTCAAAACACACGCAACTTGTATTTTTTTCGAAATTTTAAAAATTGACCATTTTCAGCATAGGGAATCCTATGTTAAATTTTGCGAAACGGCACTTTTTTTCAAAAAATTTCGAGATATCGAATTAAAACCTCCGCCATTGTTTTCAAGTGGCATATTTACCAACCGATTTCATTAACGAAAAAATTCTAAAAAATTTTTTTGTAAAAAAACCATTTTTGTCGAAAAATTGTAAGGGTACCCCCTTCTCATTTTTCCACTTTCAAAATGGCCAAATATTTTTTTTCGAGATATCGATTTTTAACCATCTCCATTGGCTTCAAGTGGCCCATTTCCGGCTCAAAACACACGCAACTTGTATTTTTTTCGAAATTTTAAAAATTGACCATTTTCAGCATAGGGAATCCTATGTTAAATTTTGCGAAACGGCACTTTTTTTCAAAAAATTTCGAGATATCGAATTAAAACCTCCGCCATTGTTTTCAAGTGGCATATTTACCAACCGATTTCATTAACGAAAAAATTCTTAAAAATTTTTTTGTAAAAATACCATTTTTGTCGAAAAATTGTAAGGGTACCCCCTTCTCATTTTTCCACTTTTAAAATGGCCAAATATTTTTTTTCGAGATATCAATTTTTTACCATCTCCATTGGCTTCAAGTGGGCCATTTCCGGCTCAAAACACACGCAACTTGTATTTTTTTCGAAATTTTAAAAATTGACCATTTTCAGCATAGGGAATCCTATGTTAAATTTTGCGAAACGGCACTTTTTTTCAAAAAATTTCGAGATATCGAATTAAAACCTCCGCCATTGTTTTCAAGTGGCATATTTACCAACCGATTTCATTAACGAAAAAATTCTAAAAAATTTTTTTGTAAAAAAACCATTTTTGTCGAAAAATTGTAAGGGTACCCCCTTCTCATTTTTCCACTTTTAAAATGGCCAAATATTTTTTTTCGAGATATCGATTTTTTACCATCTCCATTGGCTTCAAGTGGCCCATTTCCGGCTCAAAACACACGCAACTTGTATTTTTTTCGAAATTTTAAAAATTGACCATTTTCAGCATAGGGAATCCTATGTTAAATTTTGCGAAACGGCACTTTTTTTCAAAAAATTTCGAGATATCGAATTAAAACCTCCGCCATTGTTTTCAAGTGGCATATTTACCAACCGATTTCATTAACGAAAAAATTCTAAAAAATTTTTTTGTAAAAATACCATTTTTGTCGAAAAATTGTAAGGGTACCCCCTTCTCATTTTTCCACTTTTAAAATGGCCAAATATTTTTTTTCGAGATATCGATTTTTTACCATCTCCATTGGCTTCAAGTGGCCCATTTCCGGCTCAAAACACACGCAACTTGTATTTTTTTCGAAATTTTAAAAATTGACCATTTTCAGCATAGGGAATCCTATGTTAAATTTTGCGAAACGGCACTTTTTTTCAAAAAATTTCGAGATATCGAATTAAAACCTCCGCCATTGTTTTCAAGTGGCATATTTACCAACCGATTTCATTAACGAAAAAATTCTAAAAAATTTTTTTGTAAAAATACCATTTTTGTCGAAAAATTGTAAGGGTACCCCCTTCTCATTTTTCCACTTTCAAAATGGCCAAATATTTTTTTTCGAGATATCGATTTTTTACCATCTCCATTGGCTTCAAGTGGCCCATTTCCGGCTCAAAACACACGCAACTTGTATTTTTTTCGAAATTTTAAAAATTGACCATTTTCAGCATAGGGAATCCTATGTTAAATTTTGCGAAACGGCACTTTTTTTCAAAAAATTTCGAGATATCGAATTAAAACCTCCGCCATTGTTTTCAAGTGGCATATTTACCAACCGATTTCATTAACGAAAAAATTCTAAAAAATTTTTTTGTAAAAAAACCATTTTTGTCGAAAAATTGTAAGGGTACCCCCTTCTCATTTTTCCACTTTTAAAATGGCCAAATATTTTTTTTCGAGATATCGATTTTTTACCATCTCCATTGGCTTCAAGTGGCCCATTTCCGGCTCAAAACACACGCAACTTGTATTTTTTTCGAAATTTTAAAAATTGACCGTTTTCAGCATAGGGAATCCTATGTTAAATTTTGCGAAACGGCACTTTTTTTCAAAAAATTTCGAGATATCGAATTAAAACCTCCGCCATTGTTTTCAAGTGGCATATTTACCAACCGATTTCATTAACGAAAAAATTCTAAAAAATTTTTTTGTAAAAATACCATTTTTGTCGAAAAATTGTAAGGGTACCCCCTTCTCATTTTTCCACTTTTAAAATGGCCAAATATTTTTTTTCGAGATATCAATTTTTTACCATCTCCATTGGCTTCAAGTGGGCCATTTCCGGCTCAAAACACACGCAACTTGTATTTTTTTCGAAATTTTAAAAATTGACCATTTTCAGCATAGGGAATCCTATGTTAAATTTTGCGAAACGGCACTTTTTTTCAAAAAATTTCGAGATATCGAATTAAAACCTCCGCCATTGTTTTCAAGTGGCATATTTACCAACCGATTTCATTAACGAAAAAATTCTAAAAAATTTTTTTGTAAAAAAACCATTTTTGTCGAAAAATTGTAAGGGTACCCCCTTCTCATTTTTCCACTTTCAAAATGGCCAAATATTTTTTTTCGAGATATCGATTTTTTACCATCTCCATTGGCTTCAAGTGGCCCATTTCCGGCTCAAAACACACGCAACTTGTATTTTTTTCGAAATTTTAAAAATTGACCATTTTCAGCATAGGGAATCCTATGTTAAATTTTGCGAAACGGCACTTTTTTTCAAAAAATTTCGAGATATCGAATTAAAACCTCCGCCATTGTTTTCAAGTGGCATATTTACCAACCGATTTCATTAACGAAAAAATTCTAAAAAATTTTTTTGTAAAAATACCATTTTTGTCGAAAAATTGTAAGGGTACCCCCTTCTCATTTTTCCACTTTAAAAATGGCCAAATATTTTTTTTCGAGATATCAATTTTTTACCATCTCCATTGGCTTCAAGTGGGCCATTTCCGGCTCAAAACACACGCAACTTGTATTTTTTTCGAAATTTTAAAAATTGACCATTTTCAGCATAGGGAATCCTATGTTAAATTTTGCGAAACGGCACTTTTTTTCAAAAAATTTCGAGATATCGAATTAAAACCTCCGCCATTGTTTTCAAGTGGCATATTTACCAACCGATTTCATTAACGAAAAAATTCTAAAAAATTTTTTTGTAAAAAAACCATTTTTGTCGAAAAATTGTAAGGGTACCCCCTTCTCATTTTTCCACTTTTAAAATGGCCAAATATTTTTTTTCGAGATATCAATTTTTTACCATCTCCATTGGCTTCAAGTGGGCCATTTCCGGCTCAAAACACACGCAACTTGTATTTTTTTCGAAATTTTAAAAATTGACCATTTTCAGCATAGGGAATCCTATGTTAAATTTTGCGAAACGGCACTTTTTTTCGAAAAATTTCGAGATATCGAATTAAAACCTCCGCCATTGTTTTCAAGTGGCATATTTACCAACCGATTTCATTAACGAAAAAATTCTAAAAAATTTTTTTGTAAAAAAACCATTTTTGTCGAAAAATTGTAAGGGTACCCCCTTCTCATTTTTCCACTTTTAAAATGGCCAAATATTTTTTTTCGAGATATCAATTTTTTACCATCTCCATTGGCTTCAAGTGGGCCATTTCCGGCTCAAAACACACGCAACTTGTATTTTTTTCGAAATTTTAAAAATTGACCATTTTCAGCATAGGGAATCCTATGTTAAATTTTGCGAAACGGCACTTTTTTTCAAAAAATTTCGAGATATCGAATTAAAACCTCCGCCATTGTTTTCAAGTGGCATATTTACCAACCGATTTCATTAACGAAAAAATTCTAAAAAATTTTTTTGTAAAAAAACCATTTTTGTCGAAAAATTGTAAGGGTACCCCCTTCTCATTTTTCCACTTTTAAAATGGCCAAATATTTTTTTTCGAGATATCAATTTTTTACCATCTCCATTGGCTTCAAGTGGGCCATTTCCGGCTCAAAACACACGCAACTTGTATTTTTTTCGAAATTTTAAAAATTGACCATTTTCAGCATAGGGAATCCTATGTTAAATTTTGCGAAACGGCACTTTTTTTCAAAAAATTTCGAGATATCGAATTAAAACCTCCGCCATTGTTTTCAAGTGGCATATTTACCAACCGATTTCATTAACGAAAAAATTCTAAAAAATTTTTTTGTAAAAATACCATTTTTGTCGAAAAATTGTAAGGGTACCCCCTTCTCATTTTTCCACTTTTAAAATGGCCAAATATTTTTTTTCGAGATATCAATTTTTTACCATCTCCATTGGCTTCAAGTGGCCCATTTCCGGCTCAAAACACACGCAACTTGTATTTTTTTCGAAATTTTAAAAATTGACCATTTTCAGCATAGGGAATCCTATGTTAAATTTTGCGAAACGGCACTTTTTTTCAAAAAATTTCGAGATATCGAATTAAAACCTCCGCCATTGTTTTCAAGTGGCATATTTACCAACCGATTTCATTAACGAAAAAATTCTAAAAAATTTTTTTGTAAAAATACCATTTTTGTCGAAAAATTGTAAGGGTACCCCCTTCTCATTTTTCCACTTTAAAAATGGCCAAATATTTTTTTTCGAGATATCAATTTTTTACCATCTCCATTGGCTTCAAGTGGGCCATTTCCGGCTCAAAACACACGCAACTTGTATTTTTTTCGAAATTTTAAAAATTGACCATTTTCAGCATAGGGAATCCTATGTTAAATTTTGCGAAACGGCACTTTTTTTCAAAAAATTTCGAGATATCGAATTAAAACCTCCGCCATTGTTTTCAAGTGGCATATTTACCAACCGATTTCATTAACGAAAAAATTCTAAAAAATTTTTTTGTAAAAAAACCATTTTTGTCGAAAAATTGTAAGGGTACCCCCTTCTCATTTTTCCACTTTTAAAATGGCCAAATATTTTTTTTCGAGATATCGATTTTTTACCATCTCCATTGGCTTCAAGTGGCCCATTTCCGGCTCAAAACACACGCAACTTGTATTTTTTTCGAAATTTTAAAAATTGACCATTTTCAGCATAGGGAATCCTATGTTAAATTTTGCGAAACGGCACTTTTTTTCAAAAAATTTCGAGATATCGAATTAAAACCTCCGCCATTGTTTTCAAGTGGCATATTTACCAACCGATTTCATTAACGAAAAAATTCTAAAAAATTTTTTTGTAAAAATACCATTTTTGTCGAAAAATTGTAAGGGTACCCCCTTCTCATTTTTCCACTTTCAAAATGGCCAAATATTTTTTTTCGAGATATCGATTTTTTACCATCTCCATTGGCTTCAAGTGGCCCATTTCCGGCTCAAAACACACGCAACTTGTATTTTTTTCGAAATTTTAAAAATTGACCATTTTCAGCATAGGGAATCCTATGTTAAATTTTGCGAAACGGCACTTTTTTTCAAAAAATTTCGAGATATCGAATTAAAACCTCCGCCATTGTTTTCAAGTGGCATATTTACCAACCGATTTCATTAACGAAAAAATTCTAAAAAATTTTTTTGTAAAAATACCATTTTTGTCGAAAAATTGTAAGGGTACCCCCTTCTCATTTTTCCACTTTTAAAATGGCCAAATATTTTTTTTCGAGATATCGATTTTTTACCATCTCCATTGGCTTCAAGTGGCCCATTTCCGGCTCAAAACACACGCAACTTGTATTTTTTTCGAAATTTTAAAAATTGACCATTTTCAGCATAGGGAATCCTATGTTAAATTTTGCGAAACGGCACTTTTTTTCAAAAAATTTCGAGATATCGAATTAAAACCTCCGCCATTGTTTTCAAGTGGCATATTTACCAACCGATTTCATTAACGAAAAAATTCTAAAAAATTTTTTTGTAAAAATACCATTTTTGTCGAAAAATTGTAAGGGTACCCCCTTCTCATTTTTCCACTTTTAAAATGGCCAAATATTTTTTTTCGAGATATCAATTTTTTACCATCTCCATTGGCTTCAAGTGGGCCATTTCCGGCTCAAAACACACGCAACTTGTATTTTTTTCGAAATTTTAAAAATTGACCATTTTCAGCATAGGGAATCCTATGTTAAATTTTGCGAAACGGCACTTTTTTTCAAAAAATTTCGAGATATCGAATTAAAACCTCCGCCATTGTTTTCAAGTGGCATATTTACCAACCGATTTCATTAACGAAAAAATTCTAAAAAATTTTTTTGTAAAAAAACCATTTTTGTCGAAAAATTGTAAGGGTACCCCCTTCTCATTTTTCCACTTTCAAAATGGCCAAATATTTTTTTTCGAGATATCGATTTTTTACCATCTCCATTGGCTTCAAGTGGCCCATTTCCGGCTCAAAACACACGCAACTTGTATTTTTTTCGAAATTTTAAAAATTGACCATTTTCAGCATAGGGAATCCTATGTTAAATTTTGCGAAACGGCACTTTTTTTCAAAAAATTTCGAGATATCGAATTAAAACCTCCGCCATTGTTTTCAAGTGGCATATTTACCAACCGATTTCATTAACGAAAAAATTCTAAAAAATTTTTTTGTAAAAATACCATTTTTGTCGAAAAATTGTAAGGGTACCCCCTTCTCATTTTTCCACTTTAAAAATGGCCAAATATTTTTTTTCGAGATATCAATTTTTTACCATCTCCATTGGCTTCAAGTGGGCCATTTCCGGCTCAAAACACACGCAACTTGTATTTTTTTCGAAATTTTAAAAATTGACCATTTTCAGCATAGGGAATCCTATGTTAAATTTTGCGAAACGGCACTTTTTTTCAAAAAATTTCGAGATATCGAATTAAAACCTCCGCCATTGTTTTCAAGTGGCATATTTACCAACCGATTTCATTAACGAAAAAATTCTAAAAAATTTTTTTGTAAAAAAACCATTTTTGTCGAAAAATTGTAAGGGTACCCCCTTCTCATTTTTCCACTTTTAAAATGGCCAAATATTTTTTTTCGAGATATCAATTTTTTACCATCTCCATTGGCTTCAAGTGGGCCATTTCCGGCTCAAAACACACGCAACTTGTATTTTTTTCGAAATTTTAAAAATTGACCATTTTCAGCATAGGGAATCCTATGTTAAATTTTGCGAAACGGCACTTTTTTTCGAAAAATTTCGAGATATCGAATTAAAACCTCCGCCATTGTTTTCAAGTGGCATATTTACCAACCGATTTCATTAACGAAAAAATTCTAAAAAATTTTTTTGTAAAAAAACCATTTTTGTCGAAAAATTGTAAGGGTACCCCCTTCTCATTTTTCCACTTTTAAAATGGCCAAATATTTTTTTTCGAGATATCAATTTTTTACCATCTCCATTGGCTTCAAGTGGGCCATTTCCGGCTCAAAACACACGCAACTTGTATTTTTTTCGAAATTTTAAAAATTGACCATTTTCAGCATAGGGAATCCTATGTTAAATTTTGCGAAACGGCACTTTTTTTCAAAAAATTTCGAGATATCGAATTAAAACCTCCGCCATTGTTTTCAAGTGGCATATTTACCAACCGATTTCATTAACGAAAAAATTCTAAAAAATTTTTTTGTAAAAAAACCATTTTTGTCGAAAAATTGTAAGGGTACCCCCTTCTCATTTTTCCACTTTTAAAATGGCCAAATATTTTTTTTCGAGATATCAATTTTTTACCATCTCCATTGGCTTCAAGTGGGCCATTTCCGGCTCAAAACACACGCAACTTGTATTTTTTTCGAAATTTTAAAAATTGACCATTTTCAGCATAGGGAATCCTATGTTAAATTTTGCGAAACGGCACTTTTTTTCGAAAAATTTCGAGATATCGAATTAAAACCTCCGCCATTGTTTTCAAGTGGCATATTTACCAACCGATTTCATTAACGAAAAAATTCTAAAAAATTTTTTTGTAAAAAAACCATTTTTGTCGAAAAATTGTAAGGGTACCCCCTTCTCATTTTTCCACTTTTAAAATGGCCAAATATTTTTTTTCGAGATATCAATTTTTTACCATCTCCATTGGCTTCAAGTGGGCCATTTCCGGCTCAAAACACACGCAACTTGTATTTTTTTCGAAATTTTAAAAATTGACCATTTTCAGCATAGGGAATCCTATGTTAAATTTTGCGAAACGGCACTTTTTTTCAAAAAATTTCGAGATATCGAATTAAAACCTCCGCCATTGTTTTCAAGTGGCATATTTACCAACCGATTTCATTAACGAAAAAATTCTAAAAAATTTTTTTGTAAAAAAACCATTTTTGTCGAAAAATTGTAAGGGTACCCCCTTCTCATTTTTTCACTTTTAAAATGGCCAAATATTTTTTTTCGAGATATCAATTTTTTACCATCTCCATTGGCTTCAAGTGGGCCATTTCCGGCTCAAAACACACGCAACTTGTATTTTTTTCGAAATTTTAAAAATTGACCATTTTCAGCATAGGGAATCCTATGTTAAATTTTGCGAAACGGCACTTTTTTTCGAAAAATTTCGAGATATCGAATTAAAACCTCCGCCATTGTTTTCAAGTGGCATATTTACCAACCGATTTCATTAACGAAAAAATTCTAAAAAATTTTTTTGTAAAAAAACCATTTTTGTCGAAAAATTGTAAGGGTACCCCCTTCTCATTTTTCCACTTTTAAAATGGCCAAATATTTTTTTTCGAGATATCGATTTTTTACCATCTCCATTGGCTTCAAGTGGCCCATTTCCGGCTCAAAACACACGCAACTTGTATTTTTTTCGAAATTTTAAAAATTGACCATTTTCAGCATAGGGAATCCTATGTTAAATTTTGCGAAACGGCACTTTTTTCAAAAAATTTCGAGATATCGAATTAAAACCTCCGCCATTGTTTTCAAGTGGCATATTTACCAACCGATTTCATTAACGAAAAAATTCTAAAAAATTTTTTTGTAAAAAAACCATTTTTGTCGAAAAATTGTAAGGGTACCCCCTTCTCATTTTTCCACTTTCAAAATGGCCAAATATTTTTTTTCGAGATATCGATTTTTTACCATCTCCATTGGCTTCAAGTGGCCCATTTCCGGCTCAAAACACACGCAACTTGTATTTTTTTCGAAATTTTAAAAATTGACCATTTTCAGCATAGGGAATCCTATGTTAAATTTTGCGAAACGGCACTTTTTTTCAAAAAATTTCGAGATATCGAATTAAAACCTCCGCCATTGTTTTCAAGTGGCATATTTACCAACCGATTTCATTAACGAAAAAATTCTAAAAAATTTTTTTGTAAAAATACCATTTTTGTCGAAAAATTGTAAGGGTACCCCCTTCTCATTTTTCCACTTTAAAAATGGCCAAATATTTTTTTTCGAGATATCAATTTTTTACCATCTCCATTGGCTTCAAGTGGGCCATTTCCGGCTCAAAACACACGCAACTTGTATTTTTTTCGAAATTTTAAAAATTGACCATTTTCAGCATAGGGAATCCTATGTTAAATTTTGCGAAACGGCACTTTTTTTCAAAAAATTTCGAGATATCGAATTAAAACCTCCGCCATTGTTTTCAAGTGGCATATTTACCAACCGATTTCATTAACGAAAAAATTCTTAAAAATTTTTTTGTAAAAATACCATTTTTGTCGAAAAATTGTAAGGGTACCCCCTTCTCATTTTTCCACTTTTAAAATGGCCAAATATTTTTTTTCGAGATATCAATTTTTTACCATCTCCATTGGCTTCAAGTGGGCCATTTCCGGCTCAAAACACACGCAACTTGTATTTTTTTCGAAATTTTAAAAATTGACCATTTTCAGCATAGGGAATCCTATGTTAAATTTTGCGAAACGGCACTTTTTTTCAAAAAATTTCGAGATATCGAATTAAAACCTCCGCCATTGTTTTCAAGTGGCATATTTACCAACCGATTTCATTAACGAAAAAATTCTAAAAAATTTTTTTGTAAAAAAACCATTTTTGTCGAAAAATTGTAAGGGTACCCCCTTCTCATTTTTCCACTTTTAAAATGGCCAAATATTTTTTTTCGAGATATCGATTTTTTACCATCTCCATTGGCTTCAAGTGGCCCATTTCCGGCTCAAAACACACGCAACTTGTATTTTTTTCGAAATTTTAAAAATTGACCATTTTCAGCATAGGGAATCCTATGTTAAATTTTGCGAAACGGCACTTTTTTTCAAAAAATTTCGAGATATCGAATTAAAACCTCCGCCATTGTTTTCAAGTGGCATATTTACCAACCGATTTCATTAACGAAAAAATTCTAAAAAATTTTTTTGTAAAAATACCATTTTTGTCGAAAAATTGTAAGGGTACCCCCTTCTCATTTTTCCACTTTCAAAATGGCCAAATATTTTTTTTCGAGATATCGATTTTTTACCATCTTCATTGGCTTCAAGTGGCCCATTTCCGGCTCAAAACACACGCAACTTGTATTTTTTTCGAAATTTTAAAAATTGACCATTTTCAGCATAGGGAATCCTATGTTAAATTTTGCGAAACGGCACTTTTTTTCAAAAAATTTCGAGATATCGAATTAAAACCTCCGCCATTGTTTTCAAGTGGCATATTTACCAACCGATTTCATTAACGAAAAAATTCTAAAAAATTTTTTTGTAAAAAAACCATTTTTGTCGAAAAATTGTAAGGGTACCCCCTTCTCATTTTTCCACTTTTAAAATGGCCAAATATTTTTTTTCGAGATATCGATTTTTTACCATCTCCATTGGCTTCAAGTGGCCCATTTCCGGCTCAAAACACACGCAACTTGTATTTTTTTCGAAATTTTAAAAATTGACCATTTTCAGCATAGGGAATCCTATGTTAAATTTTGCGAAACGGCACTTTTTTTCAAAAAATTTCGAGATATCGAATTAAAACCTCCGCCATTGTTTTCAAGTGGCATATTTACCAACCGATTTCATTAACGAAAAAATTCTAAAAAATTTTTTTGTAAAAATACCATTTTTGTCGAAAAATTGTAAGGGTACCCCCTTCTCATTTTTCCACTTTCAAAATGGCCAAATATTTTTTTTCGAGATATCGATTTTTTACCATCTCCATTGGCTTCAAGTGGCCCATTTCCGGCTCAAAACACACGCAACTTGTATTTTTTTCGAAATTTTAAAAATTGACCATTTTCAGCATAGGGAATCATATGTTAAATTTTGCGAAACGGCACTTTTTTTCAAAAAATTTCGAGATATCGAATTAAAACCTCCGCCATTGTTTTCAAGTGGCATATTTACCAACCGATTTCATTAACGAAAAAATTCTAAAAAATTTTTTTGTAAAAATACCATTTTTGTCGAAAAATTGTAAGGGTACCCCCTTCTCATTTTTCCACTTTTAAAATGGCCAAATATTTTTTTTCGAGATATCAATTTTTTACCATCTCCATTGGCTTCAAGTGGCCCATTTCCGGCTCAAAACACACGCAACTTGTATTTTTTTCGAAATTTTAAAAATTGACCAATTTCAGCATAGGGAATCCTATGTTAAATTTTGCGAAACGGCACTTTTTTTCAAAAAATTTCGAGATATCGAATTAAAACCTCCGCCATTGTTTTCAAGTGGCATATTTACCAACCGATTTCATTAACGAAAAAATTCTAAAAAATTTTTTTGTAAAAATACCATTTTTGTCGAAAAATTGTAAGGGTACCCCCTTCTCATTTTTCCACTTTAAAAATGGCAAAATATTTTTTTTCGAGATATCAATTTTTTACCATCTCCATTGGCTTCAAGTGGGCCATTTCCGGCTCAAAACACACGCAACTTGTATTTTTTTCGAAATTTAAAAATTGACCATTTTCAGCATAGGGAATCCTATGTTAAATTTTGCGAAACGGCACTTTTTTTCAAAAAATTTCGAGATATCGAATTAAAACCTCCGCCATTGTTTTCAAGTGGCATATTTACCAACCGATTTCATTAACGAAAAAATTCTAAAAAATTTTTTTGTAAAAAAACCATTTTTGTCGAAAAATTGTAAGGGTACCCCCTTCTCATTTTTCCACTTTTAAAATGGCCAAATATTTTTTTTCGAGATATCGATTTTTTACCATCTCCATTGGCTTCAAGTGGCCCATTTCCGGCTCAAAACACACGCAACTTGTATTTTTTTCGAAATTTTAAAAATTGACCATTTTCAGCATAGGGAATCCTATGTTAAATTTTGCGAAACGGCACTTTTTTTCAAAAAATTTCGAGATATCGAATTAAAACCTCCGCCATTGTTTTCAAGTGGCATATTTACCAACCGATTTCATTAACGAAAAAATTCTAAAAAATTTTTTTGTAAAAATACCATTTTTGTCGAAAAATTGTAAGGGTACCCCCTTCTCATTTTTCCACTTTTAAAATGGCCAAATATTTTTTTTCGAGATATCGATTTTTTACCATCTCCATTGGCTTCAAGTGGCCCATTTCCGGCTCAAAACACACGCAACTTGTATTTTTTTCGAAATTTTAAAAATTGACCATTTTCAGCATAGGGAATCCTATGTTAAATTTTGCGAAACGGCACTTTTTTTCAAAAAATTTCGAGATATCGAATTAAAACCTCCGCCATTGTTTTCAAGTGGCATATTTACCAACCGATTTCATTAACGAAAAAATTCTAAAAAATTTTTTTGTAAAAATACCATTTTTGTCGAAAAATTGTAAGGGTACCCCCTTCTCATTTTTCCACTTTCAAAATGGCCAAATATTTTTTTTCGAGATATCGATTTTTTACCATCTCCATTGGCTTCAAGTGGCCCATTTCCGGCTCAAAACACACGCAACTTGTATTTTTTTCGAAATTTTAAAAATTGACCATTTTCAGCATAGGGAATCCTATGTTAAATTTTGCGAAACGGCACTTTTTTTCAAAAAATTTCGAGATATCGAATTAAAACCTCCGCCATTGTTTTCAAGTGGCATATTTACCAACCGATTTCATTAACGAAAAAATTCTAAAAAATTTTTTTGTAAAAATACCATTTTTGTCGAAAAATTGTAAGGGTACCCCCTTCTCATTTTTCCACTTTTAAAATGGCCAAATATTTTTTTTCGAGATATCAATTTTTTACCATCTCCATTGGCTTCAAGTGGCCCATTTCCGGCTCAAAACACACGCAACTTGTATTTTTTTCGAAATTTTAAAAATTGACCATTTTCAGCATAGGGAATCCTATGTTAAATTTTGCGAAACGGCACTTTTTTTCAAAAAATTTCGAGATATCGAATTAAAACCTCCGCCATTGTTTTCAAGTGGCATATTTACCAACCGATTTCATTAACGAAAAAATTCTAAAAAATTTTTTTGTAAAAATACCATTTTTGTCGAAAAATTGTAAGGGTACCCCCTTCTCATTTTTCCACTTTTAAAATGGCCAAATATTTTTTTTCGAGATATCAATTTTTTACCATCTCCATTGGCTTCAAGTGGCCCATTTCCGGCTCAAAACACACGCAACTTGTATTTTTTTCGAAATTTTAAAAATTGACCAATTTCAGCATAGGGAATCCTATGTTAAATTTTGCGAAACGGCACTTTTTTTCAAAAAATTTCGAGATATCGAATTAAAACCTCCGCCATTGTTTTCAAGTGGCATATTTACCAACCGATTTCATTAACGAAAAAATTCTAAAAAATTTTTTTGTAAAAATACCATTTTTGTCGAAAAATTGTAAGGGTACCCCCTTCTCATTTTTCCACTTTTAAAATGGCCAAATATTTTTTTTCGAGATATCGATTTTTTACCATCTCCATTGGCTTCAAGTGGCCCATTTCCGGCTCAAAACACACGCAACTTGTATTTTTTTCGAAATTTTAAAAATTGACCATTTTCAGCATAGGGAATCCTATGTTAAATTTTGCGAAACGGCACTTTTTTTCAAAAAATTTCGAGATATCGAATTAAAACCTCCGCCATTGTTTTCAAGTGGCATATTTACCAACCGATTTCATTAACGAAAAAATTCTAAAAAATTTTTTTGTAAAAATACCATTTTTGTCGAAAAATTGTAAGGGTACCCCCTTCTCATTTTTCCACTTTTAAAATGGCCAAATATTTTTTTTCGAGATATCGATTTTTTACCATCTCCATTGGCTTCAAGTGGCCCATTTCCGGCTCAAAACACACGCAACTTGTATTTTTTTCGAAATTTTAAAAATTGACCGTTTTCAGCATAGGGAATCCTATGTTAAATTTTGCGAAACGGCACTTTTTTTCAAAAAATTTCGAGATATCGAATTAAAACCTCCGCCATTGTTTTCAAGTGGCATATTTACCAACCGATTTCATTAACGAAAAAATTCTAAAAAATTTTTTTGTAAAAATACCATTTTTGTCGAAAAATTGTAAGGGTACCCCCTTCTCATTTTTCCACTTTTAAAATGGCCAAATATTTTTTTTCGAGATATCAATTTTTTACCATCTCCATTGGCTTCAAGTGGGCCATTTCCGGCTCAAAACACACGCAACTTGTATTTTTTTCGAAATTTTAAAAATTGACCATTTTCAGCATAGGGAATCCTATGTTAAATTTTGCGAAACGGCACTTTTTTTCAAAAAATTTCGAGATATCGAATTAAAACCTCCGCCATTGTTTTCAAGTGGCATATTTACCAACCGATTTCATTAACGAAAAAATTCTTAAAAATTTTTTTGTAAAAATACCATTTTTGTCGAAAAATTGTAAGGGTACCCCCTTCTCATTTTTCCACTTTTAAAATGGCCAAATATTTTTTTTCGAGATATCAATTTTTTACCATCTCCATTGGCTTCAAGTGGGCCATTTCCGGCTCAAAACACACGCAACTTGTATTTTTTTCGAAATTTTAAAAATTGACCATTTTCAGCATAGGGAATCCTATGTTAAATTTTGCGAAACGGCACTTTTTTTCAAAAAATTTCGAGATATCGAATTAAAACCTCCGCCATTGTTTTCAAGTGGCATATTTACCAACCGATTTCATTAACGAAAAAATTCTAAAAAATTTTTTTGTAAAAAAACCATTTTTGTCGAAAAATTGTAAGGGTACCCCCTTCTCATTTTTCCACTTTTAAAATGGCCAAATATTTTTTTTCGAGATATCGATTTTTTACCATCTCCATTGGCTTCAAGTGGCCCATTTCCGGCTCAAAACACACGCAACTTGTATTTTTTTCGAAATTTTAAAAATTGACCATTTTCAGCATAGGGAATCCTATGTTAAATTTTGCGAAACGGCACTTTTTTTCAAAAAATTTCGAGATATCGAATTAAAACCTCCGCCATTGTTTTCAAGTGGCATATTTACCAACCGATTTCATTAACGAAAAAATTCTAAAAAATTTTTTTGTAAAAATACCATTTTTGTCGAAAAATTGTAAGGGTACCCCCTTCTCATTTTTCCACTTTCAAAATGGCCAAATATTTTTTTTCGAGATATCGATTTTTTACCATCTCCATTGGCTTCAAGTGGCCCATTTCCGGCTCAAAACACACGCAACTTGTATTTTTTTCGAAATTTTAAAAATTGACCATTTTCAGCATAGGGAATCCTATGTTAAATTTTGCGAAACGGCACTTTTTTTCAAAAAATTTCGAGATATCGAATTAAAACCTCCGCCATTGTTTTCAAGTGGCATATTTACCAACCGATTTCATTAACGAAAAAATTCTAAAAAATTTTTTTGTAAAAAAACCATTTTTGTCGAAAAATTGTAAGGGTACCCCCTTCTCATTTTTCCACTTTTAAAATGGCCAAATATTTTTTTTCGAGATATCGATTTTTTACCATCTCCATTGGCTTCAAGTGGCCCATTTCCGGCTCAAAACACACGCAACTTGTATTTTTTTCGAAATTTTAAAAATTGACCATTTTCAGCATAGGGAATCCTATGTTAAATTTTGCGAAACGGCACTTTTTTTCAAAAAATTTCGAGATATCGAATTAAAACCTCCGCCATTGTTTTCAAGTGGCATATTTACCAACCGATTTCATTAACGAAAAAATTCTAAAAAATTTTTTTGTAAAAATACCATTTTTGTCGAAAAATTGTAAGGGTACCCCCTTCTCATTTTTCCACTTTCAAAATGGCCAAATATTTTTTTTCGAGATATCGATTTTTTACCATCTCCATTGGCTTCAAGTGGCCCATTTCCGGCTCAAAACACACGCAACTTGTATTTTTTTCGAAATTTTAAAAATTGACCATTTTCAGCATAGGGAATCCTATGTTAAATTTTGCGAAACGGCACTTTTTTTCAAAAAATTTCGAGATATCGAATTAAAACCTCCGCCATTGTTTTCAAGTGGCATATTTACCAACCGATTTCATTAACGAAAAAATTCTAAAAAATTTTTTTGTAAAAATACCATTTTTGTCGAAAAATTGTAAGGGTACCCCCTTCTCATTTTTCCACTTTTAAAATGGCCAAATATTTTTTTTCGAGATATCAATTTTTTACCATCTCCATTGGCTTCAAGTGGCCCATTTCCGGCTCAAAACACACGCAACTTGTATTTTTTTCGAAATTTTAAAAATTGACCAATTTCAGCATAGGGAATCCTATGTTAAATTTTGCGAAACGGCACTTTTTTTCAAAAAATTTCGAGATATCGAATTAAAACCTCCGCCATTGTTTTCAAGTGGCATATTTACCAACCGATTTCATTAACGAAAAAATTCTAAAAAATTTTTTTGTAAAAATACCATTTTTGTCGAAAAATTGTAAGGGTACCCCCTTCTCATTTTTCCACTTTAAAAATGGCAAAATATTTTTTTTCGAGATATCAATTTTTTACCATCTCCATTGGCTTCAAGTGGGCCATTTCCGGCTCAAAACACACGCAACTTGTATTTTTTTCGAAATTTTAAAAATTGACCATTTTCAGCATAGGGAATCCTATGTTAAATTTTGCGAAACGGCACTTTTTTTCAAAAAATTTCGAGATATCGAATTAAAACCTCCGCCATTGTTTTCAAGTGGCATATTTACCAACCGATTTCATTAACGAAAAAATTCTAAAAAATTTTTTTGTAAAAAAACCATTTTTGTCGAAAAATTGTAAGGGTACCCCCTTCTCATTTTTCCACTTTTAAAATGGCCAAATATTTTTTTTCGAGATATCGATTTTTTACCATCTCCATTGGCTTCAAGTGGCCCATTTCCGGCTCAAAACACACGCAACTTGTATTTTTTTCGAAATTTTAAAAATTGACCATTTTCAGCATAGGGAATCCTATGTTAAATTTTGCGAAACGGCACTTTTTTTCAAAAAATTTCGAGATATCGAATTAAAACCTCCGCCATTGTTTTCAAGTGGCATATTTACCAACCGATTTCATTAACGAAAAAATTCTAAAAAATTTTTTTGTAAAAATACCATTTTTGTCGAAAAATTGTAAGGGTACCCCCTTCTCATTTTTCCACTTTTAAAATGGCCAAATATTTTTTTTCGAGATATCGATTTTTTACCATCTCCATTGGCTTCAAGTGGCCCATTTCCGGCTCAAAACACACGCAACTTGTATTTTTTTCGAAATTTTAAAAATTGACCATTTTCAGCATAGGGAATCCTATGTTAAATTTTGCGAAACGGCACTTTTTTTCAAAAAATTTCGAGATATCGAATTAAAACCTCCGCCATTGTTTTCAAGTGGCATATTTACCAACCGATTTCATTAACGAAAAAATGCTAAAAAATTTTTTTGTAAAAATACCATTTTTGTCGAAAAATTGTAAGGGTACCCCCTTCTCATTTTTCCACTTTAAAAATGGCAAAATATTTTTTGTCGAGATATCAATTTTTTACCATCTCCATTGGCTTCAAGTGGGCCATTTCCGGCTCAAAACACACGCAACTTGTATTTTTTTCGAAATTTTAAAAATTGACCATTTTCAGCATAGGGAATCCTATGTTAAATTTTGCGAAACGGCACTTTTTTTCAAAAAATTTCGAGATATCGAATTAAAACCTCCGCCATTGTTTTCAAGTGGCATATTTACCAACCGATTTCATTAACGAAAAAATTCTAAAAAATTTTTTTGTAAAAAAACCATTTTTGTCGAAAAATTGTAAGGGTACCCCCTTCTCATTTTTCCACTTTTAAAATGGCCAAATATTTTTTTTCGAGATATCGATTTTTTACCATCTCCATTGGCTTCAAGTGGCCCATTTCCGGCTCAAAACACACGCAACTTGTATTTTTTTCGAAATTTTAAAAATTGACCATTTTCAGCATAGGGAATCCTATGTTAAATTTTGCGAAACGGCACTTTTTTTCAAAAAATTTCGAGATATCGAATTAAAACCTCCGCCATTGTTTTCAAGTGGCATATTTACCAACCGATTTCATTAACGAAAAAATTCTAAAAAATTTTTTTGTAAAAATACCATTTTTGTCGAAAAATTGTAAGGGTACCCCCTTCTCATTTTTCCACTTTTAAAATGGCCAAATATTTTTTTTCGAGATATCGATTTTTTACCATCTCCATTGGCTTCAAGTGGCCCATTTCCGGCTCAAAACACACGCAACTTGTATTTTTTTCGAAATTTTAAAAATTGACCATTTTCAGCATAGGGAATCCTATGTTAAATTTTGCGAAACGGCACTTTTTTTCAAAAAATTTCGAGATATCGAATTAAAACCTCCGCCATTGTTTTCAAGTGGCATATTTACCAACCGATTTCATTAACGAAAAAATTCTAAAAAATTTTTTTGTAAAAATACCATTTTTGTCGAAAAATTGTAAGGGTACCCCCTTCTCATTTTTCCACTTTAAAAATGGCAAAATATTTTTTTTCGAGATATCAATTTTTTACCATCTCCATTGGCTTCAAGTGGGCCATTTCCGGCTCAAAACACACGCAACTTGTATTTTTTTCGAAATTTTAAAAATTGACCATTTTCAGCATAGGGAATCCTATGTTAAATTTTGCGAAACGGCACTTTTTTTCAAAAAATTTCGAGATATCGAATTAAAACCTCCGCCATTGTTTTCAAGTGGCATATTTACCAACCGATTTCATTAACGAAAAAATTCTAAAAAATTTTTTTGTAAAAAAACCATTTTTGTCGAAAAATTGTAAGGGTACCCCCTTCTCATTTTTCCACTTTTAAAATGGCCAAATATTTTTTTTCGAGATATCGATTTTTTACCATCTCCATTGGCTTCAAGTGGCCCATTTCCGGCTCAAAACACACGCAACTTGTATTTTTTTCGAAATTTTAAAAATTGACCATTTTCAGCATAGGGAATCCTATGTTAAATTTTGCGAAACGGCACTTTTTTTCAAAAAATTTCGAGATATCGAATTAAAACCTCCGCCATTGTTTTCAAGTGGCATATTTACCAACCGATTTCATTAACGAAAAAATTCTAAAAAATTTTTTTGTAAAAATACCATTTTTGTCGAAAAATTGTAAGGGTACCCCCTTCTCATTTTTCCACTTTTAAAATGGCCAAATATTTTTTTTCGAGATATCGATTTTTTACCATCTCCATTGGCTTCAAGTGGCCCATTTCCGGCTCAAAACACACGCAACTTGTATTTTTTTCGAAATTTTAAAAATTGACCGTTTTCAGCATAGGGAATCCTATGTTAAATTTTGCGAAACGGCACTTTTTTTCAAAAAATTTCGAGATATCGAATTAAAACCTCCGCCATTGTTTTCAAGTGGCATATTTACCAACCGATTTCATTAACGAAAAAATTCTAAAAAATTTTTTTGTAAAAATACCATTTTTGTCGAAAAATTGTAAGGGTACCCCCTTCTCATTTTTCCACTTTTAAAATGGCCAAATATTTTTTTTCGAGATATCAATTTTTTACCATCTCCATTGGCTTCAAGTGGGCCATTTCCGGCTCAAAACACACGCAACTTGTATTTTTTTCGAAATTTTAAAAATTGACCATTTTCAGCATAGGGAATCCTATGTTAAATTTTGCGAAACGGCACTTTTTTTCAAAAAATTTCGAGATATCGAATTAAAACCTCCGCCATTGTTTTCAAGTGGCATATTTACCAACCGATTTCATTAACGAAAAAATTCTTAAAAATTTTTTTGTAAAAATACCATTTTTGTCGAAAAATTGTAAGGGTACCCCCTTCTCATTTTTCCACTTTTAAAATGGCCAAATATTTTTTTTCGAGATATCAATTTTTTACCATCTCCATTGGCTTCAAGTGGGCCATTTCCGGCTCAAAACACACGCAACTTGTATTTTTTTCGAAATTTTAAAAATTGACCATTTTCAGCATAGGGAATCCTATGTTAAATTTTGCGAAACGGCACTTTTTTTCAAAAAATTTCGAGATATCGAATTAAAACCTCCGCCATTGTTTTCAAGTGGCATATTTACCAACCGATTTCATTAACGAAAAAATTCTAAAAAATTTTTTTGTAAAAAAACCATTTTTGTCGAAAAATTGTAAGGGTACCCCCTTCTCATTTTTCCACTTTTAAAATGGCCAAATATTTTTTTTCGAGATATCGATTTTTTACCATCTCCATTGGCTTCAAGTGGCCCATTTCCGGCTCAAAACACACGCAACTTGTATTTTTTTCGAAATTTTAAAAATTGACCATTTTCAGCATAGGGAATCCTATGTTAAATTTTGCGAAACGGCACTTTTTTTCAAAAAATTTCGAGATATCGAATTAAAACCTCCGCCATTGTTTTCAAGTGGCATATTTACCAACCGATTTCATTAACGAAAAAATTCTAAAAAATTTTTTTGTAAAAATACCATTTTTGTCGAAAAATTGTAAGGGTACCCCCTTCTCATTTTTCCACTTTTAAAATGGCCAAATATTTTTTTTCGAGATATCGATTTTTTACCATCTCCATTGGCTTCAAGTGGCCCATTTCCGGCTCAAAACACACGCAACTTGTATTTTTTTCGAAATTTTAAAAATTGACCATTTTCAGCATAGGGAATCCTATGTTAAATTTTGCGAAACGGCACTTTTTTTCAAAAAATTTCGAGATATCGAATTAAAACCTCCGCCATTGTTTTCAAGTGGCATATTTACCAACCGATTTCATTAACGAAAAAATTCTAAAAAATTTTTTTGTAAAAATACCATTTTTGTCGAAAAATTGTAAGGGTACCCCCTTCTCATTTTTCCACTTTAAAAATGGCAAAATATTTTTTGTCGAGATATCAATTTTTTACCATCTCCATTGGCTTCAAGTGGGCCATTTCCGGCTCAAAACACACGCAACTTGTATTTTTTTCGAAATTTTAAAAATTGACCATTTTCAGCATAGGGAATCCTATGTTAAATTTTGCGAAACGGCACTTTTTTTCAAAAAATTTCGAGATATCGAATTAAAACCTCCGCCATTGTTTTCAAGTGGCATATTTACCAACCGATTTCATTAACGAAAAAATTCTAAAAAATTTTTTTGTAAAAAAACCATTTTTGTCGAAAAATTGTAAGGGTACCCCCTTCTCATTTTTCCACTTTTAAAATGGCCAAATATTTTTTTTCGAGATATCGATTTTTTACCATCTCCATTGGCTTCAAGTGGCCCATTTCCGGCTCAAAACACACGCAACTTGTATTTTTTTCGAAATTTTAAAAATTGACCATTTTCAGCATAGGGAATCCTATGTTAAATTTTGCGAAACGGCACTTTTTTTCAAAAAATTTCGAGATATCGAATTAAAACCTCCGCCATTGTTTTCAAGTGGCATATTTACCAACCGATTTCATTAACGAAAAAATTCTAAAAAATTTTTTTGTAAAAATACCATTTTTGTCGAAAAATTGTAAGGGTACCCCCTTCTCATTTTTCCACTTTTAAAATGGCCAAATATTTTTTTTCGAGATATCGATTTTTTACCATCTCCATTGGCTTCAAGTGGCCCATTTCCGGCTCAAAACACACGCAACTTGTATTTTTTTCGAAATTTTAAAAATTGACCATTTTCAGCATAGGGAATCCTATGTTAAATTTTGCGAAACGGCACTTTTTTTCAAAAAATTTCGAGATATCGAATTAAAACCTCCGCCATTGTTTTCAAGTGGCATATTTACCAACCGATTTCATTAACGAAAAAATTCTAAAAAATTTTTTTGTAAAAATACCATTTTTGTCGAAAAATTGTAAGGGTACCCCCTTCTCATTTTTCCACTTTAAAAATGGCAAAATATTTTTTTTCGAGATATCAATTTTTTACCATCTCCATTGGCTTCAAGTGGGCCATTTCCGGCTCAAAACACACGCAACTTGTATTTTTTTCGAAATTTTAAAAATTGACCATTTTCAGCATAGGGAATCCTATGTTAAATTTTGCGAAACGGCACTTTTTTTCAAAAAATTTCGAGATATCGAATTAAAACCTCCGCCATTGTTTTCAAGTGGCATATTTACCAACCGATTTCATTAACGAAAAAATTCTAAAAAATTTTTTTGTAAAAAAACCATTTTTGTCGAAAAATTGTAAGGGTACCCCCTTCTCATTTTTCCACTTTTAAAATGGCCAAATATTTTTTTTCGAGATATCGATTTTTTACCATCTCCATTGGCTTCAAGTGGCCCATTTCCGGCTCAAAACACACGCAACTTGTATTTTTTTCGAAATTTTAAAAATTGACCATTTTCAGCATAGGGAATCCTATGTTAAATTTTGCGAAACGGCACTTTTTTTCAAAAAATTTCGAGATATCGAATTAAAACCTCCGCCATTGTTTTCAAGTGGCATATTTACCAACCGATTTCATTAACGAAAAAATTCTAAAAAATTTTTTTGTAAAAATACCATTTTTGTCGAAAAATTGTAAGGGTACCCCCTTCTCATTTTTCCACTTTTAAAATGGCCAAATATTTTTTTTCGAGATATCGATTTTTTACCATCTCCATTGGCTTCAAGTGGCCCATTTCCGGCTCAAAACACACGCAACTTGTATTTTTTTCGAAATTTTAAAAATTGACCATTTTCAGCATAGGGAATCCTATGTTAAATTTTGCGAAACGGCACTTTTTTTCAAAAAATTTCGAGATATCGAATTAAAACCTCCGCCATTGTTTTCAAGTGGCATATTTACCAACCGATTTCATTAACGAAAAAATTCTAAAAAATTTTTTTGTAAAAATACCATTTTTGTCGAAAAATTGTAAGGGTACCCCCTTCTCATTTTTCCACTTTAAAAATGGCAAAATATTTTTTGTCGAGATATCAATTTTTTACCATCTCCATTGGCTTCAAGTGGGCCATTTCCGGCTCAAAACACACGCAACTTGTATTTTTTTCGAAATTTTAAAAATTGACCATTTTCAGCATAGGGAATCCTATGTTAAATTTTGCGAAACGGCACTTTTTTTCAAAAAATTTCGAGATATCGAATTAAAACCTCCGCCATTGTTTTCAAGTGGCATATTTACCAACCGATTTCATTAACGAAAAAATTCTTAAAAATTTTTTTGTAAAAATACCATTTTTGTCGAAAAATTGTAAGGGTACCCCCTTCTCATTTTTCCACTTTTAAAATGGCCAAATATTTTTTTTCGAGATATCAATTTTTTACCATCTCCATTGGCTTCAAGTGGGCCATTTCCGGCTCAAAACACACGCAACTTGTATTTTTTTCGAAATTTTAAAAATTGACCATTTTCAGCATAGGGAATCCTATGTTAAATTTTGCGAAACGGCACTTTTTTTCAAAAAATTTCGAGATATCGAATTAAAACCTCCGCCATTGTTTTCAAGTGGCATATTTACCAACCGATTTCATTAACGAAAAAATTCTAAAAAATTTTTTTGTAAAAAAACCATTTTTGTCGAAAAATTGTAAGGGTACCCCCTTCTCATTTTTCCACTTTTAAAATGGCCAAATATTTTTTTTCGAGATATCGATTTTTTACCATCTCCATTGGCTTCAAGTGGCCCATTTCCGGCTCAAAACACACGCAACTTGTATTTTTTTCGAAATTTTAAAAATTGACCATTTTCAGCATAGGGAATCCTATGTTAAATTTTGCGAAACGGCACTTTTTTTCAAAAAATTTCGAGATATCGAATTAAAACCTCCGCCATTGTTTTCAAGTGGCATATTTACCAACCGATTTCATTAACGAAAAAATTCTAAAAAATTTTTTTGTAAAAATACCATTTTTGTCGAAAAATTGTAAGGGTACCCCCTTCTCATTTTTCCACTTTCAAAATGGCCAAATATTTTTTTTCGAGATATCGATTTTTTACCATCTCCATTGGCTTCAAGTGGCCCATTTCCGGCTCAAAACACACGCAACTTGTATTTTTTTCGAAATTTTAAAAATTGACCATTTTCAGCATAGGGAATCCTATGTTAAATTTTGCGAAACGGCACTTTTTTTCAAAAAATTTCGAGATATCGAATTAAAACCTCCGCCATTGTTTTCAAGTGGCATATTTACCAACCGATTTCATTAACGAAAAAATTCTAAAAAATTTTTTTGTAAAAAAACCATTTTTGTCGAAAAATTGTAAGGGTACCCCCTTCTCATTTTTCCACTTTTAAAATGGCCAAATATTTTTTTTCGAGATATCGATTTTTTACCATCTCCATTGGCTTCAAGTGGCCCATTTCCGGCTCAAAACACACGCAACTTGTATTTTTTTCGAAATTTTAAAAATTGACCATTTTCAGCATAGGGAATCCTATGTTAAATTTTGCGAAACGGCACTTTTTTTCAAAAAATTTCGAGATATCGAATTAAAACCTCCGCCATTGTTTTCAAGTGGCATATTTACCAACCGATTTCATTAACGAAAAAATTCTAAAAAATTTTTTTGTAAAAATACCATTTTTGTCGAAAAATTGTAAGGGTACCCCCTTCTCATTTTTCCACTTTCAAAATGGCCAAATATTTTTTTTCGAGATATCGATTTTTTACCATCTCCATTGGCTTCAAGTGGCCCATTTCCGGCTCAAAACACACGCAACTTGTATTTTTTTCGAAATTTTAAAAATTGACCATTTTCAGCATAGGGAATCCTATGTTAAATTTTGCGAAACGGCACTTTTTTTCAAAAAATTTCGAGATATCGAATTAAAACCTCCGCCATTGTTTTCAAGTGGCATATTTACCAACCGATTTCATTAACGAAAAAATTCTAAAAAATTTTTTTGTAAAAATACCATTTTTGTCGAAAAATTGTAAGGGTACCCCCTTCTCATTTTTCCACTTTTAAAATGGCCAAATATTTTTTTTCGAGATATCAATTTTTTACCATCTCCATTGGCTTCAAGTGGCCCATTTCCGGCTCAAAACACACGCAACTTGTATTTTTTTCGAAATTTTAAAAATTGACCAATTTCAGCATAGGGAATCCTATGTTAAATTTTGCGAAACGGCACTTTTTTTCAAAAAATTTCGAGATATCGAATTAAAACCTCCGCCATTGTTTTCAAGTGGCATATTTACCAACCGATTTCATTAACGAAAAAATTCTAAAAAATTTTTTTGTAAAAATACCATTTTTGTCGAAAAATTGTAAGGGTACCCCCTTCTCATTTTTCCACTTTAAAAATGGCAAAATATTTTTTTTCGAGATATCAATTTTTTACCATCTCCATTGGCTTCAAGTGGGCCATTTCCGGCTCAAAACACACGCAACTTGTATTTTTTTCGAAATTTTAAAAATTGACCATTTTCAGCATAGGGAATCCTATGTTAAATTTTGCGAAACGGCACTTTTTTTCAAAAAATTTCGAGATATCGAATTAAAACCTCCGCCATTGTTTTCAAGTGGCATATTTACCAACCGATTTCATTAACGAAAAAATTCTAAAAAATTTTTTTGTAAAAAAACCATTTTTGTCGAAAAATTGTAAGGGTACCCCCTTCTCATTTTTCCACTTTTAAAATGGCCAAATATTTTTTTTCGAGATATCGATTTTTTACCATCTCCATTGGCTTCAAGTGGCCCATTTCCGGCTCAAAACACACGCAACTTGTATTTTTTTCGAAATTTTAAAAATTGACCATTTTCAGCATAGGGAATCCTATGTTAAATTTTGCGAAACGGCACTTTTTTTCAAAAAATTTCGAGATATCGAATTAAAACCTCCGCCATTGTTTTCAAGTGGCATATTTACCAACCGATTTCATTAACGAAAAAATTCTAAAAAATTTTTTTGTAAAAATACCATTTTTGTCGAAAAATTGTAAGGGTACCCCCTTCTCATTTTTCCACTTTTAAAATGGCCAAATATTTTTTTTCGAGATATCGATTTTTTACCATCTCCATTGGCTTCAAGTGGCCCATTTCCGGCTCAAAACACACGCAACTTGTATTTTTTTCGAAATTTTAAAAATTGACCATTTTCAGCATAGGGAATCCTATGTTAAATTTTGCGAAACGGCACTTTTTTTCAAAAAATTTCGAGATATCGAATTAAAACCTCCGCCATTGTTTTCAAGTGGCATATTTACCAACCGATTTCATTAACGAAAAAATTCTAAAAAATTTTTTTGTAAAAATACCATTTTTGTCGAAAAATTGTAAGGGTACCCCCTTCTCATTTTTCCACTTTCAAAATGGCCAAATATTTTTTTTCGAGATATCGATTTTTTACCATCTCCATTGGCTTCAAGTGGCCCATTTCCGGCTCAAAACACACGCAACTTGTATTTTTTTCGAAATTTTAAAAATTGACCATTTTCAGCATAGGGAATCCTATGTTAAATTTTGCGAAACGGCACTTTTTTTCAAAAAATTTCGAGATATCGAATTAAAACCTCCGCCATTGTTTTCAAGTGGCATATTTACCAACCGATTTCATTAACGAAAAAATTCTAAAAAATTTTTTTGTAAAAATACCATTTTTGTCGAAAAATTGTAAGGGTACCCCCTTCTCATTTTTCCACTTTCAAAATGGCCAAATATTTTTTTTCGAGATATCGATTTTTTACCATCCCCATTGGCTTCAAGTGGCCCATTTCCGGCTCAAAACACACGCAACTTGTATTTTTTTCGAAATTTTAAAAATTGACCATTTTCAGCATAGGGAATCCTATGTTAAATTTTGCGAAACGGCACTTTTTTTCAAAAAATTTCGAGATATCGAATTAAAACCTCCGCCATTGTTTTCAAGTGGCATATTTACCAACCGATTTCATTAACGAAAAAATTCTAAAAAATTTTTTTGTAAAAATACCATTTTTGTCGAAAAATTGTAAGGGTACCCCCTTCTCATTTTTCCACTTTTAAAATGGCCAAATATTTTTTTTCGAGATATCGATTTTTTACGATCTCCATTGGCTTCAAGTGGCCCATTTCCGGCTCAAAACACACGCAGCTTGTATTTTTTTCGAAATTTTAATAATTGACCATTTTCAGCATAGGGAATCCTATGTTAAATTTTGCGAAACGGCACTTTTTTTCAAAAAATTTCGAGATATCGAATTAAAACCTCCGCCATTGTTTTCAAGTGGCATATTTACCAACCGATTTCATTAACGAAAAAATTCTAAAAAATTTTTTTGTAAAAATACCATTTTTGTCGAAAAATTGTAAGGGTACCCCCTTCTCATTTTTCCACTTTTAAAATGGCCAAATATTTTTTTTCGAGATATCGATTTTTTACGATCTCCATTGGCTTCAAGTGGCCCATTTCCGGCTCAAAACACACGCAGCTTGTATTTTTTTCGAAATTTTAATAATTGACCATTTTCAGCATAGGGAATCCTATGTTAAATTTTGCGAAACGGCACTTTTTTTCAAAAAATTTCGAGATATCGAATTAAAACCTCCGCCATTGTTTTCAAGTGGCATATTTACCAACCGATTTCATTAACGAAAAAATTCTAAAAAATTTTTTTGTAAAAATACCATTTTTGTCGAAAAATTGTAAGGGTACCCCCTTCTCATTTTTCCACTTTTAAAATGGCCAAATATTTTTTTTCGAGATATCGATTTTTTACCATCTCCATTGGCTTCAAGTGGCCCATTTCCGGCTCAAAACACACGCAACTTGTATTTTTTTCGAAATTTTAAAAATTGACCATTTTCAGCATAGGGAATCCTATGTTAAATTTTGCGAAACGGCACTTTTTTTCAAAAAATTTCGAGATATCGAAATAAAACCTCCGCCATTGTTTTCAAGTGGCATATTTACCAACCGATTTCATTATCGAAAAAATTCTAAAAAATTTTTTTGTAAAAATACCATTTTTGTCGAAAAATTGTAAGGGTACCCCCTTCTCATTTTTCCACTTTTAAAATGGCCAAATATTTTTTTTCGAGATATCAATTTTTTACCATCTCCATTGGCTTCAAGTGGGCCATTTCCGGCTCAAAACACACGCAACTTGTATTTTTTTCGAAATTTTAAAAATTGACCATTTTCAGCATACGGAATCCTATGTTAAATTTTGCGAAACGGCACTTTTTTTCAAAAAATTTCGAGATATCGAATTAAAACCTCCGCCATTGTTTTCAAGTGGCATATTTACCAACCGATTTCATTAACGAAAAAATTCTAAAAAATTTTTTTGTAAAAATACCATTTTTGTCGAAAAATTGTAAGGGTACCCCCTTCTCATTTTTCCACTTTAAAAATGGCCAAATATTTTTTTTCGAGATATCAATTTTTTACCATCTCCATTGGCTTCAAGTGGGCCATTTCCGGCTCAAAACACACGCAACTTGTATTTTTTTCGAAATTTTAAAAATTGACCATTTTCAGCATAGGGAATCCTATGTTAAATTTTGCGAAACGGCACTTTTTTTCAAAAAATTTCGAGATATCGAATTAAAACCTCCGCCATTGTTTTCAAGTGGCATATTTACCAACCGATTTCATTAACGAAAAAATTCTAAAAAATTTTTTTGTAAAAAAACCATTTTTGTCGAAAAATTGTAAGGGTACCCCCTTCTCATTTTTCCACTTTTAAAATGGCCAAATATTTTTTTTCGAGATATCAATTTTTTACCATCTCCATTGGCTTCAAGTGGGCCATTTCCGGCTCAAAACACACGCAACTTGTATTTTTTTCGAAATTTTAAAAATTGACCATTTTCAGCATAGGGAATCCTATGTTAAATTTTGCGAAACGGCACTTTTTTTCAAAAAATTTCGAGATATCGAATTAAAACCTCCGCCATTGTTTTCAAGTGGCATATTTACCAACCGATTTCATTAACGAAAAAATTCTAAAAAATTTTTTTGTAAAAAAACCATTTTTGTCGAAAAATTGTAAGGGTACCCCCTTCTCATTTTTCCACTTTTAAAATGGCCAAATATTTTTTTTCGAGATATCGATTTTTTACCATCTCCATTGGCTTCAAGTGGCCCATTTCCGGCTCAAAACACACGCAACTTGTATTTTTTTCGAAATTTTAAAAATTGACCATTTTCAGCATAGGGAATCCTATGTTAAATTTTGCGAAACGGCACTTTTTTTCAAAAAATTTCGAGATATCGAATTAAAACCTCCGCCATTGTTTTCAAGTGGCATATTTACCAACCGATTTCATTAACGAAAAAATTCTAAAAAATTTTTTTGTAAAAATACCATTTTTGTCGAAAAATTGTAAGGGTACCCCCTTCTCATTTTTCCACTTTTAAAATGGCCAAATATTTTTTTTCGAGATATCAATTTTTTACCATCTCCATTGGCTTCACGTGGGCCATTTCCGGCTCAAAACACACGCAACTTGTATTTTTTTCGAAATTTTAAAAATTGACCATTTTCAGCATAGGGAATCCTATGTTAAATTTTGCGAAACGGCACTTTTTTTCAAAAAATTTCGAGATATCGAATTAAAACCTTCGCCATTGTTTTCAAGTGGCATATTTACCAACCGATTTCATTAACGAAAAAATTCTAAAAAATTTTTTTGTAAAAATACCATTTTTGTCGAAAAATTGTAAGGGTACCCCCTTCTCATTTTTCCACTTTTAAAATGGCCAAATATTTTTTTTCGAGATATCAATTTTTTACCATCTCCATTGGCTTCAAGTGGGCCATTTCCGGCTCAAAACACACGCAACTTGTATTTTTTTCGAAATTTTAAAAATTGACCATTTTCAGCATAGGGAATCCTATGTTAAATTTTGCGAAACGGCACTTTTTTCAAAAAATTTCGAGATATCGAATTAAAACCTCCGCCATTGTTTTCAAGTGGCATATTTACCAACCGATTTCATGAACGAAAAAATTCTAAAAAATTTTTTTGTAAAAATACCATTTTTGTCGAAAAATTGTAAGGGTACCCCCTTCTCATTTTTCCACTTTTAAAATGGCCAAATATTTTTTTTCGAGATATCAATTTTTTACCATCTCCATTGGCTTCAAGTGGGCCATTTCCGGCTCAAAACACACGCAACTTGTATTTTTTTCGAAATTTTAAAAATTGACCATTTTCAGCATAGGGAATCCTATGTTAAATTTTGCGAAACGGCACTTTTTTTCAAAAAATTTCGAGATATCGAATTAAAACCTCCGCCATTGTTTTCAAGTGGCATATTTACCAACCGATTTCATTAACGAAAAAATTCTAAAAAATTTTTTTGTAAAAATACCATTTTTGTCGAAAAATTGTAAGGGTACCCCCTTCTCATTTTTCCACTTTCAAAATGGCCAAATATTTTTTTTCGAGATATCGATTTTTTACCATCTCCATTGGCTTCAAGTGGCCCATTTCCGGCTCAAAACACACGCAACTTGTATTTTTTTCGAAATTTTAAAAATTGACCATTTTCAGCATAGGGAATCCTATGTTAAATTTTGCGAAACGGCACTTTTTTTCAAAAAATTTCGAGATATCGAATTAAAACCTCCGCCATTGTTTTCAAGTGGCATATTTACCAACCGATTTCATTAACGAAAAAATTCTAAAAAATTTTTTTGTAAAAATACCATTTTTGTCGAAAAATTGTAAGGGTACCCCCTTCTCATTTTTCCACTTTCAAAATGGCCAAATATTTTTTTTCGAGATATCGATTTTTTACCATCCCCATTGGCTTCAAGTGGCCCATTTCCGGCTCAAAACACACGCAACTTGTATTTTTTTCGAAATTTTAAAAATTGACCATTTTCAGCATAGGGAATCCTATGTTAAATTTTGCGAAACGGCACTTTTTTTCAAAAAATTTCGAGATATCGAATTAAAACCTCCGCCATTGTTTTCAAGTGGCATATTTACCAACCGATTTCATTAACGAAAAAATTCTAAAAAATTTTTTTGTAAAAATACCATTTTTGTCGAAAAATTGTAAGGGTACCCCCTTCTCATTTTTCCACTTTTAAAATGGCCAAATATTTTTTTTCGAGATATCGATTTTTTACGATCTCCATTGGCTTCAAGTGGCCCATTTCCGGCTCAAAACACACGCAGCTTGTATTTTTTTCGAAATTTTAATAATTGACCATTTTCAGCATAGGGAATCCTATGTTAAATTTTGCGAAACGGCACTTTTTTTCAAAAAATTTCGAGATATCGAATTAAAACCTCCGCCATTGTTTTCAAGTGGCATATTTACCAACCGATTTCATTAACGAAAAAATTCTAAAAAATTTTTTTGTAAAAATACCATTTTTGTCGAAAAATTGTAAGGGTACCCCCTTCTCATTTTTCCACTTTTAAAATGGCCAAATATTTTTTTTCGAGATATCAATTTTTTACCCTCTCCATTGGCTTCAAGTGGGCCATTTCCGGCTCAAAACACACGCAACTTGTATTTTTTTCGAAATTTTAAAAATTGACCATTTTCAGCATAGGGAATCCTATGTTAAATTTTGCGAAACGGCACTTTTTTCAAAAAATTTCGAGATATCGAATTAAAACCTCCGCCATTGTTTTCAAGTGGCATATTTACCAACCGATTTCATTAACGAAAAAATTCTAAAAAATTTTTTTGTAAAAATACCATTTTTGTCGAAAAATTGTAAGGGTACCCCCTTCTCATTTTTCCACTTTTAAAATGGCCAAATATTTTTTTTCGAGATATCGATTTTTTACCATCTCCATTGGCTTCAAGTGGGCCATTTCCGGCTCAAAACACACGCAACTTGTATTTTTTTCGAAATTTTAAAAATTGACCATTTTCAGCATAGGGAATCCTATGTTAAATTTTGCGAAACGGCACTTTTTTTCAAAAAATTTCGAGATATCGAATTAAAACCTCCGCCATTGTTTTCAAGTGGCATATTTACCAAACGATTTCATTAACGAAAAAATTCTAAAAAATTTTTTTGTAAAAATACCATTTTTGTCGAAAAATTGGAAGGGTAAGGGGACCCCGATATTGTGCAACCGGAGTTGCTCCACTTTTCGGATGCCGCTGTCCGAGCTGGAATGTATACAACACTATAATATACTACGATATATTATAGTATTACAACTATATATTACAACTATAATATTATACTGTTATATGAATACAGTATAATATCACATTGTTTTACGAAAACGTATAATAATAATTAATATACCATTACATTATTATTTTAATTATACGAATAATATATTAATGTCCTATTAATATATTAACGGCCTTTAATAGGGTGCTACTACCCTATCCGGGGTACAACAAGGCTTTTTAAGGCTTTAAAGGCTTTTAAAGGCTTTTAAAGGCTTTTAAAGGCTTTTAAAGGCTTTTAAAGGCTTTTAAAGGCTTTTAAAGGCTTTTTAAGGCTTTAAAGGCTTTTAAAGGCTTTTAAAGGCTTTTAAAGGCTTTTAAAGGCTTTTAAAGGCTTTTAAAGGCTTTTAAAGGCTTTTAAAGGCTTTTAAAGGCTTTTAAAGGCTTTTAAAGGCTTTTAAAGGCTTTTTAAGGATTTTAAAGGCTTTTAAAGGCTTTTAAAGGCTTTTTAAGGCTTTTAAAGGCTTTTTAAGGCTTTTAAAAATTTTAAAGGCTTTTAAACGCTTTTTAAGGCTTTTTTAGGCTTTTTAACGCTTTTAAAGGCTTTTAAACGCTTTTTAAGGCTTTTTAAGGCTTATAAAGGCTTTTAAAGGCTTCTAAAGGCTTTTAAAGGCTTTTGAAGGCTTTTAAAGGCTTTTAAAGGCTTCTAAAGGCTTTTAAAGGCTTTTGAAGGCTTTTAAAGGCATTTAAAGGCTTTTAAAGGCTTCTAAATACTTTTAAAGGCTTTTAAAGGCTTCTAAAGGCTTTTAAAGGCTTCTAAAGGCATTTAAAGGCTTTTAAAGGCTTCTAAATACTTTTAAAGGCTTTTAAAGGCTTCTAAAGGCTTTTAAAGGCTTCTAAAGGCTTTTAAAGGCTTCTAAAGGCTTCTAAAGGCTTTTAAAGGCTTTTAAAGGCTTTTAAAGGCTTTTAAAGGCTTCTAAAGGCTTTTAAAGGCTTTTAAAGGCTTTTAAAGGCTTCTAAAGGCTTTTAAAGGCTTCTAAAGGCTTCTAAAGGCTTCTAAAGGCTTTTAAAGGCTTTTAAAGGCTTTTAAAGGGTTTTAAAGCTGTTTAAGGCTTTTAAAGGCTTTTAAAGGCTTTTAAAGGCTTTTAAAGGCTTTTAGAGGCTTTTAAAGGCTTTTTAAGGCTTTTAAAGGCTTTTAAAGGCTTTTTAAAGCTTTTTAAGGCTTTTTAAAGCTTTTCAAAGCTTTTTAAGGCTTTTAAAGGCTTTTCAAAGCTTTTTAAGGCTTTTAAAGGCTTTTTAAAGCTTTTTAAGGCTTTTAAAGGCTTTTAAAGGCTTTTAAAGGCTTTTAAAGGCTTTTAAAGGCTTTTAAAGGCTTTTAAAGGCTTTTAAAGGCTTTTAAAGGCTTTTAAAGGCTTTTAAAGGCTTTTAAAGGCTTTTAAAGGCTTTTAAAGGCTTTTAAAGGCTTTTAAAGGCTTTTAAAGGCTTTTAAAGGCTTTTAAAGGCTTTTAAAGGCTTTTAAAGGCTTTTTAAAGCTCTTTAAGCCTTTTAAAGGCTTTTTAAAGCTTTTAAAGGCTTTTAAAGGCTTTTTAAAGCTTTGTAAGGCTTTTAAAGGCTTTTAAAGGCTTTTTAAAGCTTTTTAAGGATTTTAAAGGCTTTTAAAAGCTTTTTAAGGCTTTGAAAAGCTTTTTAAGGCTTTTAAAAGCTTTTAAAAGCTTTCTAAGGCTTTTAAAGGCTTTTTAAGGCTTTTTAAGGCTTTTTAAGGCTTTTAAAGGTTTTTTTTAAATAGGCCCCCTTTTAAAGGATTTTTAAGGCTTTTAAAAGCTTTTTAAGGCTTTTAAAAGCTTTCTAAGGCTTTTAAAGGCTTTTAAAGGCTTTTAAAGGCTTTTTAAGGCTTTAAAGGCTTTTAAAGGCTTTTAAAGGCTTTTAAAGGCTTTTTAAGGCTTTTAAAGGCTTTTAAAGGCTTTTAAAGGCTTTTTAAGGATTTTAAAGGCTTTTAAAGGCTTTTAAAGGCTTTTTAAGGCTTTTAAAGATTTTAAAGGCTTTTAAACGCTTTTTAAGGCTTTTTAAGGCTTTTTAACGCTTTTAAAGGCTTTTAAACGCTTTTTAAGGCTTTTTAAGGCTTCTAAAGGCTTTTAAAGGCTTCTAAAGGCTTTTAAAGGCTTCTAAAGGCTTTTAAAGGCTTTTGAAGGCTTCTAAAGGCTTTTGAAGGCTTCTAAAGGCTTTTAAAGGCTTCTAAAGGCTTTTAAAGGCTTCTAAAGGCTTTTAAAGGCTTTTAAAGGCTTTTAAAGGCTTTTAAAGGCTTTTAAAGGCTTTTAAAGGCTTTTAAAGGCTTTTAAAGGCTTTTAAAGGCTTTTAAAGGCTTTTAAAGGCTTTTAAAGGCTTTTAAAGGCTTTTAAAGGCTTTTAAAGGCTTTTAAAGGCTTTTAAAGGCTTTTAAAGGCTTTTAAAGGCTTTTAAAGGCTTTTAAAGGCTTTTAAAGGCTTTTAAAGGCTTTTAAAGGCTTTTAAAGGCTTTTAAAGGCTTTTAAAGGCTTTTAAAGGCTTTTAAAGGCTTTTAAAGGCTTTTAAAGGCTTTTAAAGGCTTTTAAAGGCTTTTAAAGGCTTTTAAAGGCTTTTAAAGGCTTTTAAAGGCTTTTAAAGGCTTTTAAAGGCTTTTAAAGGCTTTTAAAGGCTTTTAAAGGCTTTTAAAGGCTTTTAAAGGCTTTTAAAGGCTTTTAAAGGCTTTTAAAGGCTTTTAAAGGCTTTTAAAGGCTTTTAAAGGCTTTTAAAGGCTTTTAAAGGCTTTTAAAGCTGTTTAAGGCTTTTAAAGCCTTTTAAAGGCTTTTAAAGGCTTTTAGAGGCTTTTAAAGGCTTTTTAAGGCTTTTAAAGGCTTTTAAAGGCTTTTTAAAGCTTTTTAAGGCTTTTTAAAGCTTTTTAAGGCTTTTAAAGGCTTTTCAAAGCTTTTTAAGGCTTTTAAAGGCTTTTTAAAGCTTTTTAAGGCTTTTAAAGGCTTTTAAAGGCTTTTAAAAGCTTTTAAAGGCTTTTAAAAGCTTTTAAAAGCTTTTAAAGGCTTTTAAAAGCTTTTTAAGGCTTTTAAATGCTTTTAAAGGCTTTTAAAAGCTTTTTAAGGCTTTTAAAGGCTTTTAAAGGCTTTTAAAGGCTTTTAAAGGCTTTTAAAGGCTTTTAAAGGCTTTTAAAGGCTTTTAAAGGCTTTTAAAGGCTTTTAAAGGCTTTTAAAGGCTTTTAAAGGCTTTTAAAGGCTTTTTAAAGCTCTTTAAGCCTTTTAAAGGCTTTTTAAAGCTTTTAAAGGCTTTTAAAGGCTTTCTAAAGCTTTTTAAGGCTTTTAAAGGCTTTTTAAAGCTTTGTAAGGCTTTTAAAGGCTTTTTAAAGCTTTTTAAGGATTTTAAAGGCTTTTAAAAGCTTTTTAAGGCTTTGAAAAGCTTTTTAAGGCTTTTAAAAGCTTTTAAAAGCTTTCTAAGGCTTTTAAAGGCTTTTTAAGGCTTTTTAAGGCTTTTTAAGGCTTTTAAAGGTTTTTTTAAAATAGGCCCCCTTTTAAAGGATTTTTAAGGCTTTTAAAAGCTTTTTAAGGCTTTTAAAAGCTTTCTAAGGCTTTTAAAGGCTTTTAAAGGCTTTTAAAGGCTTTTAAAGGCTTTTTAAAGCTTTTTAAGGCTTTTAAAAGCTTTTTAAGGCTTTTAAAGGCTTTTAAAAGCTTTCTAAGGCTTTTAAAGGCTTTTTAAGGCTTTTAAAGGTTTTTTTTAAATAGGCCCCCTGGTAGACCCCTAAAATGTTTGCGGAAAATGTCTATTCGAAGTCTTTTTTTTTTGAGTCGATTGAGACTATTATCACCTTGATCCGAGGCCTCCTTCAATCATCCGCAAGTGTTTTAAGTTTTAAATAATTCCTCCACTTGAACTATGCCACTTTTGAGCTATTTCAAGTGTCTCTTTATGTTTTTTCTTACTTTTTCATTTTATTAAGACCATTTCCACGTCTACCAGAAGCTACTTCTACTAGCGGGGCCGGGGCGGGGACGGGGCCGGGGGGGGGGGGGGGGGCGACCTCCCCCCCCTCCCCCCCGACGCGTCAGAGAAATACTATTTTTAAGTGACTTGAAGTCTTCCGTCACAGATCACTCTTACCCATCAAGTGTTTTACGTTCGGAGACCAACTTTGACTTTTTGAACTTTGTCTTTTTACCGACTTTTTCACCTTTGATTTTTTTACCACTCTTTGACTTTGACATTTCGACCACTTTTCGATTTCGTCTTTTTACCAATTTTTTGAACTTGGTATTTTTAGCCATTTTGAAGTTTGACTTTTTTATGATTTTTTGGACTTTGACTTTTTAACCACTCTTCGACTTTGACTTTTTGACGTTTCTTCGACTTTGACTTTAACTTTTTCGCCATTTTTTGAAATTGGTATTTTAGCCATTTTGAACTTTGACTTTTTGACGATTTTTTGGACTTGGTATTTTTAGCCATTTTGAATTTTGACTTTTTACCGACATTTTGAACTCTGACTTTTTGACGATTTTGTGGACTTTGTCATTTTGGCCATTTTTCGAACTTGGTATTTGTAGCCATTCTGACCTTTGACTTTTTGACGACTTTTTGAACTTTGACTTTTAACCGACTTTTTGAACTTTTGACGAACTTTTTATTTGTTTTTTTTTTAAATAGACTGCTATGTATTTCGACGTATTTTTTCCCGCTGAACACGAATCCGCTGGCCTATTTGTGCCTAAAGTACAGTGAGTGATGGGAAATATCGATTTTATGGATGAAAAATGGTATCTTTGGGATTTAGATGGAAAATATTGAGTTGGGAGTAAAATAATTGTTGTATTCGTGATCAGCGGGAAAAAATACGTGGAATATAGCCTTGAAAGGAAAAAAATCGATTGAACAACGATTCTTCCATTTTTGAGCCATTTTTGAAAAAAACGTCATTTTTCGTGATTTTCAAAGGCCGATATCTCGGCTCCCAGTGGAGTTAGGGAAATTCCGAGAAGCCCATCGTGTTGTACGGAAAAAAATACACAAGATTAGGTCCTGCCCGAAGTTTCGGAGGCGTTTTATCGTGCTGTTTGAGGACGTTGAAAAACGCAAAAAATGGACTCGAAAGGGGTAGCCTTGGAATTTTTTGTCGAAATTTTTATTTATTTTTTAAAAATGGACTGCTATGTATTTCGACGTATTTTTTCCCGCTGAACACGAATCCGCTGGCCTTTTTATGCCTAAAGTACAGTGAGTGATTGAAAATATCGATTTTATGGACGAGAAATGGTATTTTTGAGATTTAGATGGGAAATATTGAGTTGAGAGTAAAACAATTGTTGTATTCGTGATCAGCGGGAAAAAATACATGGAATATAGACTTGAAAGGAAAAAAATCGATTGAACAACGATTCTTCCATTTTTGAGCCATTTTTGAAAAAACGTCATTTTTCGTGATTTTCAAAGGCCGATATCTCGGCTCCCAGTGGAGCTAGGGAAATTCCGAGGAGCCCATCGTGTTGTACGGAAAAAAATACACAAGATTAGGTCCTGCCCGAAGTTTCGGAGGCGTTTTATCGTGTTGTTTGAGGACGTTAAAAAACGCAAAAAATGGTCTCGAAAGGGGTAGCCTTGGAATTTTTTGACGATATTTTTATTTGTTTTATTTTTAATGGGCTGCTATGTATTTCGACGTATTTTTTCCCGCTGAACACGAATCCGCTGGCCTTTTTGGGCCTAAAGTACAGTTGGTAATTGAAAATCTCGATTTTATGGATGAAAAATGGTATTTTTGGGATTTAGATGGAAAATATTGAGTTGGGAGTAAAATAAGTGTTGTATTCGTGATCAGCGGGAAAAAATACGTGGAATATAGCCTTGAAAGGAAAAAAATCGATTGAACAACGATTCGTCCATTTTTGAGCCATTTTTGAAAAAACGTCATTTTTCGTGATTTTCAAAGGCCGATATCTCGGCTCCCAGTGGAACTAGGGAAATTTCGAGGAGCCCATCGTGTTGTACGGAAAAAAATACACAAGATTAGGTCCTGCCCGAAGTTTCGGAGGCGTTTTATCGTGATGTTTGAGGACGTTGAAAAACGCAAAAAATCGACTCGAAAGGGGTAGCCTTGGAATTTTTTGACGAAATTTTTATTTGTTTTTTTAAAATGGACTGCTATGTATTTCGACGTATTTTTTCCCGCTGAACACGAATCCGCGGGCCTTTTTGTGCCTAAAGTACAGTGAGTGATTGAAAATATCGATTTTATGGACGAAAAATGGTATTTTTGAGATTTAGATGGAAAATATTGAGTTAGGAGTAAAATAATTGTTGTATTCGTGATCAGCGGGAAAAAATACGTGGAATATAGACTTGAAAGGAAAAAAATCGATTGAACAACGATTCTTCCATTTTTTAGCCATTCTTGAAAAAACGTCATTTTTCGTGATTTTCAAAGGCCGATATCTCAGCTCCCAGTGGAGCTACGGAAATTCCGAGGAGCCCATCGTGTTGTACGGAAAAAAATACACAAGATTAGGTCCGGCCCGAAGTTTCGGAGGTGTTTTATCGTGTTGTTTGAGGACGTTGAAAAACGCAAAAAATGGACTCGAAAGGGGTAGCCTTGGAATTTTTTGACGAAATTTTTATTTGTTTTTTTAAAATGGACTGCTATGTATTTCGACGTATTTTTTCCCGCTGAACACGAATCCGCGGGCCTTTTTGTGCCTAAAGTACAGTGAGTGATTGAAAATATCGATTTTATGGACGAAAAATGGTATTTTTGAGATTTAGATGGAAAATATTGAGTTAGGAGTAAAATAATTGTTGTATTCGTGATCAGCGGGAAAAAATACGTGGAATATAGACTTGAAAGGAAAAAAATCGATTGAACAACGATTCTTCCATTTTTTCGCCATTCTTGAAAAAACGTCATTTTTCGTGATTTTCAAAGGCCGATATCTCAGCTCCCAGTGGAGCTACGGAAATTCCGAGGAGCCCATCGTGTTGTACGGAAAAAAATACACAAGATTAGGTCCTGCCCGAAGTTTCGGAGGTGTTTTATCGTGTTGTTTGAGGACGTTGAAAAACGCAAAAAATGGACTCGAAAGGGGTAGCCTTGGAATTTTTTGTCGAAATTTTTATTTATTTTTTAAAAATGGACTGCTATGTATTTCGACGTATTTTTTCCCGCTGAACACGAATCCGCTGGCCTTTTTATGCCTAAAGTACAGTGAGTGATTGAAAATATCGATTTTATGGACGAGAAATGGTATTTTTGAGATTTAGATGGGAAATATTGAGTTGAGAGTAAAACAATTGTTGTATTCGTGATCAGCGGGAAAAAATACATGGAATATAGACTTGAAAGGAAAAAAATCGATTGAACAACGATTCTTCCATTTTTGAGCCATTTTTGAAAAAACGTCATTTTTCGTGATTTTCAAAGGCCGATATCTCGGCTCCCAGTGGAGCTAGGGAAATTCCGAGGAGCCCATCGTGTTGTACGGAAAAAAATACACAAGATTAGGTCCTGCCCGAAGTTTCGGAGGCGTTTTATCGTGATGTTTGAGGACGTTGAAAAACGCAAAAAATCGACTCGAAAGGGGTAGCCTTGGAATTTTTTGACGAAATTTTTATTTGTTTTTTTAAAATGGACTGCTATGTATTTCGACGTATTTTTTCCCGCTGAACACGAATCCGCGGGCCTTTTTGTGCCTAAAGTACAGTGAGTGATTGAAAATATCGATTTTATGGACGAAAAATGGTATTTTTGAGATTTAGATGGAAAATATTGAGTTAGGAGTAAAATAATTGTTGTATTCGTGATCAGCGGGAAAAAATACGTGGAATATAGACTTGAAA